>JAQPZY010001285.1:1002500-1187500 GCA_029931535.1 Margaritifera margaritifera
ATCTGACACTATTATAGAAATCACGATTGACAACATTTTAAATTATTGTGACCGTGTGTATTAAAACTTAAACATACAAAGTACACTTAAGATAAAGCTAGTATTTCTTTCTTTTCTTATCTTCGTGTGCGAGCACATGTATAAGGGCAGAAACGATTTGCCGTGCACATATATGTCCCGTTCGAGTCAACGCGAGGAAACGCGACTTATGAAATCAATAAATACCTATCCTCACGATACTCACTTTAAAACTAGTCAGGTATAGAAAAGTCTTGGGACAAGGATGACGAAATAAATCCACATGACTCAGCTCAAATTTAACTTATTTAAATGCTTAGATCTTATGTTAGACAGTGTGTGTGTGTGTGTGTGAGTGTGTGTTGCCACGAAATTAAGGAAAAATATTGTAAAAATAACATCTTTCATTTCCAAGTACAAGGGACAAACATAAATATTTTCGCTGTATAAGCGAACTCATAATCCTATATAAACGCCTCGTAATCCATAACAAATGATATCAGCCAATAATATTAAACAATGTTTCAAAAGCACTCAGTTTTTTATTTTATCAGTGACTGTCTTCCTTTTGCAACGGAACTTAAAACAGTTTCGTGTTGTTGTAAGTTAAATATATTGATCATGGTTGCTAGAGTTTATTTCTGGTCATTTTATGCAACGTTATACTAAAAAAATAATAAAATTCATAATGCCATTTCACATTTGGTGACTAGTTTATGGATAGACAGTATCAATAAGAAATGCATATTTTCTTTGATATTATCTTAACACACGGTTTCCATTGCAACCAGCGCGGCGCGTGAACACAAAACGTGTGTCAGTAATTAAATCAAACCATCTCATGCCTGTACTATACATCATACGAAGAAAATGGAAGAAGGGTCAGAAACGACCTTTATTCAATATAGTCCTTTCAATGAGCTCTGCCTTGAACCATAGGTTAATAACAAATGGCAAAATATATCATTGTATGCTTAAGCTGTGAACTTCAATATATTGTTGCCATTTTTTAAAAAACAAGAATTAAAAAAGTATAATACACAAAACTGCACCCCACCCATGCTTATTTGACAACGACATTCCTATAAAACCCTAGAAAATTAAAGCACATTATGTTAGAATCCACAGTGGATATACTGTCGAAATAGAAAAACTTTATCTTAGCCCGTCAGCGTGAAACAGTAATAAAATCTGACAACAAACCTTTCCCAGCATAAAATTAACACGTAGAGAGAGGGAACGAAACAAGACCACCAGTCTAATTGGATTCCTCTGGTGTGTTTCACAGGAGAGCCATCCCTTTACCTAACGTTGCCCCTTCCCCATACCAATGCAGCTCCCTTTCTGGAAGTTGGTCGAACCTAAGACACTGGTCAGACTGACCTTGGATCTATGTTAGTCTCCAAGGAAAATGCCACTACAATAAGCTTAACCATACTTTCATAAATAATTATATAATCCACACAATACACGACATTAAAAATAAAAAGATCCCTTTACTTCTCCAGATCTATACACCTGATATAAAATCCGCTGATTAAAATGTAGTAGGCAAAATATAATGCTATCGTCCAAATTTAGTTTTGACGCACTAAAGACAAGGCTGTTGTCCGATTCAATTTATAAAGAGAAAATTTGACAAAGTGCATAATGGAGTCTCATACATGCGCTTTTGTTATGACGCAACTAATCAAATTCTGATTCCTGGTAGCCTTCAAAACATGGCTGATGGAAAATAGTACCTATTTTTTAAATTTATTTTTAGCGTGCCACAAAAACTAGAATCTAAAGATGTTGAATGCTTTCAATTGTTCATGTCTTGGCATATATTTATACTACTTTGTTGTCAAACTAGCACCTGACATGCTATCAATGTGGGTCTTTCAAAGTGAGGTGTTAAACGGTACTTATAGTAACTTGCTTAAACTCTCACATAACAAGTACAAGTACACTTGCTGTACTGAATGAACTGTTTCTTTTATTTTGCCATTTTCACTCATCTTTCTCTGTATTTGGGAACTCACAGATTGAGAGAGCGGACCATTAATTCATTTCTTATAGAATTTGATGTCAACATATTAAAATAAAAGATATACTGCTGCATTTGATTTGGATACAAACCACACATGCTTCTATTCATTAGAGTTCCGAGATATATTTTTTTAGAGCTTTGTGCTGTTAAATAAGGGCAGCCCCTGGTCTGCACGTAATGACATAGTCTCGCACGAAGAGTTCATATGCTATTTTGTCAGTAGGAAATTAAATACGGGGCATGAAAGTAAATATTTTGTTGTCAACTATGGTGCATAGATTGAAGTTTACGAAATTAATAATGAAGAATAATAAACATGCTTCGATAAACGACTTTAAAATCCCAATGCTTAGGCAACTGAGAACTTCGATATTTTCTTTCCCTTTTCCGAGCTTTTGTCTGTAATCTTAATATTTGGCGCGTTGAGTCTCTAGAAGCTACAAACGAAACTTAATATCGGTATTTTAATTTCCTTGTATTGTGTGTCTATTAACATCATTGTATATAAGATAAAAAGACTACTTCTCCTCAGACAGCTGGTGTTGTATGGTCTCTTTGTAGAACTCTGGCCACTGCAGGGCAAACAAACGTAAAACAGTTGGAATGAGGTTTTATTTAGTGTTTCATTAGACCGAGCAATAAAACAATAATTGTCATGACCGGACGCACACAACATAAACTTTTAACACAGCCGCTAATCTCTCATAATTAAAAGACAAAAAGACAATAATACAAATATATTTTTTGTTTAATTTACTACTTCTGTTCTTTATTATATAATTGTGTGGGCTTTGTACACATTCATATGAGCAAAGCTACATAATTTAAATTGACAATTCTTAGTTGACATAATAAATAGGCGTCTTGCTTAAAGACACCATCGGGTAAACCAAAGCTTATTTGTCTGCGATAATCTGAGGATCCATATGTGTTATCATATCTTGTGAATAAAGTAAAACTTAATGATATTTGAAATACAAGGTCTAGACGTTGCGGAGTGATTTGTTCTTTGTAAAAAATGATCGATAGCCTATGGAGTCGTTGATATGTTTTCCCTCTCGAATGATGCATCGCAGGTTCTTGCGGTATATACGTTACTTGATGGACCATGGACATGCGTACAGACACAGTGAAAAGGTATAGAGCCATGTGATCGAGATTTCAGCAAGTCGGTTCTTCCACATATTCATAAACGTGAGATACCTGGCTGTCTTTTGATCACGCCAATTGACGATGAAAAGTGATGACATCGTTACAGTTCTTTCGGCAGGCAGAGGATTAAAACAAATGGTTCTTAGGAAAACTTTGCCTAGAAAAATGCTAGGATGTTATATATTGACGAAATGATGACAGAAAATATAAAGCGATACCTCTAAAAGTCCGTATATATTATTTAATGTTGACCATACTTGTATTCTGGACATGCAATACATTATATCCATCCGATTTAAATACAGGAGAAAACAACATTAAAATCTTTAACAAATCCATTAACCCATACTTATATCAATGTATTTAGCAGTACCACTTATAGACTTCTGGACTTTTGTTTTGTATATAAGGCCACTGACCCTTAAACAATCAATATTATATGTACATGTAGCACGAATCGCAAAGCGCCTCAATTTGTGATTAATTTGCTGATTTTATTTAAGACAATTCAAATACCAGTACACATGAGACCTATACAGCCAACCACGAAAAGCGTAATTAATGACAGCTTTCCGAATTTCCTGTTCAATATTCTCTATTCAATTGCCACTTAAATACAAAGAAAATAAATAACGGGTTAAATATGCGTGAATAATTCGGGAAAACAATTAGGACCTCCGAAAGAATAAATGATGAATCTAATCTATGCAACTTATTTATTTTGCATTTCAGGTCAATAATTCGTAGAACAATATGTTTATAGTTCATTGTAAATGAAGTTTAAAGCATAGTAGTAACAAGATCGGGAAATTTCTTTAACGTATCAAGTTATTAACGATAACTCTTGCGTAAATTTGCGCTACATATCTAAATAGAAGCTGGAGCATAAATATTTAAAGGAAATACTGTGTCGGATATATCTCAGATCAACTGGAGAATGACGTGATGTGTATGGATCTATCACACCCCTTACAGTCTATATGCGAAGAAAAATGAATAACAATTTGTTTGCCTCCACATTATTTTTTTATTTTGAGTCTGGCTTCCACCAATCGTCTTCCATATAAGGAATCCTTACCTCCTCTTACTTCACTATAGAGTTAAAATAGGTACGAATTAACATATCTTAATCTTTATACCAGACTAAATAAATTGTTTGATACGTCAACTATCAGGATATGATTATCTCATTTCTCACGGCTGATGATATATTTTATATCAAAATTGTTTTATTCAGCATACGACTGATGCAAATAATTGTGTCCAAGCCGCCAGAGACTGACATTCCACCCGTAAGTACCTATGCTTGCATAAAAAATATGCACTTTTTTATAATAGCATATTGTGCTGGATAAAAACACCTGTGAGTTTGATATCCGTTTTTTTTGTGTGTTTCCGGTTGACACTTTATGTTATCGTTTCTTCTTTTAAATTTTTAAATTTCGATCTTATGCAGCTGGTTTCATTGGAAGATTTAGTGCCTTTGGAATTTGAAATAACTAGTTTCTGTTGCAATACTATATAGGCCTGAATCGTAGTAAACACCCACTGATATCGAATATCAGCAATAGGATCGAGGTAGTATTGAATATATCAATTGTGTATTTGTTTGTAATCCCTTTTTGATAACATTGGTAAAAGTATTGCTAGATGGCTTCAACAATCATCCCACAGCTGAAAAGAATAGATTTCTTATTAAAATAATAAGAAACAAAACGGCCGTAAAGGTGTGGTGGGGGTGTGGTGCTTAATCAAAGAAAACCTCGTTATCCATACAAAAGATTAGGGCTATTATATTGGCCACATTATCAAAGTTACAATCGTACGACCTCACAAGAAACTTTAGATATGTTAACTCCAGCAGCTAATAAAGACAGCTGTACATATCCTCTATATCCTCCTGCCAATCGACAAATCAGGGCTATGAAGAAATTACACTATACTGAATATTTCTCTCCAGCTGAAATTACTGTGTTTCCTTTATTTTTAAAACACGCAGTTCTGATAAACAAACACATGTTATCCAGAAGAAGAAAAAAAGCAACAAAACGAAGGTTCCTATTGTTTCTTATGTTCTGGAGAAATTTATATATATATATATATATATATATATATATATATATATATATATATATATATATCTATAAGAAAATGTAACGCTATGTGGTACAAAATTGCAGATCCACGTACAATTTTATATCAAAGAGTATTGTCGAAAAAAAGGTAAGACTGTAAAAGATGAGTATAATTGTAGAGCCTATTTGGATACAAGACGCATAGTTGAGATTATATATGTATGACAGATGCAGTCAAAACATATGTTAAGCAGCATGAACATACATGATGTAATAAAAAATACATCCTCTATATTTTCCGTCTCGTGCAAATCAACAAAATGAAGGTATGAAGAAACTACACCATTACATATTTGAAGTGGTGGGTTAAAAATCTAAACAAAAATGTGAACATTTAAATTTTATGTTAGTTACATTTTTACTAAGAACGCTGAATAACTTGTCAGTCAATGTGCGACTTTACAAGATATTTAGTAAGCCTCGTTCTGAGTGTTGAAATTATTTGCATAGACTTTAACCCGACTCGTATGGACCTTAACGAGACTCGCATAGGAAAGATCTCACGGAGACATGCGATAGATCTATTGAACGAGTATTAAAGTATGTATTAGCAAATTTGCAATGTGATCACGTGGTCTTTTTAATACGGGTACGGAAATTATGCATTTTAGATATAAATATTGGACAAAATCATAGTCATCATAAGGAGATAATGTATGAGATCACGATATAAGATTGATGTTGACGATGATGATATGATGAAGAAGAAGATTTGTTTTCATTTTATTAATTCCCGTCATTTGAAAGAAGCTAGAGGATATTGTGATATAGTCCGACCGTAGGTACATATGTACGTCACACATAATTGTGTAATGTCTTTGAACTCCTACATCGTTAAAGATCGACAAATAAAATAGGTGCAAATGATAGTCCTATCGCTGCAAATTGTGGCAACTTTTGGAAGTTCGATCTGGTCCCTGGGGATGTGGGCAGGGGGTAATGATAAAATTGGTTCAACCGTAGTATTAAAGGATTTATCCACTTGTCTTGTATTGTATTTTTCCTTGTATCTTATTAATTAAAATAACAGTTTCGTATGTCTGTATTGATAAACATTCTTCTGCTTTTGTCCAGCTGAGTCTTGAAGTAGAACGCAAACCCACGTATTGATAAATGAGACAGTTTATATTTTCGACCAACTAAACAAACATCTTTCGCTTCTTCAAAAACGACTACAACTTCTTTTTGAAATTTGTAAAGGATCTGTTTATTATGCACAAGTGTGTACATTTTGATGAGGTGCACATTTATACATTTACACATGAGTTTTTGCACCTTCCCCAGAAATGTTATTATTTCACACACCATTCAAATTATCATATGTGTGCAAATACATTGTAATTGTGCAAATGTCTGTCGATTTCTGTAGAGCACATTAGTTTGGCAGATGACAATTAATTTGATTTATGAGGAAAGAAACCGTATTAAATCGCGGGTCTGCGATGGTTTTAATGTCCCTGTTTGGGGCGAGATTGATTCTTAATTAAGCCTTCATTGTATAACGGTCAGACATAAGGTTAATTTGTGTCTAGGTATCGAAAATGTCAAATTTGAGAGGACGCAGAGACTATTTGTAAAGTCAGTTGAAGTTGTTTTATCTTTTGAAATCTTCCACAATCAGTTATTTAAATAGCGCGCGAAATCTAGAGTTACGCTAACCGCGTTGGGCGTAGATATATTTAATCCTGATTGGCCACGCTAAATAACGGGTGTGATTCCCAGACGAAATTTCACGTTTTAAATATTCCATATCGCAAAATTTAATCAGTCCAAGTTCCTGCGAAAGGCTGGTAAAATCTTGACTCCGAGCAGAATAAGACGAAATTCTCTCGTATAAACAATTGTTCAAGGGACAGGTGTCTGGAAGTTGAGGGACACGATTCAGACGGTAGAAGCGAGCGAGTCTCGAAAGCACAAGGTATTTGCATCAATCTCATGTAATTCGTTGATATCAATATAATTATTTGTTTTAATTTATTTGGTTAAATTCGTACATCAGTTTTCTTGATATGAGTATAACTATTTGTTTTAATTCATTTGTCTGAATTCGTACAATAATCTTCTTTATATGAGTTTGACAAATTGTTTGAATTTGTCGTCTTGATTGTTATATGAATCATGTATTCTAAGAATTTTATGAATTAATTTATTTAGTACGAGTTGTGAGAATCTTGTGTGAATTTTTCTGTCTTAGATGCCATGAATAATGCATGCGAAAGAGTGAGTGATGAAGTGAATTTCATTGATTCATTTGTATAATTAAGACGTGAACTGAAACTGTTATGTCTCGTGTGATGTTAGAGTGATTTAGTGATGAAATAGCCGTTAGAAAGTACATTAATCTTCTGAAACTAGATTTGTTTATCGTCTGTCAGGTTTGGCCTGACCAGATGGCCTTTGGCATCTGTTTGAATTCCGATAGGACGATATCTGACGTAACGAGAGTGGGGTAATATTCTACTCCCTAGAAGGAATCTGACGGGATATTTAGGTTGTTTCTTGTTTATATTAAATGGGAAAATAGCTCCACCTACATACCTACCCACCTATCTATCCACATATCCAGCTACCTACCTACCTACAAAGGCAACCACTGATGCAAGTATAAGTATCAACGTAGAGGGTAGAGAGAATAGGCATCCCACACAAAGTTTGAAGACCGAAAGAGGCTGGATAAGAGAGAGAGAGAGAGAGAGAGAGAGAGAGAGAGAGAGAGAGAGAGAGAGAGAGAGAGAGGCAAAAAGGGGAGAATATCATCCTTGACCTGACAGCAACGTTGAATTTGGAGTGACCAGCAATAACAAGGTTATGCAGGCATGCTGGGCAATTGATGCGATTGTTCACTCGATTCCATAATGAACTAAGTCGATCCGGGCAATAACACCGAGGTCGCTCATCCTCTTGATAACGATAACCAACCAAATCGTACACCTGTAACGAGAGGTGCGTTACATACATTCACAGAAAAAATATACAAATGCATGTAAATATACATATGTATGTAAGCATGTACATACACATATGTATGTAAATTTCAAGACGGTATAAAATTAAATTATCAAACGGGTTGGTGTCTCAGGTATTATTTGCATTTTCCTGTAACCTGGTGCATGTGGATTGAGTATGATCCTTTAGTACACATACTAGTTCTGTCTCAACAAAAGGAAATAATTTTAAAAAATAGAAATACGCAATGGATTTGTGTGAGCAAGTGTATATTTTACATTAGACTGCTGTGACATCTACTTTAACACAGATGCCCTGGTTTCTTGTATCGTTTTGTGTTGCTGCCGTCTATGCTACTGCAGCAAGGATTGGGAATCCATTGCCACTACGTGACTGCTTTTCGTGTAGCTTGTTCTTTTGAATTGTTCCATTTTTGAGGTATGAATAAAGAAAGAATCATTCAGATAAAATTATGGTGTCATCAATAAGAACAGATTTGCTTGCTCTTTGCAACAAATGTGTAACCCGATATCATCGCTTTGAAGTTATACAACCGGTACATTTTGCCTCCCCTTTCAACTTCTGTAAACATTTAGAATGAGTATGATTTGCTTGCCATTTGTTTACATGCAAAATTCTTTATAAATGACACTTTTTATAAACATTTCTTAGGCAGTGATGAAAATCTGCTTGTGCCATTTAGGTAACTTAATTGTTACCTTTTCACATTTATCAGCTATAAAAATGTAAAGTAGAATGTAATAGTGAATACTATTTATGTTCTGCCGTGTTCATTGCACTCCTGCATGCAGCCCTCAGATCATAGACATACAGTCACGTGACAAACTAGTCTTATCGCAAACAAAATAAATCCAGTGTGTGGGCCTGTGATAAAAGCGTCTGTATGTTGTTGGTCGACATGATATTGAATGGCTACGTGTCCTACTTGGCAATAAGTAGGACAGAAATCAACACTGAAGCTTCTACTAGATGGGGATCCAAGTACAGCCTAAATCCAAAGTACATAACGATCATGACTAATTGGAGATGAGGGTGTGATCTGATAGGTGCTCTTTTCATTACTGTATTTTATTATTATTTATAAAACATGTATATCTACTGACGCGGAACTTCAGCTTTGTTATCAACATTTAAGTTAATGACTTGACTCCGATTAAACCAAAAAGAAATCCACCCGACCACACCAGCATTTATTGTGAAAAGTATCTCGCAGAATGTAATCTTTTTCGCAAGTCTCGATTCAAAGATACTTAATTCATTCACGTGATATGTAAATGGTTATAAAAAAAATAGAAAAGAAAATCTTAAACACATTCTTGAATGTAACCATCTTTTTGATTGATCGAATGTCCAGATTTGCAGCAGCAAAACCCACAATATTCTACTGTCTGGAAGTTTGACCCCACTGTGATGTAATGACTACCAGGTAGTGCATATGCTCATGATACTTATGTTTTGTACAACTGAGATTCAATATACATTGAAATCAAATCTCTTCTGATAATACAATCCGTTTATATGCTTCTGATTACGGGTAAAGGCTCAAATTGTTTGTTTTTACGGATATATTGCTTCTTTGTATATTTTTTTCCGATGTCGCCCAGAGCAACAAATCACACACCGACATTTACGTTCTGCCTAAGTCGGGAAAAGAAACCCCACAAAAATTTTGCTATGATTAACTTCACAATTGTTTATTTAATACAAAACTTATAACCTGTTACTACGTATTGAAACTGATTAGTTGAATCTTGAATCTTTGTTAGAAGATATACATTGAATAGATAATAGTGGACAAGACAATTGCAGAATATATCTTTTTTAATAAGGTTGTTTTTTTAATAATGTTGTCTCCGTATTTTCAAACCACTTTAGTTTGCACAATTTGCAGATTTGCTGCAGCTGTATTTCGCGCAGTATTTGTATGTTTTTTCCGCAAAATGTTAAATTGTTATAGTTCGCTCGAATGTGTTGTTTCGTAATGCAGGAAAATTGTCATGAAACAAGTAAAAAGTTATAAGGTCATCATCTTCCTAAAGTAACAAAAAAATAGAACAAAACAACGATACCAGCGACTGTGACCTAGTACTTGATAAAAGCGAGAAATAAACATATGGTTTGACTGGAGATGATTCCACAAGAGGCTTCTTTAATTGAATGACCCACACAGCCTAAATTTCGCATGCAAAGTGACACAAAGTTCAACGTTTATCTAGTTGACATGCTATCTAAGGGGGGTTCACGTCAGGACGTAACATGCCTGAAGTCATGAATGCAAATAAACATAAACATATGAAAGCCTATGAACCCGGTGAGAAGATGCCTCCAGAAAAAATTGATTACCGTGGTTTGTTCGGTCAGTTTTAATACCTAATCTCTGAAAACAGCAGCTGTGTCCCCAGTGCAAACTGTAGTGGGTTGAGTATATCAACGGCGAGGTAGAAATACCAGGTTCATGATATACATAACAAACTATCAAACTCTGGGTAAGGGCGGATATATAATTCGGAACATCATTACCGGATACTCGGTACTCTTGACGCTGTTAAAAGAGAAATCTTTCAGTGGATTTAAAATGTGTTTAAGGGCAGATAATAAAGTTGTCATGATTTTTTTAATTCTCTCTCTCAATATATCGCTCATGATACACATTTATATATGAATATTTTATTAAGATAGGTAGATAAATACATATATAGATCATATATTGTACGTACATACATACATACGTAAATAAGATATGATTACTTCTATATGATAATTTAGCTGTTTAACTTTTTTGAAAATTTACGAAAAGATCGTAGTCTGTTTACTACTATTTTGTCGATTTTCTTGATATGCAGTATATATATGAAACTCATTCTAATATATACTTGAAACTGTAAAAACGTTTCACATCGCTGGTCCCAAACATGTGTCATATTTCTATAAAATAGAAGATATTTTTATGTTTTAGTAGATATAAGGAAATAGTTAACGAGTGAATTGGAACATTGTTTTGTCACGAGTGGCTAAGCCAGGAGTGACAATACGCAATGTTGCCACTTCAGGAGTGAAATAGTCTATATACCTACTCGAAAAACGATGATTTTCTTTCCTTTTATTATCTTGTTTGAAGGTGGTTAACATCGATTTCCGTGGACGTTCCATTCTGTGCCAATGTGATTAAGACTAGAGATGTTCCATTTTGTGTCAATGTGATTAACACAATAGACAAATAATCCCTATTACTACGAGGTTGAAAAGAAATTCCGGAATTTTACTCGGTTTAGGGAAGTAACTATATGCAAATTTCTATGCTACATCGATTGCTTTGAATTATTTATTTTGTCGAAATAATGACTGTTTTCATACGAGAATTAAAATAATATTTTTTCTTCTTCTACATTGAATGCTTTTACTGCACGGACCGATACAGAGGGCCATGTTAGGGAGGGGCTAGCATCACAGATGTGTCGCACCTGAGAGCCTTTAGAGAGTGATATCTTTATATAACACATCATAGAAAATGATATATAACACATCGCAGAAAAGTCATCAACATATAAATCACATCATAGAAAGGCGTACATTGGATAAGAAATATAACTTCAGGAGAATGAGGGTGCTAAAAGTTAAAATTGACGCCTAAACAAACATATAAGTCTGAGAAGATGAGTAATTAAAATAGGCATTATAGATGCAAGAATTAAGCCTTAATATCTCAGTGAAGTTGGTGACCTTAAAGCTGAATTGATATAGTCACTTAATTTAAAGCTGGATTGATAGTCACCTAATTTCAGTTTGTAATCAAAACTCACCCAACACAGATGTTTTCCATTGTTTTCAAACATAGTTATTAGTGTGGTGAAAGATGAAATCCCTAATTAACCAAGTTTCAATATTATATTTAACCTAGAGTTTTTCATTAACACATTTACCATTTGTTGGTTTGTAGTAAAGTGTCATAACCCCGCTACCGTATTATAAATAATACTGCAGATCCACTACTGTATTATAAATAATACTGCATAAGGTGTGCATTAAAATTTAATGACTCACGAGCCCCCAGTCAGCAATTCCGACTCTCTAAATACATATAACAACTCAAGGTTGAATAGATACAAATTTTATCAAATATACGAATCTATGCAAGAATTTCATGGACACAAATCTTCAGTTCAATATATCATAATACAATAATGGGCCGGGTTGACCAAATGCCCTTTACACTTTAATTCTTCATATGGAAATTACTGTACTATTGTGAGAGAGTCTCTGTTCAGTGAGTTGTCCCAAGTACTCATCTGTTCGAATGTATCTTCCTTCCCCCTTCCTTCCTCTTCCTCCTTCTGTACACCGTGCCTCTTGTTTACACCCTGGAAGTCTACTCGGCTTCCTTCGGCCTTTCTCTCGGTGTCGTCACCGCGTACACCCTGGGAATCTCTCAGCGCCGACACTTACGGGCACCCTGGGAGCTTCATGAAGAAATATAAGGGACGTACACCCTTGTCTCCCTACTCTATTCATTGAAATCAATCGCTCTCTCACGGACCTTCCATCAGACTAATGGGCGAACAGTTTTACCAGGCCCTATGTACATATAAATTTCCACTTATCTTATACATGCCTTGCGCTCTACGCACGAATAGTATTACTCATTGAATTTTTGTAACACACTCACACGTCATCTAAATGTTGATATGTTCTGACACAGCAATCTACCCATCGTTATTAAGTAATCATTCCTATTGCATGCGTCCTAAGAATTACAGAATTATACATATAAATACATATGCACATAAATCCAACTCAGTCTAATAAATTCAATAATATGTTATGATTAAATATTCTAATATATTCAACTATACGTGAGGATTCAATATTCTAATATATTCAACTCTCTACTCAAATCAAGCACAAAGACTCAGCCATGATACCGTCTTACTTTTTAGAAGCTTGTTTACCCAGTTCAATTTCCTTCTTTTTACGAGTTAAGTCTCGGAGTGGCTTTTAGCTAAAATTCCCTCCTCAGCATAAGCTTTTCTGTTTTACTTAGACATTACGTCTCTCTCACTCGAGAACTAGCAGCTCACTGATGGGTCTGTGCGCGTTTACGAATAAGAATGAAGCATTTTCCTGCCTAAAGGGTTAGCCCCTCCCACCGGTAGGTTTAGCTTCTCTCATCCCTAATTAGTCGACACGCCTATCGTTTGATTTTCTTTCCGCCTTGGTCCAGGTTTCTTCACACCTTCTTGGCGCGCCACCGGGTATCCGGCCCGAATATGTCCTTCGGCAATAGCCCCGCTGCACAAGGATTAAAGACCTTTGAAGCCAATTCAGAGATCCGAAATTATGTAACTCCTAGTAAGACGTCCGGCCCACATGCTATGATTTCCGCAAAATTCTGACCTTCCGTTCGTTACATAGAGTGCATGAGGTAAGGATGAAACTGATTATCTTGCATAGAAACAGGTCACGGTTAGTTCTGTCAGTGACAATTTTTACGATTCACATGGTATTTGTTTCTGAAAAAAGGTAAATACTTGAAGTCTACTTGTTGTCGTTTGAGCGTTATGTTGACACCGCCGCCAGCGCTTGCTTTACTGGACGTTGTTGGCATATTTTATTTATAATCTACTGAGAGAGAGAGAGAGAGAGAGAGAGAGAGAGAGAGAGAGAGAGAGAGAGAGAGAGAGAGAGAGAGAAGGGGGACAAGAAGCAGAAGAAGAAGAAGAGTCAAATAAATATAGAACAATATCATATATAAGGACATATATATTTACTAAATGAGAAAGAAAGTAGTTCCAGGTGTGATATCGTCACAGTGGAGATGTTACTTGTAGCACCATGGTGGCGATATAAATGTTTGCACACGGTTACACTTCAGGATCTTATTATAAAATATATATTTAAAAAATGCATTCGAACGTGATTCAAACCTTTGACTGCAGAGTCTACATCATGTAATAAAGGGTTACCGCCTTGGAAATCTTTATGATACTTCTAGAGAAGAAAAAATGCGGAGGCTGACACTTTTATACAATTCATTCCCGATACATTTCAATACGTTTGGAACTATTGTTAGTATTTTTCACTTCGTTATTATTTTAAATTTCAAAAAGATATATAATGATAGTGTAGAAAAAAAACTATTTAAAATTGTAAAGCAATCATTAAAATCTTCAATTCATCAAGTATATGAGTGATGTTTCCTTATTATTATCACACGGTTTAAATTAAAACACCAGCCGTAATATACAAAAGATCTACTAAAATTTAGACGTGGCGTTCCTACAAATATATATATATATATATATATATATATATATATATATATATATATATATATATATATATATATATATATATATTACCTACCATATGTCATCCTAAGCATGTAATCAAAACATTCCATTCACCCTCTGTGTTCGCATGAAACGTATATGTTAAAATGAGAAAGACGCTCGACAAGAAACTTGGGGAGCTCAAACGGCACACAAGAACAAAATTATAGCTACGACTATAGAGAAAGCTAAGACGATGAACTGAATGAGTCTTATCAGATACAAAGCGTAGACTGTCATCAACCATATCTCTCTCGTAATAACATACCACCCAGATGCACCCAAATATAGGATACATTGTCCGGTAACACTGGCACATTATTGACGCCTCTGCACGTCAAAAGGAGGTCTTCAAAGAATCACCTATAATAGCTTACGGTCGACTAAAATACCAACTCGTGTATCCCCAGTTGAACTTAAAATCATACGGAAACATACAGCCGTAAAGACAGACCTTGTCTCATATGTAATCAAATTCCCGCGACAACTGCTTTCAAGATTTCATCAATATGAGTTACTTACAATATTAGCTAAAATTTATGATGTGTCAGTATAAACGTTATTTACGTCCTGACATTCATTAAAAAGAACAAACAATCACAAAAGCAACAGCAGAAACAAGATTAATATTAAGCTGGCCAACCATTTCAACAGAGCATTACACTCGACGAGTCCCTCGAAATGTTGCCCATTCAGTCAAATGACAAAAGGACTGACAATGAACGTAGGCATAGAGAGCAATACTGGATGCTGCAGATGGGAACACGTGGCAAATTTGCGTAGAAAGAAAAACCCAAAAGATTTTTTTTGTTTAATCTACTGCTCGTACCCTTCTTTCCTGTCAGTTTGCTCTGCATCACTCTCCTCTAGTGACTTCAGTCCATTATTATTGTTTTAGTTAAGGTTATTATTATTAATTTGATTATTATTATCTCTGTATTATTACGTCTTTATCTTGTAGAACTTTAATTTTGCGCTTTTACGTATATTTGGAATGGCTTATCTTTCCGAAAACTTTTGCAATTTTGTATAGTTACATTTTTACTGTCTATCTCGTAGTATTTAGTGCTTAGTTTGGCTGGAAGGGTTTAACTTCTTACTTTTTATTTTTAAATTTTTTTAACTCTTTTACGCAAGACTATGTATTTACATTTTTAGAGCTCTACCTTGAATCAGCGCTCTATAGCCAATATTGTGTTGATGTGGCGTTTAAAGGGTTTATCTTGCTAGTTTTATTTTTCTTCTTTTGGTTGTTTAGTTGGAAGGGTATATCTTCTTTGTTATTGCAATTCTTTGCATTTATATTTTTACAATTTTATCTTTAATTGGCGCCGTTGGGCCACAATTGTGCTGACATGCCGATGGACCCTGGTACATACATACATACATACATACATACATACATACATACATACATACATACATACATACATACATACGTACGTACGTACGTACGTACATACATACATACATACTTTCCACCGCCTTCCGATGTAATGTAGATATACTTTCTTATCTTTCTTTCTCGTAATTAATTAGCTCACCCCAAACAGCGTACTTCTATTGTGCTAGTAGCTTGCAACAAATCTCGTTTGCCTTTTTGATAGATGCGTATTTCCTGTGATTTTGCTCTTTTTCTTTCGATTAGACCTTTTCATTGTTTTGGATGTTTTTTCTTATCTGTGGTAAAATTGTCAATACTTATTGTTGTATACGTGTCACTCTTTGTGTGTGTTTGTCTCTGTGCATATATTTCATTGTCCCCTGGGGGAAATGTTTCAACACCCCACACCCACCCTCTGAAGCGGATGTGAAAACATCACTAAAGACTATCATGCGGATCATGTGATCATGCTGAGGAGCATGACGCTGATATGCGCATTAAACTGAAGAAAAGACTGAACACCCTGACATTCCAAATTAGTAAGCAACAACCAAGAATGGATTTCTTTGTGGGAAAGTAAACTAAGTGTCATTGGCAGTGGAATGTACAGTGTAACATAGTCACCTGCCATTTACTCTTCGCTTATATTAATACTATTAGGAACAATGTCATGCACGCGTTGAAGGGACTCACTTAAATCTTTAAAATTCCATATATGAAGAAAGAAAATAATAAACGCTCATCTTCGTTTTGATATTGTCATTTTGTAATTTTATAATCGAAAGTCATAAAAATATGTATAATAAAAAGACCGCTCATGTCTACTCAAATATGAAGTGCCAGTATTAACTTAAATAGGCAAAAGTGAAAATGTAATAATTTCTGAAGTCATATTAGTAATGATGTTTATTGAATGGGGTACACATTCTTCTCGCATACAATGAAGTTAACTGATTTTCACAGAGTGTATTCAATGACAAGAGTTTTAAACTTACAAAACTCTTAGTCGGTTGTGTTCCTGTGAAATGGGGCAATGGGAGCAAAATGAGCAAAGCAGGTCATTCTTTCAAAGTGCAAATGTCGATATCTCTGCAACCAGATATCCTATTTGAGCAAATAGTTTGTTTTCCAATTTTTTTTATAAGCATCGTTTTAATATAACATGATTTCAGATTTGATTGGGCAGTTTGGTTAGCTTTATCAAGGAGTCGAGTACTTGCATCTTGTCATGTTTAGTCTTTATTCTTTCAATATGCTTCAGAAGCTAGTATCATTGTTCACCCTGTAAAGCGAGCTTTTACTGGGCGAAAGTCACGGTCTTTGATTAACCATGGAGTAAAGGCCAGTATGATCATTATTAGTGGCATAGTGCGTGGTTCATGCATCAGTACCTTGATCAGCTATTAAAGCTGAAGTCTCACATGAAATACATCAGTCCATTCATTTAATTTCTACACCCTTTCACATGTACAATATACAGTTAGACTGTTGAGGGTAATCTATCACAATATACAATGTAAAGTCAGTAATATTGAAAGCGTAGCAATTAAAAACACATTCATACCTGCTTCCAACTGCATTTGTCAACAAGTTTTTTCTGTGTAGGCCAGAATGTATCTAGCTTGGAAGAATTTATGTGGTCATGAACTAGACACAAATTCTTATCCTTTGTTAGTAAAGCATAAAATGTAGGTCGCAGTGAGCTTCTCCGGTTGTAAGAGTGTAGTACTAACAGAGATGTGTCAAAGTATCAGGTTTCGTGATTCAAACATAAACGTCACCCAATAAATTAACAGTAAACACACTATTTCAACAAATTTACAGAAGCATGAAATGTATATTACAAGGTCCTATTTGTGCAACTAGGGTGTAGTACTTATCAAGATTCGTCCACTCACCAAATTTAATGATTGTAGGAAGGGTAACGTACATATAGTATGCCAAAACTCATGTGGTAATGAGCTAAATACAGTAAAGGATGAAATATATGTCACTATAAAATTCTATTGTTGTAAGGATGAGGAACTAACAGAGATACATACCATCATCAATTGTACAATTATATCGCAAAAAGGGCCAAAGAAATGAAAATCAAACACAATATTTAACTCAAGCCATTGAATCATTACATATGGGCCATAATGATCTACTTCTAAAATGAGAGTTTGGTAGTCATCAAGATGCATCCCCTAAGCCGATAAATATGAAATGTAGGTCACGATGACATTGTATTCAGTACATGTGTGGAACTAGTAGAGATGTATAAAAATACCTAGTTTATTGATTTCAGGACGAAGTCAAAACAAAATTTAACCAAAGTCAGTAAAGAGTGAAATATGGGTCAAAGTAACCGACGTTTATTACGAGAGTGTGGTACTTATCAAGACGCATCGCTTTGCCAAGTTTCATGAGTCCAAGTACGACAGTATGCATATAGGATACCAAAAAAAGAAACCATGTAGTCATAAGCAAAAGCCAATAAAAGAGAGAAAACAAGTTCCAAGAGTATTTCCATCAGAGTTGTAATGTTCTGATAAGGATGACAAACAATTATTTTGATTTCAAACAATTGTTTTACTAAGTAGCCACCATTGATTGTGTATGTGATTTTTAGTAGACTTCTGGTGACAATAGTAGAATTAGCACCAATTTATCATAATTTATTCGAATACTCTTTCCACCAGGGTTGAAGAAATTAATTGGAACATTAGCTATTAGAATACAATTTTTTCATTTCTCACTGCTACTAAAATATTTTCATATTACAATTGATATTTTCAACATACAGCAGATGCAAATATTTTTATCCCAGCCATCAGAGACCGACGATCAACCCGTAAGTACTCATGCTTGCATCAAAAATATCCACTTTTCATAATAATATATTGTGCTAATTGACATACATTTTCGTATCAAATCTGGAATAAAAACACATTTGAGAACTGAATGTTTGATATCCGTTTGCTTGTCATTTCCAGTCGAAACCTTTATTTTCCCTTTTCATCCCGACAATTTCTGAATTTACTATTTGTTTGCATCTAGTTATGTTGGAAGATTTATTGCTGTTCGAATTTTCAATAACTAGATTGTGTTGCAAGCACATATATCCCGATATCATAGGAAACAAACAATGATATGGAATATCAACAATTGGAACGTGATAATATTGAATACATCATTTCTTTATTTGCTTGTAAGCCTTTGTTGATAAATTTGGTAAAAATAATGTTACGTGTCTTCATCAATCATACTACAACTGAAAAGAACGGATTGGTTGCACAAATATGATTACAATAACAAGAAACAAAACGGACGTGGATGGGTTGGTGGGGTCTGAATCAAGAACAACCTCTTTAACCACCCAAAAACGATTTGAGGCTATAATGTAGGCCAATTTACCTAAGTTACAATAATGCAGCCTCACAATCTCGAGACTTTAGGAACTTTAACTCCAGTAGCGAATGACAACAGTTGTACATATCCGCTATATATTCTCACTCATGCAAATTGACACATCTGGGGAATGAAATTGCACTAAAATTGAATATATGACATTTGCATATTTTAAGTTGTCTGTTCAAAATCTCAAAACAATATGAACATAACTTTTCAACCAGTCAGCGACTTGATCAGATATTTGGTAAACCTCGCTTTTAGCGTTAAAGTCATTTGGATAGACCTTAACCAGACCCTCGTAGTGCGAGCTCACGGAGTCATGCAATAAATCTGGTGAACGAGTACTAACGTATGCATTAGCAAATTTGCAATGCCATCATGTGGTCTTTAACACGGGTATGCAAATTAGGAACTTTTAGGTTTAACTATACATTTGCGGCACAACATTATAGTCATCATGATGAGATAAGATATGGGATAACGAAATTAGATTGATGCTGACGATGATGTGGTGAAAAAGAAAAATAATGTTTGTTTTTACTGACTTTGTTGATTCTGGTCGTTTAAAAAAGCGAGAGGACATCGTGAAATAGCCCGTCCGTACGTACATCTCTACAGTGGTACATACGTTTTTGTGTTTGGACTTCTCCCACATCGTTAAAGGTAGACACACGATATTTGGTCAATGACAGTCCTATGGGAACAAATTGTGGCAATTTTTGGAAGTTTGATATGGCCTCTGGAGATGAGTAGCACTGAGTTTAAGCGAATGTTAATGAATTTCGAATAATTCCTGAGTTGTTTGTTTCAAATGGGTGAACATTTGTATATGTGGTTAATGCCCCCCCCCCCCCAAAAAAAAAAAAAGAAAAAAAAGCATAGTCATTGATGGAGTGGAATTTTATTGAATCTGCCCTTTTGCACCATCAAATCATGAGCAGATCATACAATTTTAGGAAGTGTTTGTCTGTAATTTTGGGGTAATTCCATAGAAAGGTAAAATTCCGTCTGTCTGCAATTTATATTTTCGATCATAAAGTCTTACTAGAGTTCGCTCCATGATTCGACCATTATTGCAAAATGTATCTTTTATCCGTTGCCAAAATAAAGGCAAGAAGATTTCACTACTCCCAACCTCATGCGTGCTCCAAGAATATTTCAGCTGATATCTCAATAGCAAACCTTTAACGTTAGACACAAAATTTGGCCTCCTGCATCATATATCTTTTTAACGTGACATAACATCGAGCTGGATATCGAGCTCGATATATTCTTATCAATTTATTTCAATACTTTATTCACCTTACGAAATATTTCCCAAATAGGATATCATCCACATTATCCTCTGACCAGACACGATGTAGTATTTCGCCCAAGATTAAGAGTATTTGTACACAACCGAATTATCACTTTTTCAATTTCTGGAGCGTATTCATATCCGCAGATTTCTGCATCGTATTATAAAATTAGTTCAAACATAGCACCAAATAATTTAAAAGGATCTACGATATAAAAATTATCCACTTTTCGTTGCATTTTCCTGATATCTTATTAATTAAAATACAGCTTTGTATGTCTGTATTGCTCAACATTCTTTCGCATTTTTCCAGGTGAGTTTTGAAGTAAAAAACAAACCCACATATTGATAAAAGAGACAGTTTCTATTTTTTATCACCAAAAGTCAGCTTTCATTTCATCATAAATGACCATATAATTTCTTGGCAAAATTTGTTTAAAATGCACAAGTGTGTATATTTTGATGCGGTGCACATTTATACATTTACAAATGTGGTTTTGCAATTTCCCCAGAGATGACATAATTTTACAAACCACGCAAATTCGCTTATGTGTGCAAATACTTTCACAGGGAAAAAATACATGTCTATGTAAATTTGCACACGGTGTAAAATAAAATTATGAAATGCTCTTGTGTCTGAGGTATCATTTGCATTTTACTGTAACCTGATTCTTTTGAACGGGTTATGATCCTTTACTTGATTCATATAGTACACGTAATAGATCTGTCTGAACAACGCAAATAAATTAGACCAGATCAAAAGATTTAATGGATTTGTGTGAGCAAGTACATATTTTATGTTAGAGTGTGTAAACTCGTATCACCGCTTACAAGTTAACCAACAAGTACTACACATCTTTTATAAATATTTGGAATTTGCATGATTTGCATGTCGTTTACTTACAAGCACAATTCTTTTTAAATTTAACTTTTTTTAAATATCTCTTAGACAGTGATGAAAATTTGCTCGTGCCATTTAGGTAACTTAATTCTAGCCATCACACACTCATCAGCTATAAAACGTAAAGTACAATTTGATGGCGAATAAATAGTTATGTCCTGTTCTGTTCATTGCATTTATGGAGAATGCGCTCAGCTTCAACCAGAATGGGGTCCAAGTACAGCCTGAGCCAAGTACATAACGATCTGATTGGAGATGAGAGTTTTGTCTGATATCCCGTTAAAATGCATATTCTTGAAGCGTTTTTGTAATACTATTAATACTGGTAGGTACTCTTTTTATTACCGTGTTTTATTACTATTTGACTATTTGTCATGGATCATTGGCTTAATAATCACAATTTAAGTTAATCAATTGACTCCGATTAATGCAAGAATAAGTGCACAGATCATATCCCCCCCCCCCCCGAAAAAAAAAACGAAGGAAAGAGAAAGAAGAAGAAGACCCCCCAAAAAACCACACAAAAAACCCCAAAACCCCCTAAACAAACAAGCAAGCATTTAATGTGAAAGTATCTCGCATGATATAATATTTTTCCAACATTCATTGATTAAAAGATATTTAATTCACGTGCCATCAAAATGGTATAAGAAAAAAAGAAAATAAATTTGAATAGTCACGAATGTGCCTTTTTGATTACTCGAGCATACATATTTGAAGCAGTAAAACCCACAATATTCTACTGTCTAAATCTTTGACCCCATTGTGATGTCGTGACTGTTACTCTTACAGAGTGGCACTGGAATTACAATTTCCGTTGTTTGTGGACAAAAGGTACCAAAATGTGTAACAGCATGGATATATGTCTATTGTTTGAGTATTTGAGGACGTTAATGGTGGCTTTATTGTCACAAAATCATTTTATACTCAACTTGTCAAGTACAAAACAGACGTCTCCTTAATATGGTGCAATATATGTGACTAACATTTGAGATATTTTTTTCAATACAAATGTTCTTTTTTGTTTTCAATACACTTGATGAAGAATTGAATTTTAAGCCATACCTCTTTCGTACGTTAGTTCTAAATGGAAACTGTGTTTCTTGCTTTCTCGCTAATTTTCACACATGTAAAACATTTGGACATAAATGAACAAAATGTTCTTGATTTGTTTGAAACATATTTTATTGTTATTGTATTAAACAAGGATTGAACACGAGTTGTCTAACTCATCTAGGTCCTTTCCCAAAACATACAAAAATGATCCAATGATGACATGAATTTTAAAAAAATTGTAATACATCGGTAAAACAAGGTCACAAATTTCGTATAATACAAGACATGAAACATTTCAAAGAAAAAGAGAAAAACCATATAGGTATGTAGTTAAGTAAAAAAGCAATTAATGAGAGAGAGAGAGAGAGAGAGAGAGAGAGAGAGAGAGAGAGAGAGAGAGAGAGAGAGAGAGAGAGAGAGAAGACATACATTGCACAGCTGACATGCACTTTTGTCGATTTCGTTTATTTTATAAATTTGTTGCCTAGACTATAACTGGAAGTATTAAAAACGTCCAGTTTCGTGGATATATTTTTAAACTTGAGTAATACGAGAGATTTAGTTTATTTGCTTAGCTCGACTTCACGTTTCAAAAATAAATAGAGAGTTACACAAGGAGTGTGTTGAAAGATATAAATAAAAAGCTGGGATCTCTGGGTATTAAATAACGGTCAATAAAAAAATACTGCTAAACATCTTCATTATCATAACCACATGCACACATGAGGGAGTTAACAAAATTCACTCTGAAAGGATTGGATTTGAGCGGACTACATGCGTGTCTAGGTTTATTATATAGGATATTAAGTTGAGGTTTGCCAATATCATGACATGGTGGTGGCCTGTTAATTGAATTTGATAAACTTTTTTTTTATTAACATAGCAGGGTAGGAGATTTTCGGTTATCTTTAATGAGAGAGATCCAAAGACCAATCGTAAATAGGAAAATGGACGTCTGGAAAATCTGACGTCTGGTAGAGATTGGTGTTATGCTTTGAGAGTTACGTAGACGATAATGAGATGCCTCATATTTCCTTTGTGGAAGAAGGTCGCTTAAATAGTTAGCTACTTGATTATTTATAATCGAATACATTATGCATAATCTCTTCTTTATTCTTCGCTGTGCAAGAGTTTCCCCAAGCAGTTTCCGCATACAGAGACTTACTAGAGTAATAAATGGGTAGAACTGTAACGACACGTGAAGCTTCTATTTTTTGTCTTTTTTTCTACTCTATCCGAATCTTCAAAATAGAGCAATTATCCCAAACTTCAGAAGCATAATCTAAAATTGAATGTATGAATAGTATATATAGTGTGTCCAAAGTTGTTCTGCGTAAAGAGCTTTTAGTCGAACGCATCATAGATATTTAGATTCTTTCTGAATGATCATGCTAATATGATCAGTCCATTTAGCATCAGATAATAATGTTAGTCCTAAGTGTATATGACGCTTAACCGGAAGCAAATTCATAAATTCATAGATCTTTAGAAAGTAAAAGTCATTTGCCTGTTGTTAATGAAATGTCTGTTTTCGGACTGTTGAAAGTAACAAGTCAGTCGTTTGCCCATGCAATAAGCTGTTAAAGATCATTGCTAGTAATCCTTTGTACTTGTAAGGGGTCCGTAGAAGAATTTGCAAGAGATTTATCATCAGCAAATATCCTAGCAAACGAGTTCAAATCGTCTGCTATATCGTTGAAATAAATAAGAAATAGTAAAGGCCTTAGCACGGAGCTTTGAGGAACCCGACACGGTAAGTTGACATTTTGTTGATACTGAGTTTCCTTAAAAAACTCTCTGGTAGCGGTTTGTTAAGTGGCTTTCGACCAATGATGGAAGTTGACTGACAATTCCATAAGCTTTATTGACACCAAGCAACGTTAAACACGTGATTTAATTCTAATCAAGAAAATAACATATTTTGTGAGAAAGTTCATTTAGTTGATGAGTTGTAGGACGGCCTTGATGAAATCCAGATTGATCTGTATGTGTCAAAGCATTTACATGCAAAAATTATATATATGTTTACACATAATTCTTTCAAAAACTTTGGACAGACAGTTCAAAGGAGCCATTGGTTTATAATTAGACGATAACGTTTTGTCTTTTTTCTTATAAATTTGCACTATATGCGCTAGCTTCCACTGTGCTGGAAACACAATGGCTTCAAGTGATTTATTGAATACTATTTACAAGAGATCAGAAATGTCTTCAAGTACATTTTTTTTATCAGTTTATGACTAATTTCATTGGGTCCAGCGGTATTGTTTAGGTCAAGACTAGTTATCACCTATATAATTTCTTGTTTATGTACAATGATCTCAGAAACAACAGGACACACTTGTTGTCTCATTATTTTCCAATAAAGTCGAGGATTTGAAGATCTCAAGGAAGCAACATTTTAATCAAGTTTGAAAAGTAACCTTTCTTTAGTTGCTTTTTTCAAATATGAAAATATATTTATCCGGTTCTTATATTTTGATAATGATTTGGGCTTTTGGTTATGAAGGCCTTAGTCCTCAGCCTATCTCTTTTCCTATCTGTCGGCTTAATTCTACAGTAAACTATGGTGCATCATCGGGCCTAACTGAGAACCTTTTTATTGGGATACATCTTTTAGCAAAATTTAGAAGAGTAGATTTCAAGGTATTGCATGCCTGATCAACAGTAATACTATCATTAAACAATTGAGCCCAATTTGTTATTTTGACACGATCACGTAATCCATCAAAATTTGCTGGTTTGTAAATCCAAACATCTCTTTAAATTACAAATGACTTTAATCTATTAGACAAAGGTGGCTTCATTATCACTCATAGAAGTTTCAATAAGGATCACACCTGAGTGAATCACGAGCGTGATGTCCCCTATAATCAAGGGAACCTAGAGCGAGCTTTTAGTCTATATGATAATCGTGTTGGTTCAGTTATTATGTTATGCAAGTTAGTTACGGGTAATACATCAGAGACAACAAATGGTAGCGCGTTTAGGAAATCTACATTCCAATCACGACGAATAATAATATGAGGCCTTTCAGCTAATGCTACACAAAGAGTTCGCTCAAGCCTGGACCAAATTGGTATATCCGAATGATTTGGGTGATATATAGTACACACTAGTATTTTCATGGTTTTCATTAGGACTTCAACCCAAATGTCATTGCTTTGTGATTAAATGTTGGTTCTTTGACGGGATATTAATGATTCCATGCAATAAAATAGTATACCCGATCAAGATTTGATATATCAGCCCACTAGGGCTCGCTATATCTGTTGATTCGAATACTCTATGTGGTTACATTGTGGTCTAGGCGAGTTTCCGTAAAACAAAGTATGTTCGTACTCTCGGCTATGTTCAGAAACTGATTGAATTTATTTCTAATACTTCGCGTATTCAGATGGAAAATATAAAAGCCAATTCAAAGCAGAACCAGAGGAAGACATTTTGTTAAGATTTGGACCAGGATTGGTTTCAATATCCTTGTTGCATGATATCAACCGTAAAATAACAACTAAAAAGAAATAAATGTTTACGAAATAACTCAAAGCCCTGCTCTTATATACTAATCTTGATCAACATATGTTCGATAGAACAGAAACAAATTTGTGCCAGTATTTATCTAAATGGATTTCATATACAATTCTAATTCTTTTAATTTCTGGAGGTAATATAATTTTTTTTAAAAGATACCGATCGATGCTTTGCATGTTATTAAATCATTACCCTGGATCAAAAGGAACGAACTGGGTCATTGAGGCTGTATACGGTACAAAAATACTTTCTATCAAGAGAACTGTGCATTGTTGATTGTCACAGTGTTAAAGTGTATGCAAGAAAGGTTAGATGCAGTGATAGTAGAGGGAAGAGCATACTATGCGTTATTGAATTTATGATGGGCAGTGAAGAGGCATTTATCATTGTTGTCACATTGGCGAGAAGCGAATAACTAAGAACTAGGAACTAAGTGCATTATGCACAAATTAGGTAACATATGTGTCATATACATAGTGTTGTTCAATAGAGCATCAGAACTATGCAACAGTACATATTATTTCATTTACATACATATAGACACATGAAGAAGGGGATAGTGGTATCTAAACTTGGACTGACCTGATTAAGTTAGGTTGGTAACACTCGGATAGGGTTATTTTACAGAAAACTTATGGTGGAAGGCAGAACATAAAAGTTCTGCGAATCCACACCAGAACACTAGTTAGGTTTGCAGCCTTAAGCATACTAATTAATTACAGTCTTTGCTTGAAAGCATGCTTTGCGCGAATCAGTACTATTTCAGGATAAAAATATCTTGGATTGAGGACAAGGTTAATAGGTTTTTAGATGTGGACAGCAATCGAATCATATATAATCAATCATACGCACATATACATAATATATATATATATATATATATATTTATATTTATATATATATATATATATATATATATATATATATATATATATATGTATATATATATATATATATATATATATATATATATATATATATATATATGTTACTGATGATGAAATTTGAAATTGATTTTTTTTTTTTGAAAAAGCAAAAAACTTCTGTTTTTATGAAAATAATGCCACCTATAATTCCAACGTGGTGCAATGTCCAGTACCCTAATATAAAGGACTATGTACACATATTTGGCATAGAAGGGAAACATGTTAGTCTTACATAGGTCTAATAAAGTTATGACCTTTATGTTAATTATACAGTTGTAATGTATATCATAACAAAGAACTGGTATTGAGAAGATTAAAAATATTTACTCGTTCGGACCTAAAAGGTAACATTCATTTATCTCGACTTTAGACGAATATAATGTTAGCGCCGGCGTTATCGGAAGAAAATGAATGGGACAGATATGCAGCACGTGTAGGCATGAGTGCAATTAGGTTGGTCATTTACCTGTATAGTGCAAGCCATCTGTGTATTATTCTAACACTAGCAGGTAGTGAATATGTTCATAATAATTATGTTTTGTACACATGAGATTCAATATGCACTGAAATCAAGTCTCTTCCAGGTAAAAAAATCAATTTGTATGCGCCTGATTACAGATAAACGCTAATGTTTGTTTTCAGAGATAGTATGCTTACTTGTATATTTATTTCGGATTGCATCCAGAGTAACCAATCACACGCCGACATTTACGTTCTGTCTAAGTCGGGAAAAGAAACCCCACTAAAACTTTGCTACGATTCACTACAGATTTTTTCATTTACCACAAGCCTGTTATGATGTATTGAAACTGATGGGCAATTAGTTGATTATTGAACCTTTGTTAATAGAATACATTGAATATATAATAGTGGACAAGACAATTGCAGAATATACTTTTCTTTGTCAATTAGGAGGAGCACGTTGTCTCCGTATTTTCAAACTACTTTAGTTTGCACAATTTTGTAGACTTAGCTGCAGCTGTGGTTTGCACAGTTTATGTATGTTTGTTTTCTACGAAAAATGTTCAGTTGTTATGCTTCGCTAAAATGTGTCCTTTCCTTATGCAGGAAAATTGTCATGAATCACACAAAAGTGATAAGGTCGTCATCTTCCTAAATTGTGTTGTCTACAACGAGACTTTTTACTGCGGTTGTGACTTGGTGTATTCTAGTAATTAATACAATCGTGAAATGAGCATAGAGTTTGACAGGAGATGATTCAGTAAGAGGTTTCTTTAATTTAATCACTTCTACAGCCTATATTGGGATACAAAGTCATGCAAAGGTCAAAGCTGATCTAGTTCACTTGCTATCTAAGCGTTCATGTCAGGACGTAACATAGTTTAAGTCGTCAATGTATATATATATAGAATCTCTCCATAAACACTTGAACGCCTACTGGTGTTATTATCTAATCGCTGACGATAGCAGGTGTGATCCCATTGCCAACTGTGACGGGTTGGCTGGATTACCGGCGAGCTAGAAAGACCAGGTTCATGATATACAGGACATACTATCAAACTCTGGGTAGGGGCGGATTACCGGACTTTTGGCACTCTTGACGCTGTAAAAAGAAAGTTCTTTTAGTGGATATAAAAGTTGTATATCTTAAAAGACAGAAAATGTCATCTTTTTTTTTAAAAAAAAAACCCTCTCTATTTATCAATATATTCCAAGGATATAAATTTATATATGAATATTTTATCAAGATAGATAGATAAATACAGTGTACGTACATACATATATACGTAAACAAAATATGATTTCTTATATATGACAATTTAGCTGATTAACTTTTTCAAAATTTCCAAAAAGCATCGTATTCTATTTACTATTTTGTCGATTTTCTTGACAGGCAATATATAGGTGAAAATCATTCTAATATATACTTAACTTGTATAAACGTTTGCTCTCGCTAGCCCCAAACAGGTGTCATATTTCTAAAAAATAGAAGATATATTTGTGTCTTCAGTAGATATAAGGAAATATTTCCCAAGTAAAGTGGAAACATTGTGTTTTAACACGGGTGGCGAAGTCAAGAGTGACAATACGCAATGTATCCACTTCAGGAGTGAAATAGTTCCTTCTATCTACTCCAGAAACGAAGATTTTCTTTCTTTATATTATCTATTTGTGAAGGCGGTAAACATCGATTTCCATGGCGTTCCATTCTGTTCCAATGTGTTTAACATTATAGACGTTCCATTCTGTGCCAATGTCTTTCACGTTATAGACAAAAAGTGCACGTTGCTATAACGATGAAAAGACATTCCGAAATTTTGCTCAATTTAGGAGAGCAACTTTTTACAAGTTTATGTTTTACATCTAATGCTATAAAGTGTTTATTTTGTCCAAATAATGACTGTTTTCATACGAAAATTAAAATAATATATATATTTTCTTTTTGTGAACAATGTTCTTGCGCAGGTTGATACAGCGGGCATTGTTAGGACGAACTATCGTCACAGAGCAGTCGGATCTGATAGCCTTCAGAGCGTGACACTTTTAAGCTAAGGATTTAATGATTTTGAATTGTTATAGTCAGGTTCTGCCTTTTTATTTTGTTATTTCTGCATTTAAGCGCGAGTTCTGTCGCCTTAACAAGCTTAAAGTCTTGTTCTGTAATAAACATTTTACCCACATTTCGATACAAGATACAAGATATAAGAAATTTTATTCAACGTCAGTTTTCTGGCTAAAGTACATAAAACACTAGTTCTGGTGAGCTATATACCGACATAACAAAATGATTTCATAATTCAAGAGACAGGTTCACAGATATTACATAGTTGCTACGAAACGATACACATCACAACACTACAATGCCAACTGCAACAACAGAATAAAACAATACAACATTATATAACATACAAAAATACATTCTTTTAAAAAATACTTATGAACATATATAACACATCACAGAAAAAAGGACATACAATAATTAGGTAAGAAATACGATAGCATACAAATATACATTTTGAAGCGTTAGAACACATAGAATACATCACAGAAAATGACATATGTGGCACATCACAAAATAGCCATAATTATATAAATCACGCGAAAGAAAGGCTTACATTATATAATAAATATGAGATTACAAGAATGAATGTGCAAAGAAAATAAAATGACGCCTACAAAAAATATAAATCTAAGAAGGTGAGTAATTAAAATATGGGTGCAGGATTTAAGCCTGAATATCTCGGTGAAGTTGGTAACCTTAAAGCTGAATTGATAGTCACTTAATTCAAAGCTGCATTTATGGCCACTTAATTTCAGTTTATAATCAACAATCACCCAGCCCAGATTTTTCCATTGTTTTCAAACATAGTTATGAGTATGGTGAATCCCTAATTAACCAAGATTAAATATAATATTTAGCCTTTGCTAGTTAGTCCTATAGCGTTTGAGGTTAGGATGAAACCGAATATCTCGCATAGAAACTTGTCAGGATAAGTTCTGTCAGTGACAATTTTCACAATTTACGTGGAATGTTTGTTTTAATACAAATATTAAATACTTCAAATCTACATGTTGTTGTTTGAACTTTGTTGTTAGGCATTGTGCAGACACCCCAGCCCCCACTTACATAACTGTACTTTATTGGCATATTTGATTTATTATCTGTTCATACAGAGAGAGAGAGAGAGCGAGATAGAGCGAGAGAGAAAGAGAGAAAAAAGAAGAAGAATAAGAAGAAGAAGAAGGGGAAAAAATGCATTAAGATATATATATATATATATATATATATATATATATATATATATATATATATATATATATATATATATATATATTTCTAGAGATGATATCGTCACAGTGGATATATCACTTTTATCACCACAGTGCCAATATGCATTTTTTACTGTTAGATTTCAGGATCTTATTATAAAATATATTAAAAAATACATTTTCATTCAAACTTTGTGATTGTAAAGTGTAGGTCATACTATTAAAAGGGTTACCTCATGTGAAAACATTTAGAGATGAATACATGTTGAGGCTGACACTTCCACACAAAATATATGTATGATACTTTTCAATATGTTCCTAACTATTTTGTTTGTATATATTTCATTGTCTACTAAGGAAAAACCTGATTAGGTCGAAACGTAGAAAACAAAAGTTTATTATTGTACCCGCGTTGTTTTCCAGATTTTGTGTCATTATCTAATATTTGTGTTGGTGTCTTGCATTCCCATTTGTTTCTTTCCAATTATCGAGAATCCGGCGCTTAACAAATACACACACACACATTCAATGCAATTCTGAAAAATAAATCTGTAATGATGAAGGTGGCAAGACATTTAATCATTTACTCCAAACAGGACCAAAAACATGTTGAAAAGTTTGTCATTCTCTAGTATATTTTTGCCATTCAGAATATATTATCTCTTAAGATAGTATCTGGAATATGTAAAGACTACAGCTGAAAATGTTTTTCAGTTTTCATGTTTTTTTCGGGTTTTTTTTGCAAACGGATATAACGCAAATCAAAGAAATGGAGAATTTCTGAACGTTCCCGTTAGTTCCTGATTCGACCGTGAGTCTGTGTGTATATATATATATATATATATATATATATATATATATATATATATATATATATATATATATATATATATATATATGTATGTATATATATATCGAGAGAGAGAGAGAGAGAGAGAGAGAGAGAGAGAGAGAGAGAGAGAGAGAGGGAGAGAGAGAGAGTGAGAGAGAGAGAGTATTACAGATTTGTCGCGTCCCGGCCTCTTGCCACCCTTTGTTACCTTAGTTACTACCAAGAAATTTGAAAGAAGCAATTGATTTGCTCTTTAATACCCCTTTCGTTGGTTAACCTTGCTATCCATCATCCGCCACCCCTAATCAGTGTCCGAATGAAATGCAAATAATTATTACAGACTTCGAACATCCGCAATTATTAACATACCTTGGGGCTGGGTTACACCTATACGACGATCCAAGGTACAAGAAAATTTATCCCTATGGAACCCGGATCTGCTGTAAAAGGATAACCAGCCAATCAGGACACCAAACTCGCCAACGTCATAAAATTTTCAATGAAATTTAGGATTCCAACATCTTTATGACTCGAGAGACACTTTTGTTACGGACATTGAAAATTATACAGGAATAAAGAAAATATTTCACCCCCTTCCTTTTGAGAACCGGAAGTATAAACAGAACTAAAGACTGTCAAGCGATTCTAGGAATCATGTGATCTTGTTGAGCATGACGTTGACATGTGCATCAAAGTGGAGAAAAGACTGAGCACCATCAAATTCCAAGTAAATAACGATCAAGGACGGACTTCATTGTGGGAAAGTAAACTTTGTGTTATTAGCATTAGAGTGTACAGTGTATGATAGTGACTTGCCGCTTAATTTGAGTTTCCATTAATACTGTTAAAGAACATGGCATGCACGCGTTGAAGGATTTTATTGATATCTGGGATATGTCTGTAAATATGTAAGAGTTTAATTGAATTAAAATATATTGTGTAGATCTATGCATCATTTTTAAAAAAATGATCCACTGGTTAGCGTTACCTGCGAGTGTGTCTATCCAACAAGCATACACGATCATTCGCCATCTTCGGTCTCCAGCCATTTTCCTACTTCCACAAAAAGTATATGTGTTTGTGGGTGGTGATGTTGTTGGTGGTGATGGTGGTGGGGGACTCGAAGGAGGGCTAAAAGGTCCTCATCACTTTGATATAATTTATTTTAGTTTTACGATGGAAAGTAATAGAAGTATGTTCCATATGAAGACCGCTCATGTCTACTCAAATATGAATTGCCAGTGTTAACTTGAAAAGATAAGAGTTGAAAACTAAATTATATTTCAAGTCAAAATTAGTAACGATGTTTATTGAATGTTTACACATACTTTTAGCATAGAATACATGAAAATGAAGTAAACTGATTTTCAAGCAGTAAATTTATTGGCACGAGTTCTGAACTTACAGAAATCTTAGGCGCCCATGATTCTGTGAAACGGGGCCCTGGGAGCAAAATTAACAATACATGTTGTTTTCTTAAAGTGTAAAGGCCCATATCTTCGAGGCCAGATATCCTATTTTAGTGATTATATTGTTTATCAATTTTTAAAAAGTATGCTTTTAATATAGCACAATTTCAAAATTGGATAGGACAGTTTCCGTAAACTTTATTGATAGTTCGGGTACTTGCTTCTATTCTAGTTTAGTTGTTTTTCTTACAAACTGCTTCAGAAGCTATTATCATTGCTCACCCCAGGAAGCGATATATTACTGGGCGAAAGTCACAGGCTCTAATTAACATTGGAGTGACGGCCAGTATGATCATTATTAGAAGCATAATTCATTGGTCTGTAATTATTTTGATTAGCCACTAAACTGAAGCCGCACACGAAATACATTGGTTTACTCATCCACGATCAGTCTTGTCCAAACATTGTCAAGCCGGACACCATGTATACATTAGAAAAGCTGAATTTGTTTTAGTTTCTTAGCTTCTTTAAATGTTCCTTTCAGAGGTTACAAGGTTACTTGGACAGTTTTGATTTGAATTGTGTTTATAGTATCCCTAATGACAATGACTGTATTCCTCTATCCTCTATCCAGAAAAAAATATAGACCTAAACCATGACCGAAGTTGACTTTTCCCAAGATATGGAGTAATGCTAGCAGGCCCCCAACTACCGTAAACGTGTGAAATGATCACACGAAGAATTTATGAAGAAAAACTGACGTTTAATATGTAATGTTTTTAATCAGTGAAAATCAACTTGATGCTTTTAAAAAATATGGACTTCCTCACCTATTTAAACACATAGTTTCTTGTTTTATCTATTTAGTTTCCTAATTTTGAAACTGTCGATGTCGCTACGACTTTTCACTCAGGAAAATGAATCCATGGTAAGGACATTTGGAATATATTCGATGTTGAAATACCTAATTCAAAAGGGGATAATTTTCTTACGCGAGAATGTATAGGTAGTCAGAAAAGGATAACGGACAAAACAAGATAATCAAAGACAAAAGTAAATTTAGTTCATAATTACAATTATAAGAGTTTAATTTTTTATGCTTTAATCATGGTATAACTCTCTCCCAAAACCCACTACGCCGTTTCCAATTCACATCACAAGTAATGAAGGAAGGGCTCTGTTTGAGTCGACAATTGACATTTTATACCACCACAAACACAGAAGAAAACAACATTAGACTATTTAACAAATCCAATAACCCATACTTATATTAGTGCATTTAGCAGTTAGCCCTTCTATATTTCTGGACTTTTGTTTTGTATACAGGGTCACTGGCCCTTAAATAATAATGTTATATGCAACACGAATAGCAGAGAACCTCAATGGATGATTAATTTGCTGTTTTTGATTAAGACATTTCAAGCACCATTGCATCTGAGATTATACAGCCAACCATGAAAAGCTTATTAAATGGCATCTTTCCAAATTTAATTCTCAATATTCTTTATTCAATTGCAACTCAAATAAAAAGAAATTATATAACGGGTTGAATATGTGTGAAGAATTCGTGAATACAATTGGGACCACCGCAACCCTTAATGATGGGTCTAATCCGAAGGGATGACTCCAATACATGTAGTTCTACCATTCAATTAATTTGTTTTGTATTTGCGGTCAATAATGTGCAGAAAAAAGTTTATATTTCATTGTAAATGAAGTTAAAAGCATAGTAGTAAAAGGTTGAGCAAATTTCTTTAATCTATCCAGCTTGTCATGAAAATTCGTAGGTTAATTTGAAAAGATGATGGACCTTAAAAAAATTAAGGGAAGAAACTGTGTCGGAGAATATCTCAGATCAACTGGAAAATGAAGTGATGGATATGGATTTATCATGATTTTCATGGTTTATATGTGAATCTAAATTAATAACAAATTTGTTTGCCTCCACACGATTTTTTATTTTGAGTCTGGCTTCCACTAATTCTCTTCCATATAACGAATCCTTACCAGCTCTTACTTCACTATAAAGTTAAAAAAGGTACGAATTAACACAGCGTCATCTTTCAACATAGATTTGACGCAATTGTTTGAAATATCAATTATCATAATATAATGTACTCATTTCTCACTGCTGGTAATATATCAAATATTAAAATTGATGTTTTTCAGCATACGGATAATGCAAATATATTTATCGAAGCCACCAGAGATCGACCATCAACCCGTAAGTACCCAAACATATGCACTTTTTATAATACTATATTGTGCTGGTTGACAGAAATTTTCTTGTTCAATCTGGAATCAAAACAAACGTGAGTCTTATATGCTTGATATTCGTTCTCCTGCATTTCCGGCTGACACTTTATGTCCCACTTTCTTCCCTTCAGTTTTCAAATTTCGGTCCTTGCTGCTGGTTTTATCGGAATGTTTATTGCTGTTACAACCATGAAGCCTCACAATGTCGGGTCTTTAAGAATATTAGTTTTTGTAGCGAATAAAAACGGTTGTATATATCCTTTCTATTCTGACTTGTGCAAATCGACAAAAGAAATTACACTATATCGACTAGTTCTGCTATATGAAATTCTTTTGTTTCCTCTTTCTTTTTTTTTTTTTAAAAAAACGCAATTCTATATGAGAAGCCAACTCATCGAATCTGAAGATAAAGCAACAAAACCAAAGTTTATATGTTTTCTCAAAGTCTGGAGAAATATAAATATTGGCAAGTGTAGAACTATGTGTGAGAAAGTTGCAGACCCATAATTAGCTCGTTCGGTTTGAGATCGAAAAATATTGTAGGAAATACCAGATAAAACTCTAAAAGATGAACAGAACTGTAAAGGCTGTTGGAAGCTAGAGGCATCGTAGACACTATACTTGTATGACATATGCAGTCAAAACATAACGTAAGCAACATAAAAACACATGATAAAATTAACAAGTTAGAGGAATGGTACAACATTTCAACTTATCTGATTGTATGTATATTGTATCGTATGGCGCAGTTGGTGTCCTTTTATCTTTTTGACTTGTCGAGATGACCTTTAGGAAGTAAGAGGCTAAAAGTAATCCACTTGGTGTCATTTTGACCTAGTTTTTACTTTCTGAGATGACTTTTCGGAACTAAAGGGATAAATCTTCTTCCCGCTTTCCACCCTAGTCTCTTCCGGGTAACGAAATCTGGTTTACCCAGACTTTTCTAGACTAGATGTAATGCAACAATCACAACTTAAAATATTGTATTTAGGGATTAACTATCAGAATTAGATTTGAAATTTTAAGAATTGCACACACTATATACACAAACATACATATATACAATCTCTCATGGAGCGTAAGGAGAAAAAAAAGTAGGAGTGCTAAAACACAATAAACACTCAAATACTTATATACTATCAAACATGGAGCTGAAAAGTCCATGATTTTTTTTCAAAACCCATTAGTACTTTTCATGGCTATCAATATCTTTCGGAAAAGAGATACTACTCAATTATTGACAAAATCAAACAAAATAAATCCTTACATCATAAAGTGAGAGTGAGTGAGTGAGTGTGTGTGTGTGTTTGAATAATTTTAAGTAATGAAAAGAGCAAGACGTAGATACACTTATATTGTTGGAATATTCTCTTGAATAAGAATCACAATGAAATTTCAAAACAAAGCACAAAAGTCTATTTTCTTCTTCTTTTTACCGTTCTGCATTTTTCAAGTTCTTCATTCAAATCGATTATTCTGCTTGTTTTGCGTTGAATTTATCTACTAAAATGTGAAGATACCTGTTATGCCTGTCAGGAGAAAGGACACTGGGCTACAGAATATCCAAAACGTCAGAGGAAAATAAACCTCAAAGACAAGAGAAAAAGTGTCCCGAGATAAAAAAAAGATCATTGTCAAAAAAAGGACAATGGTCTTCAGGGTGTCCTAAGGAAGTGAGAAGAGTGAAGAAGAAGAAGAAGAAACAGAATTAGGACACATTCTAGCAAAGAAATTCAAAGCAAGACAAGGATAAGAAACAGCAGTTGTAAGGGGAAAGAAAAGGTACAAGAAAGTATGCGCTTTGGCATGCTTCGCTGATCTGAACACTTAGACCTGACCTCATAATTTCCATAAACTGATAATTTAAATACTGTTACAACCTTTTGTAAATAAGGTTGTATGTTTGCAATCTTATGGGCGAGAAAGTAAGGATAACACTCAAAAGGACCTTTAGAATATTGCCACACTGTAGATAAAAAATCGTTGAGCGAAAAAATCTTTTATAAACTCAGCAAAGCAAATTTTCTGTATTAATATTTAAGTAAAAGTGTTGCAAAGGTAAGAATTCACAAATATTGCGACAAAACAAATATTATGTATCATTTACTTTTCTTTTCATGTGAAAAGATCCACCCCAAATTCTCTAAGAAAACATAAATTATGTATTTGAATAGTATTAGACTACTACTATATTTGCATGCGCCGTACTACTTAATTATATAATCTATATCCTTTTTCACATACCTGTATGTATGTAGTGTTGGATAGTAAGGATTTGTGTTTGTTTGTCCATAGGTAGGCGTGAGTCATCCTAATTCCCCAGATCTGTTTTCTTTGTAAGTATATGTTGGATTGTAAGGGTGTGTGATTATCATCATGTCCTAACATACTAACCGCCTGTCTTTATCAATGTGATATTATGTAGCATACAGTCGACAAAGAAGTTACTTCTCACACTCTAAACGTTTATCGCCTGGCATTATGTAGCGCACAATAAAAAAAGACCCGTTGTAAGTGCATTGTCTTTATCGCTGTGGCATTATGTAGCGCACATTCAGCGTCGAACTTGAACTGTTTGTACATCCCTATCACATGGCTATACTGACCTTAATGCTAAATATCCATATTGGGCTATACCAGTGTGCTTTTTTATTTGTTTGTGTTTGCATGTTTTTTACAAAATATTAAAGGACTTACCACCTTTCTGTCACTTAACGTGTGATAGCATATAAGTATGATAGTATGTTTGTGTGTTAGTGTGAAAATGTGAACATTCATATACTTATACCCCTTCCACCCCACTTTGGGTATGCATGTATGTATGAGTGTGAGATTTATTGTAACTGTTGTAGGGGTTACTCTTCCTTACTCTATCTCATATTTTACATCCCCATTCAATTAAAACTCTGGGCTGGTCAGTAGAGTGGATGTTGGTCAGTAAATCTGTGTGTGGGTCTGTATGTGTTATTTCACATTACATTTCCCATTGATCCCATACATTCCCACGTTTAGGATGGTATGGCAGTTATAGAAATTTACCATTACGTTGGAACGGTATGGTCCTCTATGGGAATTTTAACAGGATAGAGAGACACATACACGTAATGACAAACACATACTTTTTTGGAATGTGCAAAAACAGTGAAAATTCCTTGGTACTCTGTGTCACCAAATTCCTACGTATAATTCTATATTTAGCGTGTATTATTAGAACGTGGAAATGGGTTATTCTGATTCTGTTTGCATAGACCTATAATAATGCTGACCTGCAACATTGTAGTAACTTTATATAAAGCAAAGAAGGCATTCCGGTTTATTTCGCTATATTCTCTTTTAGTGTGGGAGAGTATACAAGTATCATAGTATTATTGTGTGTTAGTGTGAACATTCCTGCTATTTTCTCTCCTTTGACCTCACGTGTGATTGCCTATCAGGCGGAATTGTACGTTTGTATGTGAGTGTAAACAATCCTACCCTTTCCCTGTTCACCCCATATTGGGATAGGTATAAGTGAGTGAGTGATGGTATGTTCGTGTGTGAACAATCCAGCCCTTTTCTCTCCTTTCATCCCATCTTTTGATAGGTGTGAGTGAGTGAGTAACCGTATGTTTGTATGTTTTGTGTCTTTAAAAATTGAAACTCAACCACATCATTCTGTCTTGTGTGATAGTATATAGGCCAAGTTGTATGTTTGTGTGCAAACGTGAACATTTCTACTATTTTCTCTCCGTACACTCCACTTATGATAGTCTATCAGTATGAGTTGCATGTTTGTTTGTATATGTGCGAGCACTCCTACCATTTGCTCTCCTTACACTCCACTTCTTGGGTTATCGGGGTGATAGGGGATGTAGTTTTGTTTATAACGAGATTGTAGGAAAATTGTAGGGTTATATAGTGAATGGATTTAGTTTGGTTTATCAGGGGTTTGGTTTCTATTTCATCCCTTCCTTTACATCCTGCACCTTGCACGTTTAAAAGAATAAGTGGGTGCTGCTCTATCTGACGGTGTGTTGGTCAGTCAATGTGTAATGTTCAACCTATGGATTTTTCTAACACTACGTTTCCCTTTGTATCCAGACTGCAATACTCATGTTAAACCTTCAGACCCTTTTAACATTGCATTTCCCCTTGTTCACAGAGGGTGGTCAGTCAAACGACGTATTGGCTTTTATGCATGTATGTGTGTATGTATTAGCACTTTTACCATTTTTAAAGGTGATATGTGTGTGTAAGCATTCCTACCATGAAATATTTTCAAGGTGATAGTATGTTTATGTTTGTGTTAGCACACCTACCTTTTTGTTGGTTAGTTAGGTTGGGTGATGGTCAGTAAGACGGCGTGTTTGTTAGTAAGTGTAGGTATTGGTCAGTCAAACGGCGTATTGGTTGGTAGGTATGTGTGTGAACATTCCTACCGTTTTCTAGGTGATAGTATATTTGTGTATGTGTTAGCACTCCTACCCTTTCTGTAGGTTAGTATGACTCATTGCGTGCTACAGCAATGCACATCCTTGATTTGCATCAAATTTATTCGCATCATATAAAGGCAGTAACATGCCATATTGATGAAAACATTCGGGGAACATACTCGGGTGACACAAATGGAAACATCGAACGTGTGATGCCTAATGCCATTAGTGTAAACCTTCGCAGCAGAAATGAGAAAAAACATAATTGTTCTTCAGTTACATCCGTCAGAATTGCTGAACTTTTGCAAGAAATAGACGTTAATCTGGAACCCTTAACAAATTCGCAAGTGGATAAGCTGACTGAAGCTACGCAAAATGTCAATGATTTTGATTAAGTTTTAAACCATATAAACATTCCTTTGGAAACAACTAGTACAATTAATAATATTATGCAACCAGTAGTTTTGCATTCCCTATTAACCATTCAGAACTATGGAATCATCAACATTAGTTATTACCTTTCTCAACAGTAAAAATAGTGTGGCTTCTGGTGCTCATGTATTTAACGGTACGCTATTACTTCATTACAACTACAGTATCATTCGAAAAAATGAAGACAAATGTGTGATTTTAAGATTTTGTCATTGTTCATACCTAAGTGATAAGTGAACTGTTCTACATTCATCAGTTTAGTACAATCTTAAGAATCATGTAGTCTTGCTCCACATATAATTGTGTGATCTAACAAAATAACTATTCAAATTTAAACATACTTGTAATATTGATATTTATTATATTATTATTTGTTTTGACAAGGGTATTGAATAAAACCGTGAAGAATTCCCTGTGTACTGGTAGTTATATATATATATATATATATATATATATATATATATATATATATATATATAGTTATATATATATATATATATATATATATATATATATAACTATAACTATATAACTCTTCACAAAGAACCGAGTGAGGGGTACGTTTCTCTCAAAAAGGTACCCGTCACTCGGTTCTTTGTAAACAGTTAATTTTGAGATTCTTTATCCGAGTGCAGAAGTCACAGTAAATGTGTTCTCCTGTTATAGAATTCCCCATGAATCTCCTTGCTATCTAGATGATATAATTGTTTCATATAATCAGCACCAAAATCCATGCTGTCTGTGGAATGTTAATCTTAAATATTCAACTCTAATAGCAGCCTCTTTTTATGAGCATCTTCTTTCCATCAACCATTAATATTTAGAACAGTCTTAATTCTAGTAACATGCAAGTCACTTCTTTCAATTCTTGATATTTTGTTTTTCAAATGCTCGTTAAATGAATTAAATATAGTGTTGACCAAGTTAGAAAGGCCCTGCATCTATTTTACGGAGAAATTAGATACTTCAATCTTCACATGGAGCTGCAATTGCATCTTTTCAATCATACTCTAACACCATGTTACTATATGGGTGTGAAGTTTATAACGAATTTGTAAGAAACATTATAAAATTGAGAAGTACTGCCATTATTTGCTTACTTGCTTTATTTAGAACTAGGAAGGAAAACATAGTACCATATGTATCAGATCTCGAATGATATGATTTTGGATCTCTATCGTCAATGTGAAATGGTTTAAACTATCCAAACATCTTGATCAAATACTTTATTAAGAAACCATTGCTAAAGTCAATATCTTCACATGGATGAATGGCATAAGAAACACTTTGATAACCGTTGGGATATCAGACCTCTAATATTATGAACTTATCATCATAATATAAAGAATGACAATCTTCGATTACTCGATCTTCTAATGGAAAATTTTATCATTGTTTAATACAAGATTTTTGAAAACGGAAAAGTAGTTATTACTAATACCTATGAATGTATATTTATCACTGATGAAGTTTAGGACTTCCAGTCATAGACCCTGTTGAAACCAATCGTTGGGACAATACATATTTGAGGAAAGAAGATGTAATCATTGCGATAAAAATCACATCCGGGACATATTTCATTATTCATTCATTTCCCCAAAATTGTATATAGAAAGAAATAAGTGTCTAAAATAGTTCCATTATCGCACACTCTGTATTAGAAAATGACAAAACGTGTTTGCCACTAATACTGGCAGAATTCTCCAGAACGTATCCAAATTTGTAACTCTAATAATGAATACAATATAATAAACTGTATGCTATATGCTGAATTGGGAATTTCTTATACTTCATTAAGATATACTATTTCGTCTCATTTGTTTTAAAACGTTTGTACACTACGGGATAGTTATCGTACTCATTACGCTTCTGTATGATTATATGTTATGTCCTAAAACGTTACGTTCATATATCTAAATGTTCTCAAATTTTTTCAAAATTTTAAATAGTTCTGATCTGATTGTAAACGTTGACCACTGATATACCATACTTATCACCATAGGTTTGATATGTCACTTTGTAAAATTGTAGCAGTTGTGCTATTCTCATACGGCAGCTGTTTGTGGCATGAGCTTTGCTTTCATTAAGAAACGTTTTCTTCAGTCTGATTATATATATATATATATATATATATATATATATATATATATATATATATATACATGAATGTCTTTTCACGACTAAGTTCCACGTTTTACTTGGGAATGTGCGCTTAATGTGGACGGTATCGGGGTATTGGGGTTGGAGCGTGCAAAGAAGATGATATGTTTCTTAAGTAGTGTACCAGGGTTCGTGTCCAGGTACGAGTTATAATTTTCTAACCTCGATATTATATAACCACCCATATTTCATACAAAATTAGGAGTCTTTTATATTTTATATGCAGTTAATAATATCCTACAATCTCTGTAGCTTATTTGTTATTGGTGGTTAGAAGATTTATTATTTAACTGAGCCAAATAGATAACCAATCAGGTACGATAGAAATGATCAGAGATGCTTTTATTGGTGTGCTGAAGTACTCACTCCTGCGCGATGATATTTTCCCCCGACAGCCTTGCATAGTTGTTGATATTCTACACATTTAACACTTCACATGGATTAAATCCAGTATTTTGTGTGAAAAATTTAAATCGATACCTATGTGAAGTGGTGGTAATTTATAAGTTACATATTAGACTGTTAAATGTTGAATTAATATGGTGAAAAGACTTAAAGGGAGGAAAATGATCTCATAATACCAATTGTAAATTGATTGACTGTCTGGAGTATGGATTTCTTCAGTACTAGATATATACATTTATGAATATTTAAACACATATTGATTAAAGGAACAAACGTTAGAATCATCGGTCCTTCTGGAGCTCGTCATATAGAATCTTTAATATTCATTCTTATCGTACCTTGGGAATGACATTGTTTCTAGTCATATTTGTTTCTTCAGAAATACACGGACTTTCATTGTAAGTGTGCCTTCGTTTTGGTTGAATGTTTCTCGTACAGCACGGTGCAGTGACTGTAAATAAAGGAATTAGAAGTTAGAGTGAGCCATTATGTTTGTGGCTGACAGCATTAAGTGACATGGATGCAAATGCTTTCTTTTACTTCGGTGTAACGAGATACATTTCTATTAAATTAAATAATAATTCCTTATTTCGAAATAATATTTCGTTTTTTCGAAATATTATTTCGCTTAATAGAAATACTATTTCGTTATTTTGAAATATCTTTTGTTTAAACGAAATATTATTGTGTTATATCGAAATATTATATAGAGATAGCGAAATAGTAGTTCATTTAAACGAAATAATATTTCGAAATAACGAAATATTATTTCGTTTAATAGATATATTTTTAGTTATAACGAAATAATAAAAAAAATATTTGCATCCTTATCATTTTTGGGGCTCTGTAAGTGTGCATAATAGTTATACTATGTATTTTTGTAATGGTGGTCAATTACCTTTCGTGGAACAAAGTCATTCCTTATTGATACATTTTTGATTAAAATTCTATTATACATAAAAGATATTGCAACTTTAAATAAAAAGATAATTCATACGTGAACAGGAAATTTTTCAACTGCGAAGAAAGGGGTTTACTGTAAGGTACACCTTTCTTAACAGATTTTGAAGCTGGATGGAAGACTGGTAGAATTTTGATACTTACAAGTCATGTCTCTCCCAATTCTTCTGGTAAAAGAAAAGTGGAAGAGAAATTGTGCATGACGTAGGGTTAGTAAGAACACTGTTCACTGATAATTACATTAACATGCATACAAAAATGTTTGTCCTTCGAGATTTTACTGCTTGGTGGTGGAGCAAATGTAGTTTTCTACAGAAAGGTTTATAAAACAAGTGAAGCCTCCCAAAACATTAGATTAAAGAAAATGCTAATGTACATATTAATAAATTCCGGTATGGCGATGTGATCAACGAGACGTAGGTGGTGAGCGCTCTGTGCTTTTTTCAAGTCCTGACGGTTTTGTCCTACAATGTTTTCAAATTTTGGGCGAAAGAAGGAGTACACATGCACCGGAAACTAGAATAGTCATAAAATACAGAAAAATTTAACTGTGAGATAATTTTTCTATCATCAATTTATTTTCGCGGACTGTACATATAGTGTACGGACTGACCTTACCAATCCTTCGGAGTAGGAGAAGCTGCTGTGAGAAGATCGCAGATATTGGAAAGTGTTTCTCTCAGCTATACAATTCTTTATTAGCTGACATCAGTGGCATCATATCTTAAGTCAACTCCTTGGCAACCCGTGTATATCAAGTTGAATCAAGCCTAGAGTTCTGTCATGACATTTTAAAACCCCTCCATGAAAGCTCCATTCGAGATCTTGAGGCGAAAATTCAGGATGAAGCAACGGAAAGGCTGAAGTTAGATCTACGGGGAATGAAGTGGAATTTATTGGCACGGGAAATACCAGGCCCAGATTAAGAAGATGTAGAGATAACATAAACTAAAGTGAACGAGTTCTTTGAGCTAACATTAAAAATCCCAATGGCAAAAGTAGCCACTTTTCTCTATCAAGTCATTCACATGTTGAAGTCGGATGACGGAGATAAAGCCACTACCATCGTCAGATTCTTGAGTCTGTCAGACCACGATCTGGTCCCGAGGAAAGCAACAACACTTCCCAAAGAGTCCGGGAATAGTGCTGTCCGAGATCTGTACCCGGTTGTCGCAGAACGCAGGGGAAAACGTCTCTAGGAGAGATTGCTTTTGTCTGAGGATGAAAGGAAAAAATATGAAATCGTCTACAAGAAAGTGGCACCTTTTGGGGTCCTAGTGAGAAAACATAAATAAAGGCAAAAGTTTGTCCTATTTTAGTATTTTGTTATTTTATTATCACCGACTTGTACAGCGTACATTATAGCAAATTGTATTTCATAATATTGATGTATTTCCTATTTAATAAAAGAAAATATCGTATATATTTTATACTTGCAGTCTCTCTCTCTCTCTCTCAATAACTTGTCCGATCGACCGCAACAAGTTTTGTTGATTTTTGTAAAAATTAGTTGACGCTTTCTCTCTCATGTTATCCTCGACGTTCAGGACATTACACAGTAACTTAATTTTTTTTAAAGCGTATTTATAACGACGAGGCAAACGATAATGCTAACCTAAATGTGCCTTATTAAAGTACAAGTCATACAGGACATTTTGGCGTACAGTATCTCCTATTTCAGCAAAGGGTGTAATTTTTTAAAATTTGATTACACATACCTTGAAATGGCGACTATTCACTTTTAATGGGTCCTCATGTATCCGTATTTAGATCCTCAAACATTCATATACCTTTGGAGGTCATTAGATGAAAAAGCAGATAGAAGAATGCGATTTTGGTATTTGTCCGCATCCATTTCAAGCAACTCCATCAATATATAGCGCTTACAGCGTTTGCGCCGATAGAGTGGAACATTGTTTCTAGATTTTGATTCAGGTGCACAGTTAATTTAAGGGCATAAATAACTAGAAAGAAATTCGTAATGAGAAATTGGGATATTGTTTTATATTTTCAGGAAGCCGTATAGACTCAGCAAACGAGAAGCATGGAAACAGAATGCCTGAATTGGTGCAGATTTGCGCTATGTTTAGTTGACGTAGGAACTGAAGTTCTTCATAAGCTGCTTACGTTCAAGATTCAGACATGTTGTTTCAGTGAATACCATAAACTGTGGCTAGAGAAAGTCAACTTCCATGACCAGAATAATGATTTGAAGGTGCTGTACGATTCATTTGATCAGCAATATCGGACACTAGATGCTTCAAGTCAGAAACCTCTTCGCTTGACTCATGCCAAATGGAAAAGCAGTTGCTTTCAAACGCCTATGAAAATAAGACAACAGCTCACGGTTCTAAAAAGCTGGGAAGATGACGTATACAATTTAATGAGTAACAATGCAACCCAGAAGGATACATTACAGAACTGGTCCAGTGCAATACAAAGCCTGTACACATCAAATACTTCCCTGTTGACGTTGTTAAACAAATGGACTCAGGAGTTTATCAACCTTTGTCAAGCGAATCAACTGGATCTTGTGCGTCTCACAGAACGACATCATGAACGGACACACAAATCTTTGACAGATTTCCTGCATACACTTGAATTTTGCAAGAGGGAAAGACCCGGGGAGCTTCATACGGTATTAACAGCATTTAAACAAGAGGAAGTGAATTTTGATCAGGAATTGCAAAGAGAATTAAAGCCCTTTTTTATTTCTTGGCAAACAAAGATCGATAAACATCTGGATACATGGATTACACTCATTTCGGGAAGTCTACATCAGCAGATCTTAAATAATTTGTTGATAGATGTAAGGAACGTTCTACCAGGGGTACACCAAATGTGCGAAACAAGGCTCAAAAACATACGCGGTACATATCACACAAATCTACAAAAGATGTTGTCTGAGTGGGAGAATCAGTTGCAGCAAGTCGGCGGATCCACCAGCGATATACAGGATCTAGCAAAGACATGGCACAATGCTCTTAAGACTTTACCTCTTGCATCTGATCAACAGATAATAGATTTTTTTCACTCAAAGAAACATGATTTGGATAAACTGAAGTTACGCGGTATTGTTACTGACCCACAAATCTTATTGCTGGATGCAATTCATGGTTACATTGATCTGCGACAATGTGATATAACTCTTTTGTTTACACTACACAGAAATGTTTTTCCAATTTGTCCACCTGAGTTGGGCTGGAGTGATCCGATATTGGAAACAGACCATTCAACGGGGGCAGATTTGATGAGATTGAAACAGTTTAGAAATGATTACATCGGTCATATTCATGCTCCCACTCTGACAACCTATGAGTTTGAGAAGCTGTGGACGATATTGGACGCCAGTCTACAGAGAATTTCACAAGCTTTTGATGATGAATTCAGAATAAAGGTCAAACAGAAAATAGCTCAGTTGAAAACGTGTCCGTTTGATTTTAGTGAGGATATTAAACTTAATCTTGAGCTCATAAATTGGGAACAAGGTGACACATATAAAAAAGTGGACAAATATCTCACACAAAGGGACTTCAAGACACAAATCGATCCTATGAAAGGTAGTATCTCTTTTTAATTGTTCAAACAGTTTCAAGTGCAAGTGTTAAATCTATGCCAAATTTGTATGATAATTTTATTTCGTAACAGAAACATCAGAATGCAAAAACATATTGCATATTTATGTTTAAATCTGCGGCTTGTATTCAGAAATCTTTTCGCATTAAAAATTTGGAATGTTACTTTAAGTACGATTGTTGTTTCCAATTACTGTCACCTGCAAAATAGATGCATGTGGCAGATAAAGATTGCTCTTTAGCTGGAAATATATGTGCATATATGATAGTATGGATTGAAAATTAAAGGATCAGATTTGCCCTTTGGACATAAAGGTCATGCCATACGCCTGAATTTAGAAATTGCGATCCTTTAGAGATCCGAAATGTTTGTGGATAGAATAGTCTTACCAGTACATGCGGCTGTACGGTTGCTCTCCGCCACACCGTTATATTCATCCTTACAATTTCGTACGACCTTCTTGTTGGCGTCGCTTCGGAGAGGGTGGCCTTTCGGTAAGTTGCTCGTGTTGTAGAGGTGGGCATCCTCGGCCATGTCTCGGTAGATGTCCTCTGTTTCGACCTCCAATATAGTAGTTTGGACTTAGCACGGTAACGCGCCTTTATCTGGTTGTAATAAAAGTCGTACAGCAAATGTTTTGAAAGATCTAATAGAGCCTGTAGATTGGGCTATTGAGCTCGGATTTTGTCGAGTGGACTGTCACAAGGTTACCCTCAAAGATCTTAAGGGACTGGAAAGCTGGGTCGGATATCAAGCGTTGCAGCTTGTCCTTTTGAATTTGTCTTTTCCGTCCCGACTCTCTTTTTGTAGGAGAGTTGGCGGCTGAGTCTGTATTCGCGGGGATTGTCTTGGTGGAATCGGGGGAGGTGTAACCTATTTAGCTACAATGGCAGTTTTCCGCATCGCTCGTTGCTATGCAGACTTAGATGACGGGGCTTGCTGCCGTGGGGCTGGTATGTGTGACTTGCCTTGGAGCCGGTATGGGTATTTGACGCCCGCGGGCCGGAGTCGGCCGCCCGAGACGTGGGGTTGATTGCCTTGCTCGGGCGGCCAGTATTGCCTCCAACATATTATCATATTCGTTTTCGGTAATCTGCCTCTCCCTTAGCAGGGCGTTCATTCGCTCTATTAGGCATGCTGATCGCTAGGGTGTACGTGGGCTATGGTGTTTATGATACTCAGCCTTTCTCTAAATGGAAAACTGTCGCTGGTTATTGCTGTCTGAGGTCAGTCCGCTATGGCGACTCTTCTATGTCGCTATGGTACCTTGCCTTTCTCTAAATGATAGTGTATGAGCGTCATTGGCTTGACGGGAATATGCTTTTGGTCCAGCATTACTTTAATAGAAACGTTTGTCGCTGTGTGTGACCTGGGGCTAGGATGAGCTTCAATGTGCCGTTCCCTAAAGATCTTCCTAAATTGTCGTCTGACCTTTAGTTCTATGCATCGCAGATTGTAAGCTTGATAGCCATCTCCACAGCGGTAGCATATGAGTGGCGATAATTCCTGCCCACATTTTCAACATGTCAGTAGCCTTATTCGGTCTCTGTATTGCTGGGCATGTACCGCGCAATAGATGCTGAAGCATTTTAGTCCACACAGTGATGTCTGTCCACAAGGAATCCATGTACACATGTTTGTTCATCTTCAAAACCATGGCTACTGATGGTCTATCATAGACACACTGCGTCACTAATTGGGCGTGTTGTTGGTGGTTGCTTGCTATCCACCTCGTTACCCACATCACTATGACCGCTCTCATTGTCTATAATGGTATCCCATAAACCCACCGCATCTCTAATTGGGTTGGTAGTGGTTGGCTACCCATCTCCCCCTATGACCGCCAGCTGCTCTTTTACCACGCACCACTTCAACACAGCTCTTACTACCCCCTATGTGACCGCCATGCCGTCCTATACTCGACCTACCCGCAAAGCGCTCCTTGGATCTAGTCGATACGTTGCTGCACCGTAACTTAGTTAAAAGTAATGCAAGGTGGGGCCTTCTGGCATATACACTGCAAACGGTAATGGAAGGTGGGACCAAACCATATATATATATATATATATATATATATATATATCTATATATATATATATATATATATATGAATATATATATCTATATATGTATATATGTATATATATATATATATATATATATATGAATATATATATATATATGAATATATATATATATATATATATATATATATATATATATATATATATATATATATATATATATGAATAAATAATATTATCATACAGGTTAGAATCTCCGTAGAGTACGAAATAAAATTCTCTAACCTTTATGATAATATTATTTATTCCTATTTAAAATTTCTGTTAATATTATCAAGCTTTCTCTTGTATAATCCAGGGATAGCATAGCACTCTCTGCTCTGTTTGGTGAATATTTGTGATTCTCTATAATAACTTCTATATACCTTGATTTAGGAATCGAGATGGACTGTGTATTTAGATGAGAATTCATTACTGGGTTGACATGAGGGTATGTCTGCTACGCACGAGTGCCTATACAACCGACTTTATAGCATCAATTTATGGTGATGTGTGCATGGTTGAGATGGTATAGGCGTTGATGCTTACAGGCAAGGCGATGGGTACCGTAACCCGCGGATCCGGGTTAGAATCTCCGTAGAGTACGAATTAAAAGTATCTAACCTGTATGATAATATTATTTATTCGTATTTAACAATTATGTTAATGTTATCAAGCATTCTCCTGTAGAATCCAGGGATAGCACTTTCCGCTCTGTTTGGTGTATATTTATAATTCTCTCTCCTCTCTCTCTCTCTCACACTCACACACAAACACACACACTCTCTCTCTCTCTCACAGAGAGAGAGAGAGAGAGAGAGAGAGAGAGAGAGAGAGAGAGAGAGAGAGAGAGAGAGAGAGATTAAATTGTAATGTAAAACCTTGAAGCATATATCTTTAAACAAGAGGTCCGTCTGAACTTTAGCAGGAGCATGTCGATGTTCATGTTTTAACGATATATGCTGTTTTCTAGTTACATAAGCAATTGTTAATTATTAAAGAATTGCACGTGCACCTGTTAGAAGTACACTTTTGTCTTACGCTACTTTTATTGAAGCTTATTTACTTCAATAAACAAGCGATAATATGCCAAGGATTGAAAAGAAGTAAGCAAACATGAAAAAATGTGTATCTCCAGTTACAAACAATTCTCGAAATATAAATGGCTAATCACAGAGGCCATGTTTGGTAGATAACATGGGAAACAATACGGGGCCCATATTTTAAGAAAGTCTATATGTGAACTGAGTTAATTTGCCTGCAATTAGAAGTTTGATCTGTCATTCATTGTTGTTTCTGCAAGTATGTATTAGAGTGTGCTTGGATGGCAGCCTTAATAATGTGATTTTTATCGTCTTACATACTGGCTTATTTTTTTTTCAGAAAATATAGAAAGTGCGGAGAAATCGATGAATAGAATTGAAAAATGTATATCAAGTAAGTGTACAACTTTAAATAAAAGGATAAAACTATATTTTTGCTCGATCTATTTTCCATGGAACACCAATGTAAAGAGAGTGTCCTCTGTGCAGAGTCCATGATAAACAAAATCGTTCCTGGACTAAATATCGCCGCATTGATCCCCAGGGAATATACAGGCGAGGGCACGATAAGACGAAGTGTTATTCAGCCCTGACATGTTAATCAAATTACACAGTTTTTATCATTAACAAACATAACAAAATGTCAAGCTCAACACTGTCTTCCTTTCCCGCTGACTGACCGTGGTGTCACTAGACAGTAGATAGAGACAATGAGAATCGTCGAAAAGAATGATGTTTTAATAACCAGCTTCAATTTTTCTGTATGAAATTATTATAGCGCGATAAAAGTTTCTTTAGGAATAACAAGTACATATTTTTTTAATTGCGTAAAAGAGAAAGATGGAATTAATTATTATTGAAAACGATACCGGTCATCAATTCAAACAAGGACCATTTATTGCAGTACACAATTCCATGATGTACAGGTATCTCTGCCACCTTAGAAGAAAATCTTTGCATAAGTGCAGCAAAATTCTATACATGCGGATTTTTGCGAAAAAGAGTGTTGTTATATTTATTTTCTAACGCGCTTTGTTGCTGACTCATTTATATATTTATTTATTTATTCTTTATTTATGACATTTTTATTTTGCTTGTTTGTTTGTTTATTTATTTACTTATTTATTTATTTATTCTTGAAATATAGAAATCAATGATAGCAGAATCTTTGCGAATATTAATACATATTGAACGTGAACTGACACGGTCTCCAAAAGTGTCTAGTAAAAATATGTACCAATGTAATTTTGTGTATGCTTACAATTACAAGCTAAAAGTTATTTACTATTGCCGTGACAAACAATTTTGGGTAAAAATTATATATCTCACTCTCTTGTTTCCCTTTTCTGTGGCGTCTTTGATGTACCAAAACATTAAGGTATCTTACTATTATTGATAACATATTAAACTTAAAAGCCAAAATACAATCATTTCGTTCTTTATTTATAAATAATCAATAATAGAAAGCACACACATATCTTTCAGTCCCAAGTGAACATTTATCTATAATATTTCTGGATACATTTAAAACACACAATGAAAGGGAGTTTACTGGTGTACCGTCTACAGGATTCGATGGGATCGAGTCTTGAGCATCGTTTCCAAAATCGTTTATTTTGTTGTAATCTGGGAACCGTTCTTAATGCAGTTGTTACTTTCATAAGTGATAATAATCGCCTTCTAGTTATGCCAGTTTCCGTTGAACACGCTGCCCTGGTATATGGTGCCTTGTTATCTATTATTAGTACTATTGCTTCAAACATGGACCACAAAGCAATCTGACGACCTTGCTAGTACTGTTATATTAAAAAGTACTCGTCATGAATAGCAGGTGGTGAAACTCTATTTTGTAGCGAGATTAAGTATTAATGAATTTAGATTATGTTTCTGCGTGTGAATATATTATGTGTGGGTCACTTAACATTTAAGCTCAAAAGCAAATATATAGCAGTTGAAATCATCAGTTATGAAATTGTATGCATAATGTGACTAGTTCTTACGCTAGTACACTATGCAACTTACATAGTGTTGCTTGTATCATGGACTGCAAATGACTCCTGAATCGTACGTTAAGGGAGGTAAACAATACAATACCAGTGGGATGCATTGAAATTGTTGTTAGTTCCGAAATTAAGGTATAAGATAATATATGCAAGATTGAGATTAAGACTGAGATTGTACAAACAAGATAATTGACTAAGACTAATGTGATAATTGACTAAGACAACTCAGAAAAACATTGTAAAAGAATGTATTATTGAATTTTTTGGCTGAATGTAATGTTTACACTTGATTACATAAATAAGGCATCAATGAATTAAATATTTTGATAACGCAGCTGAATTAATTACCACAATATGATCCAAATCCAGCCGCAATATGACGAAATGACAATATATGAGAGTGTGATTGCAACAAACAAGAATTTATGATAATTGACTAAGACAACCCAAGTAAACATTTTAAAATAATGTATTACATATTACATAAATAAGGTATAAAAGTCGTTCCACATTTCAATGAATTAAATATTTTGACCACGCAGCTGAATTAATTAATACAGTATAATCCAAACCAGCGTCCAAACCACAGGCATGCCAAAAAGGTAAACAACACAAGCCTAAAATTAACTACTACACCTTACTTACATTAGACCAGACCCCAGGGTTTTACGTATCACTCCAAACCCCACGAAACTGTTAAAAGAGAGAATTTAAATATTTTATTGCTCTTGACAATCTCCATATTTCACAGAATCCATACATCTGTGCAAAAGCCGTCCTGCAAATACTAAGAATACAGTAGTCTGGAAGGTATCAATGGATAACAGTTTGAAAATAAATACTTATGTACACACACACATACACACACACACACACACACACACACACACACACACACATATATATATAATATATATATATATATATATATATATATATATATATATATATATATATATATATATATATATCACATGTTACTGACTGAATGAAGTTACACTATACAGTTATATTATAATAAATGAGACACGGTGTTAATAAAGAGCTGTCTAAGCATATGAGTGTCTTCCAAGTCAAGATGAAGGCCTCCATCTGTAATGACATAACTTTCTCTGTTAGGCTGCTTATTCATTAGGAATACTCAATAAGTGTGAAGATATTGACCCTTTCTGTTGGAACTTAAGGCGTTCAGACTCTTATTGATAATTTTGATCTTCTCACCAGTTATTTCTAAATCTACTTGTCTGAGTAGTGATATCAGAAGCGATTATTTAGTAGATGACTGAGGTCTGATGAGTGTAATGAGAGTGTTGTATGAACATGAGATCTCGGAAACGAAGAGGCTATTTACATCATTTGTGCCAACATGAATAATACATTTGGAATCGATACAGACCTGATTTGTTTTGATCGTATTCTGTAATTTTGATACGGTCATTCCTGGGAAGGCCTGAACCCGAATGTTCCAAATTCCTGTCACGAATTTGGCGATGGAATCACTCAAAACAGCAACAGAAAATGTCCTTGTTTGTGGAAGAAAAGAAATTCAAGTTTAATTCAATATCAAAGAACTCATTTTTGGAGAAACTTGCACTTTCTCTTCAAAGACAAAACAAATGTATTCCTTGTGGGCATCACTAATCCAATCTTCATATAGATAAATTAGTTCTGAAGGAAACTGAGCATTTAAAGCCCAAGGAGTGCAAGTGTTCTAAAACTGTGAGAAGACAAAGAAAAATGACTCGTTTTTGCCAGTTTTTCGAACATGGTTGCGTTAATACCTTTGTACTTTTGGGTAAGAAATGGATTCATAGTCTCCCTTTTTTAAAGACAATGCCGAATGCCGGATAAATGGAAGGAAGATTGATTCTCTCAATCATTTGCTCATAAACACCAACTGGACAAAGAGAAGAATCAGGAATTGCCACGATCGGTAAACTCTCTGACCAAACTGACTGGTTTTCGACCATTGAATCTGAACAACTGGCAGATATTCAGTACAAAGGATGTCCTGTCTCAAGAATTGTTTGTTTCTATCAAACTCCCTTACCGAATTAGTCACAAGATCAGATTATTTCGCCATTGAAAAAGCACCAGAATACAAAGTCATTGTCATCACAGAATCTCATGACTTTGAACATATTCAGTAATAGCTCCTGTGTAATGGGGAGAGCTTTCTTTGGACAATGAATGTTGGGTCTAGCATTGCCGTGTAGTATAGTTTTATTTTGAAAGCCTCGGTTTGAGGATATTTTCTGCCTAGCATTAAATTTAATTATATTACACCAGAAATGTAATTTTTGATGGAATCAGAAGACTGAAAGCTTTTAGAAAAATTGAACATAAATGCATCGAATATTTAATTCAGTTGGAAGAGGCTTTAATTGGAATCAATCACATACAAGTTTAAATTCCTAGCAGTTCTTTATGCGAAGGCACCCTGATTGATCTTTCTACCTGTTGTTTAAGATGCAACAGATCAATTTCTGAAAAACATTAAATTAAGAAAGATGTAATTGACATAGTGTGAGAATATATGTACAAATGAAAATACAAATTGGAAATTAAACACATTTTTTACCGAAAGTTTTTTTTTAAAACTGCAAGTCATGTAACATATGGTAATCAGGACACAATAAAGTAGATGAAAATAAATTCAGTTTGTGCATTTACCAATAACTGAAAACTTAAATAGGACTATGGAACTTTGACTATCTGAATTTTATAGTTCTGCGTTATTTTGAGAGACTTTTTTCTCAAAACCCTGTCAAGATACCATCTTGAAATAAAATCGAGTAGTCTATTGTCATTGCTCGCTACATACAGAGTCTTAATTTCAAGCTCAAACAAGGTAGCAAGAAAGCAGATTTCTGAAACACGGTGAATGAAATCCATTTATGGAACGGCCATTATCAATAACATTAACGAATGTTATATTGTCCCAAAGGATTACTATTTTTTGCTCTCTCAAATACCGGTCCCATAATTTGACAGTTAGTACCTATAGTAAGCAACTCTAAGGAATTAATAAAAGAAGCAAGTATAGAATGAAAATACTGTCCTTTGAACCAGCCACCATTGCGTTGAAGACATGCATCACATGACACCACTACATCTGGTGCTGTCCAATCGTCCAGTATCATCACTGTGTACAAGAGTAAAAACGTATGCCACCATTTAAAGTCTTTCTTCGTTTCCACTGGAATGACTTCCTTATATGTTTTGAAATACATTATGCCTGTGCCAGTTCAAAAGTCTCCTTACGAACAATCTTGCTGCTTTGAGACAAGATGACACAAAATTTAATTTCCCAATTAGTGGCTGAGTTCCTATTACAGTATTAGCTACGTCCTTACTCTACCACAAGTTTACTCCACAAAGACTTTGGTGTTATCTCTCACACGTAATTTCTAAAGTTAACGTTTCGAGATTGAACGAGATACCTGCAAAAACTCATTCTTGCAGAAGGCACACTGGCATTTTCCATACCTTCTTCTTTACCACAACCTTGTAAAAGAATACCAAGTTCCATAAAGGATTTATTAGCCAATGAAGGAGCGTCAGCTCCTCCAAAATCATCTAAATAATTGACACTGAAATAGCTACCAAGGTACACATGTAAGTTATAGAATTGGTCAGTCTCTGACAAATGTAAGCGGCTGATCGTAGGCCCAAGGATACAACGTATTAAAATATATATTGTCTTTTCCATTGAAACCCACCCAGAGATTCACCACGAGGGCCAATATGAATTTATCTATAGGCTTGTGTTAGATCCATTTTAAGTAAAAACAACCAAGTTTTACCTTTTGCTTTGATGATTTACAGCAAATTATCGACGAAAGGACACTTTTAATCTCATTTCAATTCCCAGATAATGATATTTATTGACATCATTATTGATAGAAAAATTCATAGGAAAGCTGAAATCTAAAATAACTTGTCGCTAATATGAATCTTTCTTGCGAACTTACTTTTAATGCAGAAATTTGAATTGAACAACTAATTGGATTTTCCTTAAAGTCACCCAGAGTGCTTTATAGCCAGATTCTTTTTTGAGATATCTGTCAATGTAATTCGGGTAGTGGAAATCCGTATCTGAGAAACAGAGAACGTTCTTTATCGGAATAATCTGAGAACAAGGACTCAAAAAACTCAACATTGATGCGGGTCTTAGCTGGTATTGTGCAACATTCAAAGTTGTACAAAACCTGATTTGTCAATACAGTCGTGCAAAAAAATGAAATGAACATCTTCTGAATTAAAAAAATAATTATCAACAGCGTTCAAAATATTATTAGCTAACTGTTTGTACTGAGGGTTTCCATAATCTTTAATTGAAGCATTTGGCATTCCCATGGAACATTTGACTGTTTTTTGACGATCGAATGTTTTAAAACTAAATATTTCTTTTCTCCCAATATAATTTGTTTGTAATTAGCAGTCAAATCTTAACAGATCTGGACTGAGCAATGTCGAAGAATCGAATGACGACAATGCAGGAACAAGAGAACTGACTAATTAATGAATCGATTAAGGAACTTGAAGGGTCAGAAACCAATCCCTATCAGTTTTACAAAGTGGAAGAATGTTATTTCCTGTTTACATAGTTACCAGTCCTCTTAGTAATAATTAGGTGTTTTTGAACGTCAAAACTTGTCAATGTGTCATATTTTAGATGATATAATATCTATTTGACATTTTCTTTTACTCATAAAAATATTTTGCTGTGATCGACGATGGGTAAATGCATTATACTAAAACAAATATTCCACAAAGTGATATATTTTGTAATTTTATCTTTTAAAATAATAAATAATGGATTGAATCGTGCATTGATTTACGTGAATCATGTTATGGCAGTTATTGTCTTACCTGTACCATATAATGATTTCAAACGTTTACTATAACGGCGCTGATGCCTATGACGTTACCGGAGACCCACTTGTCTTCAATTGATTTTCTGTATGCCAATATTTTGATAGGTTTCATGCATTCCTGCTCATAAACAATAACGCTCAAAATACGTTTGGAAGATTCAGTAGAAAGAGTGTTATGTGTAATTTAGAATCGTAAAACCTAATTCAAATATACTAGCCAGCTGACTGTTTGGTTCAGACATGTGTGAACCGAAAACATATTATGCAAATTGAAGCCGGATCCTCTAAACGCTCTCCAATGTTTGCAAAAAACAGCTAAAACATATGCAGTGAACGTTTTCGTAATGTCAACGTTTAATCTCTAAAGACCTCATTAAGGTTATTTATTTTTGTCTTCTCAATAAATAAATATAGTGGCTATATCATTATTACTGGATGCAAATGATGAAACTTTTATTCTGTTGCTGAGGGATAGTGCATCCTTAGTTTAAGATTGATCCTTTCAAAACTGAATTAATTCAGAATAAGGAAACTGTTGGATAGATTCAAATAAATTTCAAAGAGCTGATACAATTATATAAAGAAGAAGATCATACATAAGTTCGTTCAAGATAAATTTGATTTAAGGTATTAATTCCTCACTTATAAACTTTAAATATCGTTAGCAAATGATAGTCAAATCTTGATAACTGTGCGAATATTAAGCGAACTTAATATCATAGTATGCATTATATGTATGTATGTATGTATGTATGTATGTATGTATGTATGTATGTATGTATGTATGTATGTATGTATGTATGTATGTATGTATGTATGTATGTATGTATGTATGTATGTATATATATATATATATATAATCTACAGTATGTTCTCAGTGGCATATTAATATAGATTTTTTTTTTAAAGATTGAGATGCTTTACTGCCTACACGAAAAGTTTACGAGGGATACAACCCTATTAGAACGACCACTTTTACACTATTTGTGATATACGTCTATTCTCTTGCAGAGACGACCGAGATCCTAGAGGGCATTGAGTGTATATCAGGTATGTTGTGTTCCTCGTTAATGATTCGTTACCTATATGTAAGAAAAACCAGCTTCATACTTTATTAATTAGCGTTGAAATATAACGTGTATGCAAGATAGACTTAATAATACGGCCTATTTTAGTCATGCCATATCTTTGGTCATTTTCTTTCAGAAAAGATGACAAGATTTCAGTCCAGGATTATTCACGCTGAAACATTGATATCAAGTAAGTGGGTAGCTGTATATAAATGGATAATACTATATTGGTCCCTGCCTATCTTCTGCGCTATGTGGGAACGACTTGCTACGAAAGTTGACGCTTACACAGCTGTCCATGTTACACAAAATTTTGCCCATCATGAACCCCATACACTCTGAATAGCAGACGAGGGGTGTATGGATTTTAATACGGTCATAACATTCCATACACCCCGGGGAAATACTATAAAAAGAATTTATTACCTCATAAATCTAACTCGTTTGGCCCAAATTTAATCGTTAGTGTGCGTTGAAAATCTCTTATCAGCCCCTATTGGCTATGCAGACGATTGTTAACAGAGTGCTAGTTGTAGCAGTTTCCTCCCTTGCGTAGAAATAAATCCTGGCGACCAGGAGATGAATCAGCATTGTTTAATTAAAATATAGCCTTCTATCTCTCGTGTGTGTGTGTGTGTGTGTGTGTGTGCGTGTGCGTGTGCGTGTGTGCAATTTCCAATGATATTGAACCACACAGAAACTCATTTCTCTATATATTTCAATCATAAAATAGATATTTGCATTTTATCTTTTGAAGAGGAGCGTGTCCTCCATATTTATTTACCGAATTGTTTTATTTTCAGTCATCAAGTAACTTAATTACACACCGCTTGATATTGTTATAACCTTGTTAGGTCTTGTATACCATTCTAGAGTAATGTTTAACGCAAATACTCAATTTTACATCTTGATAATGAACATTAATATCCCTAGAATTGTGTTGATACCGTAATAATATATATTGCTGCTTTGATATAGTTAAGTAGAGCTCTACTGTAGCTTATATTACTCTAGCGACATTTAAAATTTAAAAAGACATCATATTTTATTAATAAGGAATACTTTATTTAGTAATATAGGCCACCGGCCCAAAATACTTATATATATATTAAACAAACAAACACATCAGGTGAGTATAACAAGTTCAAGTACAGTAAGTGTAAGAACTTACATTTTCATAATAGTTTTCTTTTCTCCCTGATAAAGAGTACAAACTTACAAACTGATACAATAGTTTCTCTGTGATTACTTCTCAATGCGTCAAAACATTTCTCTTCATGTGGGTTCAAATACATAAACAGAGGTAAATACCTCATACGAATGTCTGTAAATCTTGGATAACAACAAATAAAATGATATCCTGTTTCCACAATATTAAGATCGCAGTACGGACATAGTCTTTCTTCATATTTCAGTTTCTCAATGCGTCCTGAATTAACCTTAACATCAAGTAACCCGCCCCTCAATATACAGTATATATTCATAAAAATAGGCTTGTCTAAGCAGAACAAATAATCTTCAACACATAAGTCTGTCTTTAATATCCTGTATACTCTCAGTCTGTCCATGCTATATACCTCTGCATGCCAGTTTTGTGTGTCTATATCTTTACATCTAATCTTTAATAAATTCATAAAGTCTCCTTGTTCCTCACTCCTTGGTTATACCATGCCTCACCAAAACCATAACTCAATAAAAATTTCTTAACATTATGAGCCCAAATTGTAGCGCTACTACTTGTACCCTCAATCCAAGAGAGTTGCATTTTATAACAGAATTTGGGCAATCGATTATCGGAAATTTCAAGCAGTTTCAACCAATATTTAATTGGTCTAGCAATATATATAGATTTAAGAGAGTTATGGCCTAATTCTCTCCACACAAAACAGTTAGGACTCGATTTACCTAACTGTAAGACATATTTACAAAAATTATCATGCACCTTTTCTACATCATGGGCTTTACTAAAAGCCCATACTTCAGAAGCATAAGTCAAAATGGGCAAAATTGTTGTGTCAAACATTTTAAATAAAATATTTACAGACAATTTTCCAAATTTAACCAATTTAATTTTCAGAGCATGCGCTGCCTTAGATGCTTGTTCTGCTAATGTTTTTTGACATTTGTTTCAAACTCCCCTTGACGAGAAACCAACCCATAAGTATTTATAATAAGAACTAACCTTATCTTTCTTGTCCCCAAAATATCATTTTTCATAACCTCCTAAATAACTGCCCTTTCGGAAAACCACTACCTCAGTTTTATCCAGATTAACCTTAAATTTACAGTAGTCACAATAATGGATACGTCTATCTAATAAACATTGCATTTCAATTGCTGTATCGGCTTGTAATACAAGATAATCTGCATAAAGCCGAAGAAAAAGCTTCAGCACATTTTCTATGTCAATACCACTGTTATCATCAGAAAGTGTACTTTGCAGGTAATTTAGAAAAAGTGAGAAAATCAGTGGTGACAATATGCAGCCCTGTCTAATACCTATTGGACATTAAAATATATCACTTAATCATCTCGATGTTCTTACACAAGCTCTGACGTCTGTATATATTGCTTGCAAACATTTTCAGCATCTTTGTACTTAAGTTACATACATTAAGCTTATACCATAGAGCTTTCCTATCAATTATATCACAAAATCTGCCATTTCTCTTCCTCAGATATTTCCAAATAATAGTATTCAGAACATATATGTTATCTACAGTACTGTAACCTCTTCTAAATCCAGCTTGTTCTTTACTTAGTATATGGTTTTCTTCTGCCCGCTGTGTGAGCTTTTTATTGAGAATATTAGTAAAAACTTTACTTATAACTTGTAACAGACTTATTCCTCTGTAATTACTCGGGTCATTTTGGTTATACTTTTAAAGAAGTGGAACAATTATAGCTATACACTAGTCTTTTGGAAAGTATGAGGCATTAAACATAGCATTAAAGAAATATGTGAGTAATGGTATATTGTAATTTTCGGAGGCTTTTAAATTTCACAACCTATACCATCACATCCTGGAGCTTTCCCTGGTCATGTCATTTATTGCTTTACTAACCTCATCTTCAGTAATATATGCATCAAGATCATCCCATGTTATTCAAGGAGTACAATGTATCAAATGAGTGAGGGCTAGAAGGATTAAATACACCATGAAAATGCACAAAGCATATTAGCTTGGAAATCTGTTGTTGGCCATGCCATGATCTCGATCTGAGTAAATTCCAAAATGCTACAGAATCTCTATTGTTAAGAGCAGGGATTAGCCTATTTTGTAATCTAGTTTCATATTGTCCTCTCATTTCTGCGGTTAACTTCCTGTAATTGTTTTAAGGCAGTGATAAGTTTCCAAGTTTTGAGCAGAAATATATGCTGTTAATGAAGCTCTCCAAGATGTCTCTATCGAGTTACAGTATTATTACTAAATAGTATATAATGTCATGACTCATTGCGTCACGTTTACTCATTAGTGAGTGGATATGTATGAGTAATGTATCATATATATATATATATATATATATATATATATATATATATATATATATATATATATATATATATTGTTGGGACTCTAGGTCTTAAAGTAATGTCACAGAAAGAAAGTGAAACCAACAATATAAGTACAATCAACAAGCAATTTATTTCAAGATAATTAAAGTGAAAATTCAAAAAGACACTTACAATAACGTGAAAAAAACTCCAAATAATCCAATAATCCTAAGCGTCGTAATCACAAGACCTACGTATAGAATGTTCCGAATGAATTCCAGTAGCCTTTAATGTTCTGATATGCTAGTAGTCCCGAATGTTCTCATGTGTTTGAATGATGTAATCCAGAAGATCTTTGAAAGAATTCACATAAATCCTAAGTCAAATATGAATCCAGTATGAGAATGAGCACTTTTGGTGGCTCCAATGAATATTTCAAATAAATAATTCCTCACTCTGAATTTGCTCTGATTTTCACAACTGTAACATCTGATTACTAAAATAAAGTCCTTAAAAGACTGATCTTAAAAATATGAAGTTTAGTATAGAAATGAAATCTTGTTTACCAAACCTGTATAAATATAAGGATAAGTCACCTGACAGAATATTCTAGAATATGAATAACTCTAATGGAAATTTCCTCTGCGTACGTAGAAATTCTCACATAATCCATAGAAAATTCCAATCTAAGTACTTAATGATATGTAAACAAATCTGACCCTGAACTAAAATGCTGTAAATATGTTGTTTACAAAATGACTCAAGTACAACTTACCTCATGGACACATATTATAAATTCAATATACATACCAATATATATATATATATATATATATATATATATATATATATATATATATATATATACAATGTGTGTGTGTATGTATGTGCATGTGTGTGCATACTTTATGCTACTGCTGCGACAACAAAGATAAAAAATAATTACAGATCAACTGATTTTTAAGTTGTAAGCTTTAAATTTAATGTACATATCGACACTCTAGTTAAATTTCTGAATCCATTGACAAAATACATAGTCTGTGCCTATAAAACATAAACGTACGAAAGTAGATAAAAATCCATCACACAGCTGATGTAAAAATCCAATGCCATCTAAGGCTGTCCTAGCAACGGAAGGTTTTATTGTGTTTTCTATTATAATTCGTCAGACTTATATATATAAATTAATCAGCTTGACTTTGCTAATCTACGGAGGAACAATACGTGCCTTTCACAGAAAACTGCCCACTATTCTTATTAATTTCATTGAAGCTAATGTAAGATTAAAGACAAATGCAATGAGTAGCACTATAAGTGGAAATATATGGTCAACAGAGGAATACTAAATTTGCATATAAGGATATCGACTACAAATGCCAATCTGAGGTTTAGTGTTAAAGGCTTGATAGGGAAATCAGTATTAATAGTATTCGTTTTTAGCCCTCAAAATAAATTGATTTATATCCAGTGTTGTATGCAGATCTGCTTTTCGTGGCAGGACATCAATATTTTTATGCAGAAGGCGTCAGGGTATTTCTATTTTACAAACAATATTCTGACTAAATATTACAAAAGTTTGTTACCTATGACAAGAGCATTTACTACATATATTTGTTTATTAATTAGACAATACCCACGAAGTTTATGTGAAAAAGTCAACTATCCACGGTGGAGGGATCTTTCTTCTTTTTTCTTGGCATTCAGTGTGTGTTGACTTAAAATACTTATTTTTACGAGGAAAATCATTTGATTTCCGAATTTGTCGGTCATTTTCAGATCCTAAGTTGCCTAGAACGAAATTAGAGAAAAGAATTGGTAAGTAAGCAGTTTTGATTTATATGATGTAGTCGGTATGAACGGATAAAGCAGCAGATTGTGTTACTTAAAAGCTGGTTTTATGTACTAATTTACTTAATTATTTCCTTTCTCGATTTATACGATTTCTGTCCTTGGGTTATATGAGCATCTTAGGGTCTTATTTCTTGATGCATATGCAAGACTAATCATTGGGATGATTCTAATTAGATTCAGAACAAAATATGCACTGCTTTGCCTAACGACAAGTACACACGATATGAACTGTGCAGACATTATTTAATTACATTTGGACGATTTAGCCAATTTATACGAAAGGTACGTGCATTCACAGTGTTACCGATGTTGGTCGCCAGATTCGCACACTGCGAAAAAGATATAATTTTGGCAAAATGTATATGAACTTGGCCAAACATTTTGACGAAAAAAGCTAGTTGTTCATCAAGAGTTGCTTATTGATTAGCGTACACACATGAAACAAAAAGGTCAATCCAATTAGTTATGGTTTAACCAGGTGTTTAGAACGAAGTCATAATCTAAAGTTTACTAAAAATGTGATGAACTACTGGAGTGAACTACATTAGCTTATCACATAAGGATTATCAGATCAATAACACCTAATAAAGTGAAATAAAAGACAGATATAGATTTCACTACCCAACCTCGGCTGTCGTTCAACCTTTGAAATAAATAATTACCATGTTATATCATCGCCACAAGTTGTCTCTGTGGTAAACATAGATCAAGTAGAATGTGTGATGCTGGTATTTATGACATGTTAGAAATTGGGGATGAAGCGACATCAACTAAGGGTTTTCCCATTCTTGTAAAGAAGGAAATGAATAAATAAAATACTAAAAATTTATTGCCGTCCTGGTTTTTATTCATCAATGAACTGCACAAAACCACAGAAAACAAAGAGAGTAGTTTGATGTACAGTTAAGCGCAGTTTCAATTTTGACAGTTGTATGACTTACTGTCACTTTATAAACAATGGAAATGTTTATATTAACATACCAAATTATGGAATTTGGTTTCAGATATCAATGTATGAATACAAGAGCATTACTATCACAGTTTGAAATGCAACAACCGCTCATTTAAAATGTATTGCACACACACACACACACGCACGCACGCACGCACGCACACACACACACACACACACACACACACACACCAGGGGACAACTTTAATAAAACTACTTATGTTGTATTTTTCATATTAATCATTATCATACTTAAATTAATAATGAAGTTAATATTAATAAAAACAACAATGCAGGTCCTTAAACAGGCACAGGATATTCTAACCCTTATTGTTGCGAAGAAAGTACCTTCGATTAGTATTATGTTCACAATCGGTTAATAAGATAGAGATATTGAAATATTGTTTGGGGATATTATATGTCAAAGCATTAAACGTTGCTACTACAGGGTTTGATGACAATTATTTCTACTGCTTGACTTAAAGCTGTAAAGACGGAGTGATCATTTCAAAGTGGACACGTACTACATTAAGAAAAACAAAAAAGCATGCGTTCTGAAAAATATCATACACAAGGCGTTGCATCAACTTTGCCAACTACAGTCGTATCTTATGTTCCTTTTTGTCCGTATTTCCATTGTGTCTGCACGCAGTCATCGATATGTCCGCACGTTTCAGTATGTTCGCAACATTGTGTTTATGTCCAAGCGTTGTATTTTGTCTGCAACTGTTGGTTTTAATCTGTTTCGCAAGTTCCACTGCCTCCGTAGCCTTTTGGTTCCAAAATTTCCGCGTGTTCCAATATATCCCCAGCTTTCTGTTACATCCGGAGCTCTTTCTTCCAAATAGTCCACTCATTCCATTCAGGCTCCAACTTTTATGTCCACGATATCAGTACGTTGTTTGTTGCTTTGTTGAATTAAAACATTATTTTGATTCATTGTGTTGTCTTTTGCTTTTATCTGCTCTAATATTTTGCAGTAATAAATTGAAGTTTGCCTAGACTGCAGAACTGGATGGATCATAACAATATCTTGTATGTTCTTACTTTTATTGGACATTCATTCAATGATGAAAATTCCAGAGTTTATATATACTCCCCTCACATTTCGGTAAATTATGTCATAAATTTCAATAAAAGTATATCCCGTTCTCCACTAGAAAAAATAATAAAACTTGACTTGTTTCTAACTACCGAATTGTCTCAAATGCATTTGGTCCAATCACCCTCTTTCTAGGTTTTCTGGACATGGTACATGGAAGCAAGACCATGTGAGCTTATGGTATGTCTCTGCGTCCGTAGTGCGTCCGTCAACAAATTGCTATTTTCAACATCTGAATGAAACTACTAAATCCATTTCAACCAAACCTGGCTTACAACGTCCTGGTATAAAGGTCTTTTGAGTTTGTGCCAATAATGCTCATCTGCCATCAAATATGTTCGACATTACTAAATAAGGGAGACATTGAAACGAGTATCTTTATAGAAAAAAGCTGACGCTGAACAGAATTGTGCATACATTTGACACAAACCATTCTGACAAAATGGCCTTTAAAGTTGCTAGAAATGAACTCAGTCCGCCGTCAAATATGGCTTTTGTTACTAAACATAGAAAAACATTGAAATAACTCTTCTCAAAAGCAACTAACCAAATTTCAATTGAATCATCCTGGCATATTGGGCTTTCCATTGTAAACCAACGATGTTGAATGCTGAATGCTGGTGCTGCGTCAAATATGGCAGCCTAACTTAAAATAGGACAACATTTAAACGATTTCTTTAAAACAAATTAGCTGAAGAGAATTATAGCCAAATTTGGCAGAGAGCCTCCAGGTTTGAACGATTTTTAAACTTAGGTAAATACTACAGATCGCCCATTATATATAGCCTCTATTACAATTTTAAAAAACCCCCTTAAAATGACTTTGTCTCAAAAACAGCTCAACAGAATTTGATGAAATTCTTCACAAATCATTCTACCCTGAATGTCTTTCGAATTTATATTAATTCTACCAATTCGCCGTCAGATATGGCTAGGGTTATAAAAAAATGACAAACATATTAAGAACTTTATCTTAAAAATAAAATAAAAAACTACCAGCTTTGACAGAAAGCATTCTGACATAGATACAAGGCAATATTGGGGAAATTATGCTGATGGGGTATAACAATATAGACGGATATACCGAATGCAGGCAAAACCGTGAAACAATTTTTTCTCAGTACATATGCAGCATTGAAAGACATTTTCACAGAAACCATGCTACTGTTCCAGACTGCTTGGCAAAGCTCTGTTACATCTGGCTGTGAGATAAATGTCAAGCGCAGATGTTATTAAAATTATTGCCCCTTTTTATTTGAAACTGCATGTAATATATAACAGATCCTTGTGAATGTAACTAGTCTAGTAGTTTTTGGTGGATTGGTATGAAACTTGGTACCTGTTATGGTCGTCATCAAAAGATCGCTACAATGACAAATCGATGCGCTTCCAAGATTTGTGTATAAATTAATGCTCTTTGTGACATGCACCTGGTTCCAGTTATGATATAATCTCGAGAATGTAGATGCTATCACAATTTTCAATGGACCGCTGTGAAACTTTGTTTATAGCATGGTTATTTCATCAGAAGATGTACATGTTGACCATTTAATATACTTACTTTTATGACCTTTGAACTGCCCTGTCCTGGCCATATGGCCATTTAATCTTGTTGCATGGTCCTGCGTCCGGAGTGTGTCATTGTCGTCCGTCGAACATCAACAGTTATCATAAAATTATTCTAAAAACACTGGACTAATTTCATCCAAATTTTGCACATAGCATCCTAGCATTAAAGGTTTTCACAAATGTACATATGATGCTTATTCGCCACCAATTGTGGCCGCTGTTAGTAAAATCAATGCAACAACTTCTTAAAAACTGCCGGACAAAACTTGACCAAATCTGAAATATAGCATTATGACAGAAAGGGCTTTCAAATTTATACAAATAATTACGATACACCATCAAATTTGCTCGCCATTGCTAAATTAGGAAAACGTTTTAATGACTCATTTCCCAACACCGCTAAACAGACTTTGACCAAATTTGACAGAAGACATATGGATGAAGGACATTAGCGAGCAACCATCAAATATGAAAGCATCATGAAATGAAGGGTTTTAAATTTTGTACAGCTGATACCCATTCACTATAACATTCTGGCCGCCATTGTTATAAATCAACATACTTTTAAAAGACGACTTCTTTCCAACAATTGCTGAACAGAATTTGGCAACAATCTGAGGAAAAACATCATGTCATCAGGTGCTTTTATTTTGTAAACTGCTTATTGGATATGAAGTGTACTCACTGTTACTAAACAGGAACATTTATGCAAATTTTCTCAAAACCCGTTCAACAGAAGATTGCCAAATATTACTCCAAGGACCCTGACATAAATGGCTTTCAAGTCTGTAAAAATGTCCATCTGCCATCAAATATGGCTGCTATTTATAAAAATATAATCATTTAAACAACTTTATTTCAAAACACTACTAAACAGAATCTAACCAAATTCGAAAAAAAACATCCTGGCATAAGGACCTTTCAATAGTGGCTATATGATGCTGATATGCCAGCAAATGCAGTTGAAGGTACAAAAGAGTAGAGAAAGCTTTATATAATTGTATTCATAACATGTGCAATTAACAACATTGTAACAAATTCTACAGAAAAGATCGTACTGATTAAGATTTCCTGACCTTCTGATCTTGCATTCTGCTATTAGGCAGATTTTATCCTCGTGAATGACCTTAGGCTTATCGTGGCCTTTTGTTAGAGAGTTTGGCCAGATCGCTTTTTGCTAGGATGTTCAAGAGAGTTTGGATATATCCTTGTTTGTACTCAGTTACGATTCTCTATAGAGGTTTGTTGCTACATCACTGGTCTTAACTGATTTAACGTTCTTACGTTTGTACGTATTTCCAACTTATTGAAATTTATTTTTGTTCCTACCTCATCTGCATTAGTCTAATATGTATTATTGACTTTCTGGAATGCTTTCCTAAATCATCAATGTAAATAGTTAAATTTCTCTTTTCTGTCTCATTCTCTATATTTGTAAATGAACTCTCCTTATCGAGGAAGTAAAGACTGATTGAGTGTCTAAATCCAGGTCATGTACTATGAAAAGGGAAGTGGTTGATTTGGTTTTTCTTTATATACTGATTTCATAACATATATTTATTTTTTGTATGGGAATGTATACAGAAAATATTTTCTTTTCGGATTTGTTCAATAAGCATGGAGGTCTTCGTACGATTAGAATTACAGAATAATTAAACAAAAATAAAACACTAAATTGGCTCGTACATAAGGGCACGTTATTTCTGATTGCTTCAAGTTGAAAAATAAGCAACAGAGTAAAGACAGAGCTTTTCCAAATGCTCTTATTTCTACGAGGTCAAGGTCACGGTCTTGTATTGAAAGCAATACATTTGTTGGGTCAAACAAACCCCAGTCTGATTCTATTTTGGAGGCTTATGAACCATTCATGTCAGAAGGTTCTATATCACTTATTGGTGATACTGCCAAACCTATCCCAATTAAAATATTAAGGGACACTGGAGCTTCTCAGAGTCTTTTATTATCAGGTACTTTGCCTTTGTCTGAGGAATCTTCTTCAAGTGAAAGTGTTCTTGTTCAGGGAGTAGAGTGCGGCTTTGTAAATGTTCCTCTTCATTGTGTAAATTTGGCATCAGACTTAGTTTCTGGACCTGTGACTGTTGGGGCAGTGACTTCTTTACCCATAGAGGGTGTTCATTTATTACTAGGCAATGACCTAGCTGGAGATAAGGTTGTGGTTAATCCACTTGTAACTGACAAGCCTTGTTTAGATCAGAAAGTTGATCCTGTCGAAACTGAAATCCCTGATTTGTACCCTGCTTGTGCAGTTACTAGAGCTATGTCAAAAAGAGCTCTTGAGAGTGATGTTGATCAGGATATTATTCCTTTAGCTGACACATGTATTGGTCAGTCTTTTGATGAGGTCACTTTTTCCTCAGGTATTGATCAATCAAATGGTATTGATCACAGTGATCCTCTTTTGGCAACTCATTCTCTTTGCTCTAATCAGGATGACAAACGGCAATCCCTTGTCGTTGAACAGGAGCAAGATCCCGAGATATCTTGTTTGTTTCAGAGGGCTATTAGTGAAACTGAAGCCACACAAGTTCCAGTGTGTTACTTTGTGAAAAATGGGGTCCTTATGAGGAAATGGAGACCACCTGATGTACCCGCTGGTGACGAGTGGTCAGTGAGCTATCAAATTGTTGTTCCTAAGTCATATCGACAGGAAATTCTTAATTTAGCCCATGAAACTCCTTTGGCTGGTCATTTAGGAGTCCGTAAGACTTATCACAAGATCTTGAATCATTTTTATTGGCCGAAACTCAAAAGTGATGTTTCTAAATACTGCAGATCTTGTCACACTTGTCAAATGGTAGGAAAACCCAATCAGAAAATACCTAAGGCTCATTTACAACCTATTCCTGCATTTGATGAACCATTTAGTAGAATAATAGTAGACTGTGTTGGTCCTTTACCCAAAACCAAGTCAGGCAACCAATACTTGTTGACCATCATGTGTGCATCTACAAGATTTCCAGAGGCAATTCCTCTGAGAAATATAAAAACTAAAACTATTGTGAAAGCTTTGGTGAAGTTTTTTACACTTGTTGGCCTTCCCAAATCTGTCTAGTCGGATCAAGGGTCAAATTTTATGTCTGGAATTTTCCAACAAGTTATGCATGAATTAGGCATCCAACAGTTTAAATCTTCTGCCTATCACCCTGAAAGTCAAGGTGCTTTGGAAAGATTTCATCAAACTTTGAAGAATATGATTCGATCATATTGCTTTGATACAGAAAAGGATTGGGATGAGGGTGTTCATTTGTTGTTGTTTGCTGTTAGGGAATCAGTTCAAGAGTCGTTGGGTTTTAGTCCCTTTGAACTAGTTTTTGGTCATACTGTCCGTGGACCATTGAAATTATTGAAAGAGAAACTTCTTTCAAATGAAGACTCAAAGATTAATCTTCTTGATTATGTTTCTGATTTCAAATACAAGTTGTCAAAGGCCTGTGAAGTAGCAAGAACTAATCTTCACAATACCCAGTCAAAAATGAAATTAAGGTATGACAGAAATTCACAGGAAAGGAGTTTTAAACCTGGTGACAAAGTTCTGGCTCTCTTTCCCATACCTCAGAATCCTCTTCAGGCTAAATGTTATGGTCCTTATACCGTTGAAAAGAAAGTAAATGACTTAAATTATATCATTAACACTCCTGGGAGACGGAAACAGAAACAACTTTGTCATATAAAAATGTTAAAGGAATATTTTGACAGAGATAGCCCAGCTAATTATTCAGTTAATTTAGTTGTACCTGTCCCACACAGTGAAGATATCAACGATGGAATACAATCAGACTATAGTGACTCTGGTATAACCAATCTTCGGAATTCAGAAATATTGAACAACCTAGACCAGAAACTTTCACATCTACAACAACAGGAAAGAAATGAACTAAAACAGCTATTACATGAATATGAGCACTTGTTTCCTGATGTTCCAACACGAACAAGTAAAATTTATCATGACGTTGACATTGTAGATTCTGCGCCTGTGAAACAGCATCCTTATAGGATGAATCCTCTCAAACAGAACTATCTGAAGAAAGAAATTCAGTATCTACTGGAGAATGATTTCATAGAACCAAGTAAAAGTAACTGGAGTTCACCATGTATTCTTGTTCCCAAGCCAGATAATACATTCCGTATGTGTACTGACTATAGAAAAGTCAACAGTGTCACCAAAACTGATTCATTTCCAATCCCAAGAATGGACGATTGCATTGATAAAATTGGAAATGCGGAATATGTTACCAAGTTTGACCTTTTAAAAGGATTCTGGCAAATTCCACTGACGGAAAGGGCAAAAGAAATTTCAGCATTTGTAACTCCAGATGGACTTTATCAAAATAAAGTCATGCCGTTTGGAATGAAAAATTCGCCTGCAACGTTTCAACGTCTGATGAACATAATAACATTTGGTCTTGATAATTGTGACGCTTATATCGATGACGTCATTATCTACAACAACACCTGGGAAGATCATTTGGAAACCATTCGAAAATTCTTCGATCGACTCAGCGATGTGAATCTGACAATTAATTTGAGCAAAAGTGAGTTTTGCCATGCTTGTGTCACATTTTTAGGACATATTGTGGGACAAGGTCAAGTTAAACCTATAGAAGCTAAGGTCAAAGCTATCTCTGAATTTCAAGTTCCAATTTGTAAAAAGCAACTGATGCGATTTCTAGGTATGGCTGGATATTATCGGAAATTTTGTTCCAATTTTTCCAAAATTGCTGAACCTTTGACAAGTTTATTGAGTAAGAAAGCCAAATTTTATTGGTCTGACAAGTGTCAGGAATCTTTTGACAAGTTAAAGGCCATGCTTAAGAATGCACCAGTTCTTTCTGCACCAAATTTTAGCCATTCATTTAAATTATCTGTTGATGCAAGTGATGTAGGGGTTGGTGGAGTATTGATTCAGAGAGACAATGTGATTGCAGATGCACTCTGTCGTGCATAGAAATGTAATATTGCTTGATGTAATTAAGTCCAGTATCATAAAACGTGTTCTTATGTAATTTTGGTTATTATAGTATTAGATGTATATTCAAAAGAAAGCTTTATTATATAAATCTTTCTTTTTCTTTATGAGGGGAGGTGTTATGTATGATGTTTATATAATATTATAAATATTTTAGGAAATTATAAATGTTTCTTCACTTTAATATTTGCTTAAATCTTAATGTTATCAGGAAAAACATGTTTAACTAGTGTCCTTGAATTAGGTTGTTTTGATCAATATGTTTTCTCAATTTGAAGGTCAAGGTTGATTGTTGTTTACAAGTAAAAATTCCATTAAGATGATTCATGTTCTAGAACATTCTGTCATGTGACCAATCTTTATATATACCATGTTTGGTGGACATTTATTCAGTTTTGACATTACCATCAGTCTTGTAAAGAGCTATTACAGTTGTGAAAATTCATTCCAAATTCTAAGAGAGGAATTATTTTAAATATTCATTGGATTATAACAGTGCTCATAAACTTTTGATGATTTTGGAATTTATGTGAACTTATTCAGAGATTTTGGAATACTTCATTTTGACATCAGCACATCAAGATTTCTAGTACATCAGGACTTTGGAGACCATTGGCACATAATAACATTCAAGGACACAGCCGTGAATTCGGAACATTCTATATTTAGGACTTGTGATTAGAACAATCATTCTTATTGGATTATTAGGATTTCAAAACACATTACTGTAAGTGACTTTTTGATTTTTCATTTTAATTATCTAGTAATAAATTGCTTGTTGATTTTTTACTTGATTTGTTGGTTTCACTTTCTTTCTGTTACATTTTTCTTAGACCATAGAGTCGAAACAGTATATACTATGAAGATACTAATTAAACTGATATTAGAAAAGTGAAACTGAAACAAAAAGTTACATGAATATTTGGTTCGTATTATAATTTCTTGAACGTCCCCAAGTATTTCATCATTTACATTTCACATTTTACGTGATACTACGTCTACTCCAAAGGATATTTATCCAACAACTTCATGTACACCACAGAAAAAAATATTTATTAGTCGATAGATGAGAGATTCACATTTTGAAAAACTGCAACCTAGCCGCAATCTAGTGTGTATAATGTGTGCACTTTTTCACATTGGCAGTAACAGACTGGGACCTTTTCTTACTCCCTATTTAAGTATAATTTATAAATGAATTGTTTCCATAGTCTAGAAGATGATAATTCTGTGCCATGACCTATTTCGGTAAATAAAAATATATTGTATAAGCATTTTCTGGATACAAATGTTTGTTGGTTAGCTTTATCGCACGGTTATATGATGGTTACCTGCTAGGCACTTGGTGGAACCAAGAAGCTCAGGTATCCAGGAGCTCTGCTGTGGTTCACGTTGGTAGGAGAAAAAGGTCATAATTCAGTGTTTATCACATCTTATTGAAAGCTTGTCACATTATTTATCGGTCATTTGTTTGGTATATGACAATGACTTTCTTCCCACCCTCAACATTCTACCTGGTTCATCTTGAACTTTGTGATTTTTTTCGTTCATTTTTCATATCAAATGCAGTTTTCTAAAACGGTTTCCCAATATTCTAAAAGAGGTGCTATGCCATAAAAGTTCAATTGTTCTATTGATTTTCTATCAATATTATATTCTAAACTTCAAGGAAATAGTATAGATATTGATCATTCTGGATCATTTTAGTAAACTATTGCCCTACTACGAAAATAAAAATGGGGAATGTTACAATATCTAAATATCTAATATATAGTTTCTTAAATATGTGTATGCCAAGATGGTGTTTGATCAATAAACCCAAATGTTTCTGTTAAGCGACATCTTTGTTAGAAGAATTGTTTATCAAAAGTGAGTGATTCACTGGTTCAGATTGTATGGATACAACGATTTCTCTTAGTGTCCTATTAGTTTGCTTATCTTAAAACTAGTCCAGTTATTTACCGCTTATTCCAGAAATTTGACAGACATGTTCATATATGAAAGATTGGCAATATTCATGTTTGCCCTCTGTGTCTATACAAATCCTGACTTGCTGACTGAAGTCACAAACTTTCCGCTTAAAACTATGTTTTTGAATATCTATGAAGTTGGTAGAGGAATTCAATCTAAAAAAAAAATTATAATTAAAAAATGCATAACAATGACAAGCACTACTTATTTGGCTTTTGAATTTGGGATTGAACTATTTGTCAAATGTGAGACATTTATATCGATTTATTAAGATACATTTTAATGATTCACACTATCTATTTCATTACGGGGGCAAACGCATATAATGGATATTGGTTAATACAATTTCTGACAAATCCGACACGAAGTCAATGATATAACTTAGAAAGAACCGATCATCAACAAAGAGTTGCAACTCAGTTTACAAAGGTTGGACTAATATGGTATTTTATCTATTAAACCATTGGTTGTATGATACAACATTTACAAATATCAGTTTTATAAATTTCACCTTTCATTCTTGCGTTCTGTCCAACGTGGAAATTGGTTTCAGGACAAGATGTATTCCCGCAAACGATACATATTTCTTGTTTTATCTTATCCATTGATCGAATTCATCTTAATATATTGGAAGACACAAATGTGAACATTATTGAAGATTAGATATATAGAAACCATAACTTGCGCATATATCGGAACAAATTGTTTTCGCATATATTAGAACTCGCGGAAATATTGGAAAATTCAAGTTGCAGACATAAATAAACGTACGTACATATTGGAAGAAACCGTGGACAACATGAAACATAATGAAATATAAGAACAAAGGTTGTGGAGACTAAATATTTGCAAACAGTTTTGCAACATAGTTGAAAATATATTGAAAAAACAGCTGCAGACATAAAGGAACATGCTGATATTTAGAGAAAACTTTGAGGTCATTGTAGAACAAAGCATTGCGGGCATAACTGAAGGTGCGGACATATTGGAACCAAATCTTTGAAAATGATTTGCCAAAAATCTATTTTTAAAAATTATTTTAAGCATTGGCATGTACATATATCATGGTTGGTTAGTTTGTTACTTATATTACAATGTCTTTCTCCCGTTTCATTTTTATGCTCACAAATGCAAATAAAAGAAACAATCAACATTCACAAAACTAAAATCAACGACGATGATGATGCCGATGATGAATCTTTATGAGGATGACCATTTTTGTCATTACATTATTATTATTATTATTATTATTTTATTTTTTTTCGAATTTTGCATGATAAAGACTGTAAGTATTATATTGCATTGCATAGCAATGACTATTTGATTCTGAATGTGTTTGGTTAATCAAACAGATCTGACGAGGGGAAGAATAGAAAGGCATAACAGTGACAATTCGGAAGTTCACGTCAGAACCAGAGCGTTTGACCATGCCAAAAACATGCTGCTTGAACAAAAACACCTTGTACTGCAGGGGAAACCTGGGGAAGGAAGGACTTATCTAGCTCTGTCTCTTGTAGCAGATCTTATCGAAAAGCACAAAGAAATAGCCCCTGTAGAGATACATAATACGAATGAGTGGGATGAAATGATTGATACAAAACTACCGTTAGTTGTGCTTATAGATGATGTCCTAGGCAAATACGAAGTCTCTGAAACGAATCTTGATCGATGGAAAAATATCTCAGAATCCATTCAGCCAAGACTAAGCGGAAACTCTTTTTTCCTAATCGTTTGCATTAGGACTCCGATTGCATCGCTCATGAAATTATCTATTCGGATAAGCGAAGTTGTTTTTCTCTTTAATTCCCATGTTGTCGATATCAGTTCTGAGCCACACTGCCTAACAAAAGAAGAAAGGGAGCGAATGTTGATCAAATATGTCCCAAAATTTGCAGATAAAAACAAGAAGTTTACAATTAAAGATATCTCGGAAATGGAAAACGTAATCGGTTTTGCTAAGAACTGCAAAATATTGAGCTCCAGTCAAAATGCTTCAGTAGACTTGAAAGAAATGTTCGCAAACAATATATTTCTCGCTGAAGAAATCCAAGACATGTCAGAAAAAAGTCCCGAAACGTATACTTTTCTAGCACTGCTCGTGCTATCGGGCGGAAGCTTGTTTTTAGAAACTAAAACGAATGAACTAGATAATAAAATTGAAATAATATCTGACTACTGTGGACTCAGAAAGTTGAATAGTGTTCAAATGAAAAATATCGGTCACTCACTTTGCGGTACACTTCTAGAATACAACATAGAAACAAAGAAATTGAAGTTTCAACATGACTACATCGAAGCAGCGGTATTCGTTTCTTTTGGGAACAACTACCCAGATATAATACTGGAACATTGTTCTTTGAAACAGTTGTCTAAAATGTGTTGTGTGGCAAATGAATTTGAAAGAGTCGATGGTGAAGATTTCCTAAACTTCAAGATAATGATAGGTGGTGATCATTTTAGAGTTATGCGCGAAAGATTCAACGAGGGCCTCGAATCCGGCGAAAAAGATTCATTTAAAAACATTGCAGAAGCACTCGTCTGGAAAAAACAGCGTTTTGTAGATCAATTTGCAGATACAATGACTTTCGCGGATAATGTTCTAAATTTCTTGACCAAAAGAGATTCCGATGGACATAGTCTATTCATCCATTTAATTAATGCAAAAAGCACACTTGTTGTAAAAAGCATTATTAAAAATATTTCTCAGTGTTCCTTACCAGACGATAATCTCGTCGCCAGACAGCTCATGCTAGCAACCACCAACGCGTGTCTCACAGAACAAACGGAAATGTTGAATGATTTAATCAAATTACGAGACAAGGTTGATGACTTTGCTATGTTAGCTGCAGCTTCAGCGGGCAATGTTTCAACCATGGAAATGCTTGTAACTCGAGGAGGAAATATAAACGCTACAATCAGTATTAAAAACAGAAAGGATCTTGCAAATGCTATCAAAAACTGCATCTCACATCCCAAAATATCATCGTATCATTATGATGTGAACCTGTTCCATATTGCCTGTACGTACGGTCTTACAGATATGGTGAATTATCTCATGAGTAACTACTCAGAGCTGGTACGCAGAAGAAGCAGTCTCGGACGTACCGCTCTTCATTTTCTAGCATATTCCGAAAACGTAGAACTTATGAAGGTTCTAAGTGCAGAGCAAGAAGACATTAGTAACCCTATATTATCATTCACGAAACAGGTAGGGATAGACATTTTAGCGAGCGACAATGATGGCGTAAATGTACTCCACATAGCAGCACAGGCTGATAGCCTAAAAATAGTTAAATATTTGATCGAAAACAACCCACCAATGATACTACAGAAAAATCGGAATGGATGGACAGCAATGCACTACGCTGCAAAGGGGGGCAGTGATTGTGTGATGAACACCCTGATACAGGCAGGATTAAACATCAACGAAAGAACCAATGACGGTTTACACGTACTGCACATATCAGCAATGAAAGGTAACCTTCCCATAGTGAAATATTTAATCGAAAATAACCCAAGAGTGACACTGGAGAAAAATAATGGATGGACAGCAATGCACTATGCTGCACAGGGGGGCAGTGTTCCTGTGATGGACACCCTGATACAGGCAGGATTAGACATCAACGCAATCACCACTGATGGTTTTAACGTCCTGGACATAGCAAGAATGAATGATAAGCTGCCCATAGTTAAACTATTTGATCGCAAGCAAGCCTTGAATGATATTACAGAAATATAAGAATCTACAGACAGCAATGCACTCTGCTGCGCAAGGAGGGGGTTTGCTTGTGATGGAGACCCTAATACAGGCTGGTTTAAACATACCCTCCAGAGCTCGTTCTGGGTATTGTGTAATTCAATAAAATACCGGAAAATGGTAAAAGATTGTAAAAACATATTTAATTTCCTCATTTGGGGCAATAGACCCATATATGTTTGCATATATTCTCAGGTAGACCATATTCTTGCGACGAAAGCTCTAAATAGGAATGGTAAATGTCAACGAGTAGACCAAAATTTACTGTGATATCTTAGACATCGTTGAAGGGAGGATTAGTCATTTCAGATATAAGCACTAGAGTATGAAAATAATGATCTAACTTCGTATTGCAAAGGCCAATAAACAAAAGCGAACAGCTGAATGAATAAATTGTGATTAATTTCGATATGCCAATGCTCAGTTACCAGAAGAACTGCTTGGCCAAGAGTGCACTTTTATTCCCGAAATTGTACACGGTAGATTCGGATTTTGCTATTCGATTCAATGTTTAAGTCAAGATTGCTTTAATGCTCACACACACAAAACCCAACATATGACTCATTGTTTGATTGGGTGTTAATTTATTCATCGGTTCAGTGTAAGATCAAAATTAGCTGCTCTAGATAGGGGAAGAGAAATTACCCCCCCCCCCCCCCCGCTTGCCAGGTAATGTCCTAATCACGTTGTTGAATCCTGTACATTTTCAGTTTATAGAAGGACCGTGTGTGGCTCTAAGGAAAGTCTCACTTTAATATTCAACAACCTAATGCAATCTAAGCTCTTCATTTGAAGTGTTTTCGATGTGCAAACCAAAGCTTCTTCACATCGTGCAGTCAGGTTATGGAACGTTTGATTATATTTTCATTAATTTGAAACGATTGAAGACAGCAGGTTGCCACTTTCACACGAATTATTATAGCTGCAACTAATTTTAGAAGAAAACAAAACTGAGGGCTTTAAAATGTTATTTTTCCCTGAAAGAGTAAGCAATATTAATTATGATTCAAACTTACTTTTCAAATATTTTTAACCAGAAAATTAGCTAAAAATCCAAGAATGCCAGATTTATAGTTCTCATCTTTTCATTGAGATGGATATTATAAATCTCATATTATTGTATTCCTATATGAAGTTGGGAACCTGAGTAAAAGTGTGACACAATAACTTTGTGCATATAATCTTGCTGTATAGATAAAACTTGAAGCGTCTTTTGCAACATTGGAAACGGAACGAAGGGATTACTGTACGCACACGGTATGGTATGGAACGAAAAGGATGAAAACGGTAGGAAGACAAAGCGGCATGATTAGGAGGATCGTTTGCAACGCTACAGAACGGTACGAAACTGTAGGATAATGTACGAAACTGTGCGATGACATGAGATGCGTTTTGGCACTCTGACCAAACGAAACTGTACCAACGAAGTTTTCATGACCCAAAATATGTTGTTGTTTACGCAGGAAAACAGGAAGAAAATGTTATATTTTTCTATTAGAAAACCTTTCTACTTATCTTCTAATTAGAACATAATGTGTTTGATTAACTTTATTCGTTTACCCAGGTAACATAGAAAACATTTGAACGATTATCATTAGGAGGAACTGCTCAGTGTAGACCGCTATGGTGTGTATGTATTGTCAAAGTGACTATCAAAATAAGAAATGCCACGCCCGCGCACGTTTGAACCAGTAATATTTGTGAATCATCAGAGCATATTATAAGCAGAACATTTTTGTCTATTATTATTCCCACTGTACCTTACCAATCGTTTTAGATATTTTAGCACCTTATACCAGGTTTATGATATTGTACACGTTGATTACGAATGAATGAAAAGAAGAAGATATTTTGATACATTCCATTATTTTTTTATTTTCTACGACAGCTATAAAATATACCTGCATAGAAAATTCAAGAAAATAAATAAATAAGAGATTGATTCTGTTATTTCTTTTAAAAGACACTAGCATCCAAAATGGTAATAATTTATGGATGCTTAGTAAATTGTGATTAAGAACACTAAATTAGGTAATAAAACAAAGTTATAATCATATATGATCTGATTTATTAACATAGAATAACTTAACCGATAATATTGCGGCTGATTTCTGGTTTTGTTTCCTACTAATACAAATAAAACAAAATGCAATTTGTTGCTACTCATGCACACACAGCATGCAAAAAACAACAGATGACTAGTATATGTAAATTTAGGCCGTAAGCACTGTTACGTGTTAAATGCCCAATTAAAGCATATCATAAGTGTGACAGTTATGTATCAAATTGCGGTATAAGTATGTATTGCATGTACCAAACTGACTTCATCAGATTCCACCAAATATGTGTCACGCCTGATTAAATTATCACAAGGATCCATAACTCTGCACGAAGGTGTAACTGTGTGAAAGAAACAAAGCCTATTTTTGAGATATGTGATTGAGAGGGATATACTATATAATACATATTGTGCACTTTTTAAATGATATAAATACCTATTTATTTATGTTTTTATTTATTTATTGTACTGGAAGTGATATACTGTACGATACACGTAGAGTTCTTTTTTAAACGATAGTCCTACATAAATAAATAATAAATTAATATAGTTATATAATGCTTTTATTTGTTCATTTTCTTTATGTAAAGGCTTGATGATTAGTGTTAGGAATGTTATACACCTAAAATATATTTCTATAGAACTGAAAGAATGGAAGGAAGAAAGGCAAGAATTATGAAAAGTTACTTTACGTGGTTCAATTTTGATTATTAAATGTAGCGATATTTGAGTGATTTTATTATCTTTTATTAAGAAAATCCCGAGAAAACTTTTTCTAAGAGAGAGTTGATTACAGATGCATATATTTTCTTATCTTTAAGATCGCCTTTGCACATCTGGCATTTCTAATAAAATAAAATCAAAGGTAGTGCATACAAATGGTCGATGTTGATCATGCTGCATAGTTTAGGGTCGATTGTTGAAACGCTCTCTAAATAAAATGAATACCCTCCATATCTCTCTGTATCTCTCTCGACCTTAAGATAAGATGGGTGCCTCAGAATATTGTGCTGGTGATGCCATTTGTAGTCAGACTAAATTATTGATCACGACATAAAAACGTTTTCATTAAGTAAGGGTTTCTAATCACCTTTCCGGGATGACGTTATGCGATAATAACAGGTAAAACCTATACGTGCACAAAAATAATTGCTATCTTCTGTAGATAGGTTGGATGGACAGTTTTGATTCTCCACTCTTTTTATTCTTATATAAACACAAAATCTGCTTATTAATATCTGAATTAAATACCTACACTCGACAAACAGGTTTAGCCAGGCGCTGATAGAGAAGATAGGAATTATATTACTACACGCCACCAACAGGCTCAGCCGTGCGCTGATGGACAAGATAGGAATTATATAACTACACTCTACATACAGGGACCGCCAGCGTTGATAAAAAAGATAGGAATCAACAAAAAGGGTCTAACACCCACTTATTGATAGACCTTAGATGGAACATCTTTGTTGTTTTCTTTACAATCAATTTAAACTACCATGTCATATGCAGTTTATGGCAAGGCGGTTTATAAGCTAGAAGCCGTGCAAACTTAACAATTAAGATAGATTACAATAGTTCTATCATGTCATTAATAGGATAGATTTTAACCACCAAAATGTCAAAAATAAATAATTACAGCATCTTATAAACGAGTAATATACTACATTCCAAGGGAAAGCATTCGTTTTGAAAATTTCCTATATATAGCAATACCTTTTTCTCAAGCATACTTTTTATAGATCAAGATTGACAATTTATGTCAGAAATGCAGATCGACATACACAATTATCCTATAATAAAAATGGATAAATTGAAGAAACTGCATATACTTCATTAATGCAAGGAATTTATCTATGTAAATAGTTCCTCCTTATTATATCAAGACTGAAATTGATGTCACAAATCAAGGCTGACAAACAAATTAGTCTAACATTAAAATTAATAAATCATCAAAGCATATATCTTAACAATAAAAAAGCATTAAGTAAAGACTGTTAAAAAAGCAAGAAATATAACTATATTGACGTTGATTCCCTTATTAGGTCAAAATACAAAACCGATGTCCCTAACCTTCCTTTCTCATTCTTTCCCTCTCTTATTCTTCTCCACCGTCCCGTGTGTGTGTGTTTTGATAGGTAGATCGATAGATGGGATAATTAATGCATAAAAGAAGGAACGAATGAACAAATAAATGGATATATATGTTCGCTTTTTTCTCAACTAAATGTGTTCCTTCTTATCCTGTAAAACGTTTATGATATCAATCGTACGAGAAATAATAATAATAATAATAATAATAAAAACACTCTGTAAAACATTGGTACAACAAATATCAGGAACAGATGCCATCAAGACAAATTCCATCTACTAGAAAAATGCTAAAACTACAGAAAAATCATCTTTTTGGGTTTCAGTTTAAAAACTTTATATTTCATTGAAACTGATAACACGAATGATTTTTTTACTTAGCTTCAATGTAATTTGATACGAAAACCGACTTTCAATAACTACAAGTAGCGAGACGTATGAAATCATCTTAAAACGGGTCGAAACGGTACGACAACGAAGGGATGATCGATGTACGGTGCGAACTACGACACGTGAATAGTTTATTGAAACGATCAGAAACGAAATGGAATTGCGAGCAAAAATAATTTTAAAAGACGTTACAATCACTGTATTAAACACTGCGCGTTATTGTTAATAATGTGCCAATATGTAAGTGATTAAAACACAAAATTCAATGACAGCAAATATGTTTCGACCACTTATCAATTTATTTGAATGACTAGAAATGTCTTTCACCTGAGTGGCACGCTGCCATTGGAAACGTTAATACACGATATATCTGAATCTGCTGTGATTTGAAAATGAAGTCGTGTTGCTAATAATAGAGTAATACAAACTGATAATTAATATTGCCCTTAAAGGTGTCCTATCTAAATAAATATTTTGGTTAACTTCAATCAGCAAGGGAGAATTATTTTCATTTTAAAAAGACAAAGTTAACTCCTTTTTATCATGGAATAATGTGACATTTTTCGTACATAATGAATATGTATGCTTTCAAACATTAAGAACTGGTATGCGCTATGTTACTGTTTTTTTATGTGTTATTTGGTTTCGTTTTATAAATGTAAACAAACTGTGAAGTATACAACTTAAATAAGGAAAATATAATATCTGAGCTTGTATTAAATGTATAAGACGAAAATTTGCTTTAACTTTTCTGTTAAAAAAAATATATTGTCCATAAAATTTGATTCACAATTGCTTTTTCATAGGTTGTATTTAATAACCAGTCATTTATTACATACAATATATATGTATTGTTTACCTTTCTGTAAGATTAATCTTCAGAGATATTTCCAAGGTGTATTGGCAAAAAGGAAAAAAAAACTTTATTGTACATCACTCATACTGTATTCTGTTTGCTTGGATGTTGTTATTCTTGCATTATAAGCTACAAAATCTTGCCTTCAGAATATTATATAACATCATCAAATGTATTTGGAAAGAAAGTGGTAAACTATACATAATGAAATCGAACAGCACACATTAAGAGGGGGCCGAAAGTATTGTAGTGGCAACAATAGCAGTGTACTGAATATCGTAATGAACAAATCAACAACAACAACAAGGAATCTAGAATCACATAAAAATAAAAATTTCACTGAATTTCAAATAAAAACACTTTTTTGGCAAAGTTGATATATTAAACTTTATTACCTTGACGAACATTTGGCGCAGAAAGGGCTGATATAACTAGTTTGTTTTAGATCGTTTGCTTTGGAGTTTCACGGTTCTGTAACACATACAGGTTATGTCGTTCCGGCACAAGTAACGTCCCTTGCCCAAGAAGAAACCACCGTAGCGATCTGAGGTGATCAGATGGTGAGATTCGATCCCAAAAGCTCTGATCACGTGTCCATTGCATTAACCTCTGAACAATTGCGACGTTGTCCTAGACAATTATATTTAAGGGATGCCTTATTACATTCCCCAAGTCCTCATATTCTCGAATCGCCCGAATTATCAAGTTGCTTGCACACGATTTGGTAATTTCTTAACCCCAATTTTTTTTACATTCTATGAATTCTCAGTCTGTACAGGGAAATTGAAATTATTCCGAAAATGCGTATATATATATATATATATATATATATATATATATATATATATATATATATATATATATATATATATATGTATGTATGTACACTTTTTTCTTTGTCAGTGATCTAAATATGTTTCAAATCTTCATTTATGTTTGTATAAGTAAAATCCTCTAGATAATGTGTTCTTTGTGTAATGTGTCTTACATTTTTGATATCTAAATTTTCCAGTTTTAGTCTCGTCAGAACTGAGATTCATGTGATCATTGGTTTGGTTTATTTCACATGAGTAATAAAGAAACAAATAGCGTTTCATATTTGATATAGATACATAAACTAATTCAGTGATAATAATTGTATATGTTTGATGTATTAAACTTGTCTCAATGACTTGTTATGCCTTACATGTTCATGTTAGTCTCTCTTTAAAGTTGTGATAAGTTATATACATCTTAATTATGTATCTTAATTGTATAAATAGCAATGCATTTTATTTATTTATTTATCTATTATTTTTTTATTTATTTGTCATTGATTTTTTTTGGGGGTGGGGTGGGTGGGTGGGTGGTAGCTTTTTTCCAACGGTTGCATCTTTCCTTTACCATTTAATATGAATCATGCTTGTTTGTCACGGCTGTCTATTTACTTTACAGTCAAATACGTTTTGTAACGAAGCAAAGGACTTTTTGGAACTTCCCAAAATACTTCGTTTTATCCATAATTCGTTATGTCCAGATGTGCTTTAAGTCATTGCAAAGCTATCTTGGTAGTGACGGTAAATACATTATAACCGTATCCTTACAATCCGTGTTTTACTGTGTATTTTACTGCTTTATAATAAGTAATACTGGCTTATCAGGTATATTGTACCGAATTATAATAAGTAATGCTGGTTATCAGGTGTATTGTACTGCATTATAATAAGTAATGCTGGCTTAGCATGTGTATTTCATTGCAGTATAATAAGTAATGCTGGTTATCATGTGTATTGTACTGCATTATAATGAGTAATGCTGGCTTATAATGTGTACTGTACTGCAGTATAATATGTAATGCTGGTTAGCAGGTGTATTGTACTGTAGTATAATAAGTAATGCCGTCTTACCAGGTGTATTGTACTGCAGTATAATAAGTAATGCTGGTTATCAGGTATATTGTACAGATTCATTCTGATCCAGATTTCAACGTTTACCTCGGTTTATCAATATTTATTGAGTATCATCATCCACTAATTTAGAGATAGTATGTCACACATGAAAGATTACGCAGCAAGCAGTACTGTTATGTAGAGCTATCGTCTTGTCAATAGCATACATGTACCTGAAATTCCCGAATTTGATATTTAGGCGTGAATACAAGAAAGAGACAGAAAACGAAGAATGCAAGATTTGAATATCTATGTGTAATGAAGAAACCTAAGCATTTTATATTTTAAACAACGAAATGAAAAAAGATTCATATATTGTTGTATAGTGTTGTTGCGCCAGGGTAGGGGTGGGAGTGATAAAAGTAGAATACAGAGTGGTATAGTATACCAGTATGCAAAAAGATTATGATCAGGATTAGACAACAACAAAGAAATAATTTAAAAAATCTAAATGAATATGCAAGTGGTCTCATGAATTTCTGAAGAAAAAAACCCCACTAAATATCTTCTCATTTTCGTCATACTATAGCTAAGGATTCTGCGTTAGTAATAAAAATACATCATTTACCTATACACGTTTTCCTCTGAATTTATCTAACTTATCATGAATATGTTTCATCACTGACTTAGCATTTTATATTCTCGTTTCTACGTACGACAATAAGACTGAGGTGTACATTGTAATATTTTGTCAGATTTGCTCATCACATATCTTGCTGATTCTTTCTGACTCTTTTCGATTTATTAGATACTGTACATAGTTACTTATGTCTTAAACAGGAGGGAGATTGTGACATAAAATCCATTTTCTAAATTATTTTAGAATTTGACCATCCTGTAATTGTGTTTTCAACCATTACATTAATTTGTATGTAAATATTTGAAACATGTAACTTTTATAAAACAAATTTAATAAACTGTTTTATCCATGTACTTCAAAATTGTGAATAATCTAGTTTTGTGTTAAGTTGAAAACTGTTTTTTAGTGCTATCAAATATTATATCAATCACATAGCAAAACAATCAAACTAAGTGATATTTGCACATCAGTGTACAGCTTCTAATCTTCTTTGGGAAAGGCCATGTTTCAAATGTCATCGTTTCTCTTCTCGTTCACGTGCTTCTCGAAGAAAAAGGGGGAGGGATTATGGGACACTGCCCTGTCTGGCGTGCGTACATTTTCAATGCCCAACAACTTCTCATACACCGTTCAAGATAGAAACCAGAAACCATGGGATATGATTAGGAGAGATGTGCACAACGATTGATACATTTTAAAACAACCCCATAGGATTGGCCTCGGTCTGGGCGGTCCTTTTGAAAATAAGTGTGTGTGATGACCAACTGGGGTGTCAACAAATATACATATAAGAGGTGGGTTGGAATGGAACCCTGGCCAGGCGCTGGGAACATACATTTTTGTCTCCATAGATCACAACTGAGCTATATATATATATATATATATATATATATATATATATATATATATATATATATATATATACTAGTATGCATTGAATGTGCATTAAAAGATGAATAGATATATGCAGCTGACTTTTTCGTCTTGGACAATTCTTACCCCAGAAACCTGACCTCTGGATTATAACACCACAACCACCGAGATTTCTCCATATAACCATTCAGGCAATTGTTTGTCATGAAAAACATATTTGTTATCTGCAACAGACATCCGCCCCGGGGTCTATCTCTAATCACCAGGGACTTAGCCCATGAGTTATAACTTGCAAACGATTGAGTTCTACATCCTACGACCATATACACTTACAGGTAATAAAACGATGAATCCAGAAATGCAACTATTCCTACCTTCGGGGACTTGACATAAGGGGCACCAATTGATTGGTGTGTGGGAGTGGGGGTGGAGTAAGGAACAAAGCATATAAATGCATACATATATTTTAGAATCACTCTAGGTATTTTTGTTTTAATCATCTTTGCATATTGAGTATGTACATATCAATTAATTTCTACACCTACTGGTTGAAAATATTAATTCATTTAATGCATTACTTTCTTAATAAATGCTCAAGAATGACGATATGATCATGGTCGCTGCTTAAATTACAGAACAAAATATACCTAGTATCTCTTTAAGAAAAGAAATGCAATTCCTTGTATATAGTTTCAGCACAATATTTGGTGTTTTATCAGCACAATAATGCTTTAGTCTGGAATATTTACCAGACTTATATTTAATGGCGTATATGTATGTAAACTACAAAGATATATATATATATATATATATATATATATATATATATATATATATACACATACATATATATATATATATATTGTTACGACTCTATGGTCTAAGAAAAATGTAACAGAAAGAAAGTGAAACCAACAAATCAAGTAAAAAATCAACAAGCAATTTATTACTAGATAATTAAAATGAAAAATCAAAAAGTCACTTACAGTAATGTGTTTTGAAATCCTAATAATCCAATAAGAATGATTGTTCTAATCACAAGTCCTAAATATAGAATGTTCCGAATTCACGGCTGTGTCCTTGAATGTTATGATGTGCTAATGGTCTCCAAAGTCCTGATGTACTAGAAATCTTGATGTGCTGATGTCAAAATGAAGTATTCCAAAATCTCTGAATAAGTTCACATAAATTCCAAAATCATCAATTAAAAATCCAAAATCCAAAAGTTTATGAGCACTGTTATAATCCAATGAATATTTAAAATAATTCCTCTCTTAGAATTTGGAATGAATTTTCACAACTGTAATAGCTCTTTACAAGACTGATGGTAATGTCAAAACTGAATAAATGTCCACCAAACATGGCATATATAAAGATTGGTCACATGACAGAATGTTCTAGAATATGAGTCATCTTAATGGAATTCTAACTGTAAACAAAATTCAACCTTGACCTTCAAATTGAGAAAACATATTGATCAAAACAACCTAATTCAAGGACACTAGTTAAACATGTTTTCCCTGATAAACATTAAGATTTAAGCAAATATTAAAGTGAAGAAACATTTATAATTTCCTAAAATATTTATAATATTATATAAACATCATACATAACAATATATATATATATATATATATATATATATATATATATATATATATATATATATATAATTCCACCACCCAATAAGTTCATGCTTCATACCCAGTTGTTCATATAACTGATCTTCTGTTCATTGGAATTTGTGCTATGTGATGGTTGACTGACAGATGTCACTAGAAGGCTAGGTTCTATCCAGGTTGCCCTACTCAGCTGGGCAAGCTTTACTTCAGTCACCGTATGACTTAATGATACGTACACAGTTGGCGATACAATGAATTGGCTGTTTATTGGAATGTCTACCATGTGATGGTTGACTGGCAGATGTCACCCACCAGCCAGGGGTCATTTGACCTCTCACGGATGCGTTAAGAGGTTGTCAACCAACTATCCGCTAACAGCTTTTCAAATGATAAAAAAATTATCACCTATCTGTATTGGAATATTGACCAATTCGCATCTTCTGTACTTCACCAGACCTGATTGGACAAAGAATTGAAAAGAAACCCAGTCGTGAACATGTGTTGTTTTAATTATACAACATTCAATTTCAAATATTGTATAACTTCATTTTTTCAGTTCGTGTTTTGTGTTCATTTTACATAAATATATAAAATCGCTAGGAACATTTTCTTGAACAAATATTGTTTATATAAATATCTGTATTACCATTTAACTCGCTAACGGAAATGAACATTGTGTCTTGAAATCGAATTTGTGGTTCTTTAAATCATTCAAAAAGCTCAAGTGATCTAATCTTTAACACCATAAATGGTATCACCTGCATATATATATATATATATATATATATATATATATATATATATATATTATCTCAATCCTCATGTAAATACTACTTCTAATCATATATTTTAGTTTCAAATTCATTTTCGGTTATTTTTAAGTCCATATATATCTTTATTATAATTTGTTTTTTTCATTTATACAAACAATATATACAATTATTATATACTCATTGTTTTCTCCATTAACTTTGCATTGTCAGAATCGTGCAGAATTTCTCCATACTGCACGGCTTCATACTGCACGACACGTGTGTCTAAAAATTGTATCGCGTGTTAGGAACTACTTTTTATTGTAAACAAACAATGTACGCAAATGTAGCAGACACCGGAGAATTTGCTTTATTAGATTTGTCTCTGGATGAACTAAGCAAGCTGTTTGAGAGTATAGATGATAAAGCTGACGATGTGGATGAATTCATTGAGTCACAAAATAAACTTTCAACCAGGCAAGTGACCGAACGTGATATTCACAATGTCCAGCGGTGGCTTTAAGACAACAAACGTGAGACATGCAGTATTGAAAATATCATTCTGATAATTTAAACACTTATTTAGCCTATGGTTCAGACTATGAATCGTGTTCTCTAGAGTCTATAAAAAATAGCATAAAAAGGCATCTTAAGACCAAATGATATTCCGTTTCTCTCAGAGACTGCCAATTTTACAAGTCCAAGCACTAAATTCGAAAAAATACAACTAAAGAAGGCGGATTTTGGTATAAAAGCAAGTGCCTCGGAGCCAATAAGCCACAATAACTAAGAAGCCTTATTTCCGCTGACGAAATGGGCTCTCAGACCCCAGCCGCTTTGCAATTTTGCCTGATTTAATTTTTTGAGAAAATGTTTGGATTTATAGTAAAAGTCATATAGGTCATGTAGCTGGGGTCCATCCAATAAAGATCATGCAAGTGACAGTACATATAAATATGTCATCTATAGCTGGTAATAAGAATGACAATACATGTACTTACTTTTCTGCATCTTTAATTTCTTCAAAATGTACTTTGATCCACGGCGCGAAATTGCACTGCAATCTAGACTACATTTCCAACAGAAATCACATTCCAAAGGAGAATATACTGCACTCCAAAACGAAATAAATTTGATATTCCCTAACAAAAATAGTTAATCCTGCATCTTCTTGAGAATTTCAATTAAAAGAATTTCATATTTTGTCCACCTTATGATTCCAAACTATCAGTACAAGAACAGTAACACATGTGTAGCTTGCTGTTGACGCCAGTCCCTCCAGCTACATGTACATCGTACGTAATCAACACAGCTAATAACGCAAGTCCACCACAACTAAAAGAGCAGAATTTAGTTAAATCGACAGAAAAACAAAATGCCTCCATTCCAGATCAACTGGGAAAGTTGTTCCAAGGCGCATTCATTCACAATATGACTCAAAATTTTAATGTTAAGTATACCAAAATGAGATTGCTTTTTGAAACGAATGACTGAGCGCGCGGTACTCTACCAAGTTCAAAGGTCACTGGGCGGCGCCATGTGCGTATGAATACTGTTACTGTGTATTTGTTTAACTATGGTTGTGTATTTACTTTGCAATATAGCAGAAATTCAGTTATTTTGTTTCTTGTAGTGTGTTCTTTTTATTATTCAGTCTTAGGTAGAAAAGCAAAATGAGTATATAATAAAAAGGTTACTACATTTGAATAGGAAAATATGAACTCGTTTTTTCTGAGCTATACTGCACTCCTGACGTCGTGCAGTATAGCTCAAAAAAACGTGTTCATATTTTCCCATATAAATGCAGTAACCTATAAATACTATATAAAATATATCACCATGATACATGCATAAAAAATAACTTTCGAAAATGTTTTTAGGGTGAGTTTGACGGAGAGAAAGCTTTCCATGACTATGTATGTGGAGCACAATATGCGTGAACATGTAACATTTTTAAAGTCTTTTTATGTAGTTGTTGACTTACACTTACCGGTGTTTGTTCACGTTTTTTTTTTTTTTGCAAATCAATGTACTCATTTTTCAAAATAAGAGTGACATTACACTCACGCACACATATATATGCGTGTGTGTGTTTGTGTGTGTATGCCTCTGTATATACAGAAATACATAACAAAAGCAGTATTTGAACTTTGTTATCGATTTGTAACATAATGAAAAGGGAAATTTTCCCTTAGACAAAATGACCATGAATAGATACTTGCCTTGTGCCTATTGAATAGTCTAAGATGTCATTCAGGTTAAATAGATTAAGACTAAAGAGGATTTCGGCAATTACACAACAGGAATTGTGTATCCTTTTAAACCTTTACCGTTTATTGTGAAATGAGACTGAAATCTTGAATATTATGTTACCTATTACAAAGAGAACCGTCTCCTCAGAGAAATTGTAGATTGATCTACTACATCCTCCGTTCCCTAAGATACTTAATTTTGATTCAGCAGACAGTCTATCATATAGCTTCTCCTGCAATACACTGCCATCAAAATTTATTACAGCACAAAAGCACATGAACTTCTCCTTTTAGTCATTATCGACATCTCAAGCACTTGTTGAGCTTCTAATACCTTTTTGTATGTATATGCGTATTACATCCTCCATTTCCTACGATATGTGTTATTGGTTCAACAGACAGTCTTCGCCTGCAATAAACTACTGACAATAATCATTACAGCACCAAAACATGACACATGGTAGCTTCTCTCTTTAGTCATTATTTACATGTATTACACTGTTGTCGCGCTTCTAGAGTCCTTATATATGTATGTATATATATATATATATATATATATATATATATATATATATATATATATATATATGTATATATATATATATATATGTAGATGGAGAGAGAGTGGGAGAGAGAGACAAAGAGATAAATAGATACATAGAAAGAAAGAACGAGACAATTTTGAGATTTTAATGTACTCATATAAAATGTAGTTTCGATAATAATAATAATAATAATAATAATAATAATAATAATAATAATAATAATAATAATAATAATAATAATAGTCCTAAGGAACATTTAGCTCCCATTAAAACAGAATAATACATATCTCTATAACTCACGACACGACAGATAACACTGGTCTACAGCCAAAATGCTTCCGCAATAAACGTTGCCAAACTTTACTAATTCTGGGTCACTGAGAACGAAAATGATGCTTAAAATTGTTGATTGGCTCTAGTTTTAAAGATATGATACTGGGTCAGTATATACGACCCTTGACTTGGGAATGGCGGAGGATAAGTGAGTTATAAAGGGAAAGGATCTAAATATAAACCAGAAATGACTAAAATACATCTTTGTCTGGATCTATGAATAAATCTATGACTGGGTTTGGACAGTACTTGCTTTTTAGGCAAAACAATATTGTAAAGATTATAATCATCACTCTTATGATAATACTGCATGCGATTAAAATATCAGATCACAATAGGTTCAATTAGAGTAGAATTTGTACATTTTCTTTTCGACTGAAATTGGGATATCTTTTAGAGCATAGTATATTTTTCGTCGTTCAGTGTCTTTAGGGATATATTAGAAAAATATTCAGAAATGTCCAAACTTATCAAAAGATGGTCAATTTGCATCAGTAAAACACACATTGTTGCTGCAATGTCGGATTCTTCCTTGTATGAATATCTCTAATTTTGTAGACATATACTTTCGACACAATATCCACTTATCATGCACAATCAAAACAACGGTAAAGTGGTTCAACGGCATTATTCCCAAGTTTGAATTGGTTATTGTCTTGTCAAGCCTGTTGTACATATGCCGATATGCAAGGATGTCTTCTGGTGCCAGTGGCTCTAGCAGCCTTTACAAGCTTAAAATTCATCAACGAATATTAGAAAATTGACATATCTTTACGTTTAACATTGCAGTGGTTTTGTATCATCAAATATCGAGACGCGTTATATAATCTATGTAGTAAAGTGACACAATTTCTGTCTAGACTGTTTTAAGTATTTAAACAAAGCTCATCGTATGAAACCTTGGAATAGGTTTTCATTGTTGGCGTGTGTGGTGTCATTTGTTGTCCATTTAACCTCTGTAGCTTAGCTCAGTACGTTGTAATGATTACAACCATTCACCCCTGAGGCACAATGAGACAGTTTCCTATTTTGCCTGCTTTTCTTCGGCGGTGGTGTCAGCATCCAGAATCTTCAGTTCTTGTTAAATTTTCTACCTCTCAGGGTGACAGGTTGAGCCGCTGTCCCGGTCCGGGAGGGGACAAGTTGATCCTTGATCCCGGTCCGGTGACCGCTGCATGATGATTTGCATGGGAATCTGTACTGGATGATCACTGATTAAAGCCTGATGCCCAGTGCCCGGTATTTGTTGTTCTGCCCGGTATATACTGTTTAGACATGGTACCCGGTGTGAGTGACAGATGACCAGTATCCATCACCTTGCCCACTATCCGTGCATAGCACCCAATGCTTGCTGACCGGTTTGGCGAGGATCTTCTAATATAGTCCCTATATAGGAAATTCAACTCATTTGATGATCACGACCCTTTGACAAGTCAGTAGAAGAAGACAGTGCTTTCCTTGAGCCATGCGAGCAAGACTTGTTTGGAGGTGCTGGTGACTTCTTTATGCCAGGCAGTGTCCTTGATCTCTCCCAGGCTTGGCATACTGATGACGTCCTTGAACCATGAAGTACCACCAATCCCTCCTTATTTCAGTCGTTGTGGTCTTGACCTTTGACTTTTTGACCTAAAAAATAAATAGACTTCTTCCTTCCACAAATGCAAGCTATCAAGCAAGTTTGGTTGAGGTATGTCATGTAGAAAAGTGGATACACTGGGGGCTGCAGCTGCAAATCTACACACAGGTAACTCGGGGCATAGTTCGCTTTTCACGGGACTGAACCAGCAGTGGAACTTGGATGCACCCTCTGCGACTGAGCAGCCATATTTAGGATCATATTGCTCACCTCCGTAGCATAAGGATATGGTACCTTAAACAGTGCCTGCTTGTCCTTAATCCTGGTCAGCACACTGGGGCCGATGGGGATCGTAGATGCCAAATGTGACGCCACTTACCATAGATGCCTGGAGTGTGCGCACACTAATGGCCAGAACATCAGCAGATTGACCCGAGAGAAGAACAGCTCCAGTTGGTAGAGAACTGGACAGATTCAACATCCATACAGTGGCCCCAAGTGAAACTCACCCAGCTGAGGAAGGAAAACCCACGAAAGTAGGAGCCAACTACACTTTGTTCTGGAGTGGTGGAAGTATAGAAAAGCAACGTGAAGCTGGTAGCTGGTGTTGTGTTTGCCATCAAATCACAGCTAGTTAGAAAGCTCAGAATTTTCCCAAATTACGTGAATGACAGACTAATGCAAATGAGACTCAAACTGTCTTGAAAAAGACATGCAACTATCATCAGCGCCTATGTACCACCATGCACAACCCAGATGAGATCAAAGACACATTTTATGAACACCTGGAGTCTCTTATCGCAGAAGTACTGAAGGCAGACAAGCTCTTCAACCTTTGGCGCAAATCACCAGACATATCCAGGCGTCATCGTCAAAAATGGCTTTGGCAATTGTAACAACGGACTCCTTCTAATGAGGAAATGAGCTGAACACGACCTCCTGATCACCAACTCTTTGTCTTCCGCTCGCCAAACCGCAACAAGACCTCTTGGATGCACATTTGCTCTGAGCATTGTATCATTATCAGGAGAAGACAGAGGCAGGCTGTCCAAGCGATGAAGGCCATGAGAGGTGCAGAATGCTGAACTGAGCACAAGCTCATAGCCCCCAAGCTCAATATCCAGATTCAGCCAAACAGACGACCACAAGGCATAAAAGCGCCCAAGAATTTCAGTGTCTCTTAATCAAAACAAGAGAATGTTAAAACAGGCGTTTGTTGACGAAATGTGCATCCAACTAGAAACAACTAATGTGAATTCTGAGAACGTCGAGGAAAACTGGACATCCTTCAGAGACTTTGTTTCAATACTTGGCTGAATCCAAAAGCTTCAGTCCCACAACACGTAAACATGAAGACTGGTTTAATGAGAATGATGCTACCATACAGAGACTACTGAACGAGAAACATCAGCTCCTGAAGGCCTAGAAAACAGCACTTCATCATTCAAGAAGGCAGCCTTCAACAACATCAAGAGGACTGTCCAATTCATACTCGAAGAGTTGCAAGACTCATGGCTTAGCAACGAGGCAGATGAGATTCAGTCCTACACAGATAAGAATGACACGAAGAACTTTGATGATGCTTTGAAGACGATCGATGAGCTACATTCATCAGGAACATCTCCAATACTGAGTGATGATAGCACCACACTACTCACTGACAAAGAAAAGATACTACAAAGATGGGCAGAGCACGTCAACAACATCCTCAATCAGCTGGGAGGCAATAGATCGACTGCTCCAAGTGGAAATCAACACATCACTTGCTAATCCCCTAATGCTGACTGAAAGTGAGAAAGCAATTGAGCTGCTGGCAAATGGTAAAGCACGTGGAGCAGATGCTATACCAGCAACAGTCTACAAAGCTGGAGGCTGGCACATGGCACAGAAACTATATGAACTCTTCCAGTCAATGTGGACTCAAGGAACTATACCCCAGGGAAGTTCAACTATGCACGCATCGTCCACTTGTACAAGCAGAAAGGCAACAGACAATCCTGTATCAACCGTAGAAGCATCTCCTTGCTGTCAATAGCCAGCACAATCCTCAACATAATTCTGCTGGATCGCCTTGCGCATCACATCGATCAAGGGCTCCTGTCTGAGAGTCAGTGTGTTTTCAGGAAAGGACGATGGACAGGAGACATTGTGTTTGCAGCTTGTCAACTCCAGATGGAATGCCAGGAACAGAACTCCAACCTGTACAAAACATTCGTTGACCTGAAAAAGCCTAAGACACGGTCAGTCATGGAGTCCTCTGGAAGATCATGGCAAAATTTGGTTGCCCAGAGAAAATTATTATAAAGGTTAGGCAATTCCATGATGGCATGCTGACTCGCGTCATGGATGATGGTGAGTAAGGCAAGGGTGCATGTTGGCCCCAACCCTCTTCAGTATGATGTTCTCTGCGATGCTTACAGATGTCTTCCATGACTATGACACTGGGATCGACATCAGATATCAGACTGATGGCATGCTCTTCAATCCGAGGAGACTACAGACGAAGACGAAGTTTCAGGAAGTGACCGTTCATGGCCTCCTATTTGCTGACTGTTCTCTGAATGTCATATCTGAGTGTGACATGCAACAGAGTATGGACCATTTCTCTTTAGCTTGTGACAACTTCTGTCTTGCAGTCAGTATCAAGAAAACAGAGGTATTTGCACCATCCTGCAACAGGAAAGCCTTATGTTGAGCCTATCATCACAGTTAATGACCAAACTCTCCAGGCAGTAGACAAGTTCACCTACCTCGACAGTACACTGTTACTTGCAGTCCACATCGATGATGAAGCCAATTCCAGAATTGCCACAGCAAGTGTGGCCTTTGGTAGACTACGTGCAAATGTGTGGGAGCACTGAGACACCAGTCTGCAAACAAAACTAAAGACCTACAAAGCCATTGTGTTGCCAACCTTGCTGTATGCATGCAAAACCTGGACGGTGAAGAGACGCCATGCCAAGAGACTGAGCATTCTTACATAGACTGCCTGAGGAAACTGATGAGGATAAGATGGCAGAACAAAGTTTCAGACATTGAGGAACTCACACCGGCAGGCATTCTAAGCATCCACACTCTGCTGATGAAATCACAGATGAGATGAGAAGGCCATGCCACAAGGATGTCAGACGAGCAACCACCAAAGAAGATCTTCTATGGTGAGCTGTAGGAGGGAAAGTGATCTCAGAGAAGTCAGAAGAAATGCTTCAACATTGACTCTAAGTCTTGGGAAGATTTCGCATAGGATCATTTCATCTGGCACAGTCTCATCCATACTGGAGCTACAGACTATGAGCTGAGGAGAATGGCTGAGGCAGTGCAGAAGTACGAGCACTGTAAATCTTGGAACTGCATCACACCTTCTATTGAGCAAACCCCAAGTGCCATCTCCTGTCCAGTGTGTCACAGACAGTTCAGACCACAAATTGACATTATCAGCCGCTCACGTGCTCACAGAAAACAAACCCGTTGGTGATGACATGGCCATCTTCAAACTCGAAGAACGAACAACAACACCACCATATTGTGTAAGGGATGGAAACAGCTTGGTGTATTGTTATTGGTAATACCAGCAGAGAAAAAGAAATGTTGTGTACTTTCAATTCAGATTAAAGAAATATAGTGATGATAGAGTCAGAAAAAAGAGGTGTTAAAGAAAACATTACAAAGAATAAGTATATCTCATGAAAAATACAATCTATACTGTTTTTCTTATAGCTTTTTGGATCGAAATTGTTTCATTCTACATTTATCGAATTTGATTTGATTTCACCATTCTCATTAGAAAGATCTTACATGAGTATGGAAATATTTATTTAATATATAAAAGTGGCACATTTCACAGCAACCATATACTAATTTTCCTCGTAATTTCTATAAAAACTATATTTCATTTATTATGTAAAGAAGATTGTTTTTGACATACAAAAGAATAAACAAAGTCAAATTTATCAGACAATAATTAATTCACAACGGTTTCGGAAATTAATTTTGTTTTACCATTACAAAATGTGATGCCTCCACGCATACTCATAAAACAAATTGTTTACACACATACAAAAGTAAGTGTTTATTTCTCTTTAAAACAATGCACAAATATGACACGTAAAAATTAAAGCTAAGGAGATCAAGAGTTTGTTCTTTTGTTCAAAACAGTTTGTGCACTTCTGTTATTAAGTCATAAATGATAATTTTAAAAGAAGAAACTAATCAGATACTATATATCAGCCTGTTGAAACACTGAAAGAAATTTCAATGTTGAAACAAGTATTCCAAGTACAAAAACAATATAATGTGAAGCAATAGCTGCAGATCCAATTTTTGATGAACAATATCTGTTGTGTACAGCAATAACGTAAAACTTAAAGAAGGGGTACATTTTCTTTATATTCACATAACCATGTGAGAAACAATATGGACAGCACGTGCAATTGTGCAATCTCTCTTTGTGAATCTAAAACATGTTAAAAATTCAAACTTGTCATGCACAACTGAATGCTATAAATAAAGGTCGTGAAACTAACAAAATCAGTCAGAAGGTCAATGGCACAACAAGATTTATGAGCATGTGCGAAAAAATCGAATTTTGAGCTTGATGATTTAAGTATATTCACCAAGTGTAATCAAAATAGATCAGTCTCTAGAAAGGTAACAAGCTAAGCCATATATCACCTCACTAACATCGTGAATTTCACTCATTACTTAACTGGTGTGAGAGTTTGATGATGTGAGTTCATATTCCAAGTTGTATAAAAACAGGACAAGAAAATGTAATATGGATTCGTGAGCGGTAACAAGCTTAGCTAATCAGATGCAACATCAAATTATAAATATACACAAATCTCATTTATAATCCAACTAGTTTGACCACGTATATATGTTCAAATCTCACTCATTATCAAACTTGTCTGAGATCATGATCTTATAAGCCTATATTCGAGTTTGACCAAAAACAGATGAAACATTTGGTTTCCAGAGGGGTAAACAAGATCAGAATCAAGAATTCCTCTTTATTATGTGTAAATTTTGCTCATTATCAAACTAGTCCGATGTCTTAATGATATCAGCCTATATTCTAGGTTTGATCAAAAACATCTGATCAGAGATATGGCCTCCAGAGTGGTAACAAGCTCAGCTAATCAAATACAAGATCACCTCATTAATACAAGTGGATATCGCCCATTACCAAGCACGTACAAGACATTGATGATTTCAGCTTATTTTCACGTCTGACCAAAATTGCATTGGGAATACGGCTTCCAGAGTGGTAACAAGCAATTATTGGTGGGAGAAACGAGATATGCCCATCTCATGACCTTTCCCCTATTAATGACCTTGATCTCTGAGCTAGGGACTTGACTATTGTATATCAAAGTATGGGCCTGGGTAAAGTTCCATAAAAATATCTGTAGGGGTTACAAAGCGGCACCATAGATACAGAAATGGGCCACTGTTGTTCATGATCCCCTGTCACATCTTCAGTGGTGTAAAGTTATATCCAAAACATGTATAGAGGTCACATATTAAATGTGTTCCTTGCTGCTTTATTTACCCTTGACACAGTGGCCATGGCTATGATGCGTGACACGCTGTCTAGTCATGATATATAACAGGTTCAAGTTTCATTAGTAGATCAAAAGTTATTCTCCAGACAGGATACAAGTCAGAGATACATTTTCCCTTGTTGCGACAATGACAGTGGTAGGTGGCATGGCTAAACATGATATATATTTGGCTAACGTTTCATTAAAATATCTTCAAAACTTGTACTCTGGACAAGAATACAAGTTACAAGTTAACGATTTACATTTCCCATTGCAGTGACTTTAACCCTGAGGCAGAGGGTTTGACATTAGTATGCACCACACTGTCTAGTCACGATATATACTTAGGCAAAGTTTCATTAAAATATCTTCCATAGTTCAAAAATTATATTCTGGACAAACCTACTAGTCACAAAAGTACATTTTGCCGTGACATGACCTTGACCTTGAGGCAGGAGGCAATGGATATGGCTCATGACATACTGTCCACTCATGATATATAGTTAAGCATAGTTTCATTACAATATTTTCAATGGTTTAAAAGTTGTATTCCAGACAGACACAAGGATACAAATCAGAGAATTACATTATATACACGTGTAAAGTTTGATTAAAATATTTTTTAGTAAGTTCAAAATGTATATTCCAGATGATGGTACACGTCAGAGAATTACATTTTCCCTTGCTGTCACCTTGACCTCGAGGCAGGAGTGTTGCTATATCATGCTACACTATCTAATTACAACATATACTTGGACAAAGTTTCATTAAAATTATCTTCATTGGTGTAAAAGTTATACTCCCCACAAGGATACAAGTTACAAATTTACAATTTCCCGTGCGTGACCTTGACCATGAAGCAAAGGGTACAGCTATGGTATGTAACACACTGCCAAGTCAGGATATATACTTGGGCAAAGTTTCATTAAAACTCTTTGATGGCTCAAAAGGTATACTCCGCACGAGGATATAAGTCACATAATTGCATTTTATCTTACTGTAACCTTGACCTTGAGGCACGGGCATTGCTATGGTATGCAACTCTCACACTGTTACGCTATGGTCTAATGTTAATAGATGGATAAATGGACTATGTCATAACATAATATTCCCACGACAAGCACACAGACCATTCAAATAAAGTGTTAGGAATAGGGTTAGCAAAAACCACAAGTCTAAAGAATCATCTGTTCAGAAGAAATAGTCTTATGCAAATTTTCAAGCTGGCCATTCTGGCAGGTTTAGCTGATAGTTAATTTGAATCAATAACGTATCATAAAACCTCTTTCACTGAAATCCCAATGTCAATATGATTATCTGTTTTAGACAAGTAGTTATAAAAAAATTTCAAGATGGTAACCATGGTGGCCATGTTGGACATCAGCTCAGCAATATTTTCATTATGCTGCAACTAAATATCATACCAAGTGCTTTGGTGAAAACCATATGTCAATACAAACATCAACTGAGTAGGAGTAATGACAACATGACTTAAAAGATGACCAAGATGGCGGCCGTATGTGATGCCAGAGCAGCACCATTTTGATTTAGGAACACCTATACATTGTAATAAGAGTGTTTGTGAAAATCCCTTGCTGTTATGACCATCTCTTCTGAAGGATTAGTGATAACAAAACTTTCAAGATCATCATTGTTTTCATTCAGTAAAAACTACATGTTGTAAGATGTGTTGTGGGGAACACCCATGTCAAGACAACCATTTGTCAAGAAGAAGTAGCAATAACAATATTTTGAAAATGACTGCTTTGGTGGCCATGTAGGGCATCAGAGTGGCACCATTTTCATTTAGGACCAAACTACATAGCGTAGAAGAATTTTGATGAAAACCCTATGTCTGTGTCACCATCTATTTGGAAGAAAAGCCATAACAAGATGTGCAAAATGGCAACCCTGGCAATCATAATGGATATGCAAAGGCCAACATGTTCACATAGGGCCAACACTACCTCAAAATGAAACTCTTCACCACGTTTCATGACTTTCCTTCAAGTAGTTTACAAGTAGCAGTAATAATAAGCATGTGCTAACAGATAGACGATGGACAAATGACATGATAGGTCATCACTTAAGCTCTTCTGGTCTGATCAGCAGAGCTAAAAGAGAGCTGGTGTGGTGTGGTATTTCGTTTGACACTGTTTTGATGACAACAGTAGTAAACCAAGAACCATATTCTTGTCATATGTTCACTAATATTTATATACCTACTTCAGAAAAAAATGTTTTACAAAAAAAGATATTAGAAATTGACTAATAATAAATATAAGCCACAACATTTTTCCTATTCCATGGGACATTATTTGCAATAATTGTTGAACTAATGCCTTGATTTCTTGTGCAGAATATAATATTAATGATATAATTGCATTGATGATTGATAGACTTTCTACACCAATAGAGACATGAGTGAAACTACATGATCTATTTGTAAAATGATTTGTCAACCAGCGAACTTCACGCAGACACAGGCTTCCATTCATCCATCCATTTAATAATATTTACAGTATATCCAAACACATCAGTCCAGGTATAGATGTAAAGATATAAATCGACCAGCCTAGCTTCTAGACCTTTAACTTCAATGATATATGTGCCAGACATGGATTTGCTATTTCTCTCTCTATTACAAAAGGTGAATGTATGTTGGGGAATTTTTCAACCCATGTTCACTGGTGGGGCTGAAGAAGATGTATTGCAACCCTTGGTCGTGCTGTGTATGCTCCTGGTTACCAGCTGCTTGGGTCAATTATCCATTTTGTAAGTTCTACCGTCTCATTCCCTGTTAAATATACAATATATTTTCAATTAATTAAGAAAGTTCCAATAGAAAGTCATTTATTAACTGCCAGAACTCGTTATTTGTGCCAGAAAAACTATACAAATTCAAAAGCTGAAATGAATCTTAATGTAAAGTACCTCATTTGAAATTTAAAATTATATAAAAGCTTAAAATATTCCGAAATCATAAATACACAACTTCGATTAATTTTCATTTCATGTATCCATCCTTAAGTTCCTAAATAGCTAAATCTCACATCATATGTGTGTTAGTTAAGAAATATTAAAATCAATTTCATACTATTCTATTTCATACTATTCTGTTTACAAATTTTCAAATGAACTCCCTGGAATCAGTGATCTCCGCAAGGAGTGTACCTTGTATAATTGTTAAGTATTGTGCAAATCATACATATATCCATACATAATTCACTGAATATGAGAATGAATCTTACAGTCTCCTATATTGTTACGAAAACGATTGGGAAATATCCAACCAAACTCTTGTATAGTTATGTGAAAATAATTCTGCTTAAAAATGCAAACAGTTTAGGATGAACATACATACACATTTTCATCACCTTAAATCTACATCAATTTTCCATAACCTTTATATACCAACAATATATTAATTATAATTCCCTTGTACAAAGACTTGAATCATAAGTTTAATCTAGTTGCACAGCATGTAGTAGTATCTCTCTGTAAAATGTGGTTGACCCTACCTAAATCTGATCACTATGAGTTTTGAACATCGCTTAACTTAACATCTCAGTAGGACCCGACTGGAAACAGAATAGTCTCACTTGTGTTAAGGCATGTTGAATTTGAGTTTTTATTTGTCTCGTGCAGACCATATTAGTCACACGTATATATTTTCATAGTTGCAAATTGGGTTACACTTATAATTTGTTGAAAATGAGTACCTAAAGATTACATTTTAAAGATTCTTTTTGGTTTTTACTCAAAGCCAACATTGAGATACTAATCCAGTCAAAGTACACAACAGGAGAATAAATCAAGGAAAAACCTAAACAGTCCAAGTAAATAACAAGAGTCCCTGGAAGGGACTGACACTCAACTGGACAAAACGACTTTCCAGAAATTTAAGATAAGATAATTTCTTACTTTTAACTGCCGAGTGTTGAAACCATATCTGATATTTTTCAGCGATAACAATATTTTCAAATTAGTTGCTATGGTGGACATATTAGATGTCAGATTGGCACGATTTTCATTTAGGACAAAATAGACATCATTAGAAGTCTGTTGGTGAAAACCTCATGTCGATATGACCATCATTGAAAGGTAGTAGTGAAAACAAGATTTTTAAGACAGCCATCATGGCAGCCTTATTCGATGTATCATTGGCACCATTTTCATTTCGAATCAACTAGGTATCATAAGAAGTATATTGGTGAAAACCCCATGTTGATATAGCCATCCATTGGGAAGGAGAAGATATAACAATAGTTTCAAGATAGTGGTCATACCGAGGGTCAGTCATTTTCATTTAGAACCAACTAGACACCATAAGAACTCTTCTGGTGAAAACTCCATGTCAAAATTACTTTTCATTTATGAGGAGCAGCAATAACAAGATTGTCAAGATGGCCACTATGGTGACCATATTGGACATCAAATCAGCACCATTTTAAGTTAGAACCAGCAAGACATTATCAGAATTATTTCAGTGTAAACCCCATGCTGATATGACCATTCATTCAGGAGAAGTAGTGATAACAAGATTAACAAGCTGGCCCATGTGGTGGCCATATTAGATATCAGATCTGTACCATTTTCATATAGGACCAACCAGACGTCGTAAGAAGTCCTCTGGTGAAAACATCATGTCAATTTGATTTTCTGTTTAGCAGCAGTGATAACAAGATTTTTATGATGGCTGCCATGTTGGTTATATTGGACATAAGATAGGTACCATGTTCATTTAGGACTAACTAGACATCATACATAGTATTTGAGTCAAAACCCCATGATGATATGACCATCCATTCAGGAGGAGTAGCAATAACAAGATTTTCAAGATGGCCATTGTAGCAACCATACTGACTATGGATCAGCACCATTTTCGTTTAGGACCAACTAGACATCAAATGCAGTCTTTTTGTTAAAACTCTATGTCAGTATGACGTTCCGTCCAGGAGGAGTAGCTATAACAGGAATTATAAGATGGCTGCTGTGGTGGCCATATTGGAAGTCGGATCGGCACCATTTTCACTTGCGAAAAACAAGACATCATAAGAAGTATTTTGGGGAAACCTTGATGTCAGTATGACTTTCCATTCAGAGCAATAGCGACAAATAAGATTTTGCAAAATGGCTGCCATGGTGGCCATATTGGATGTCAGATCAACACCATTTTCATTTAAGACCAACTAGACATCATAAAAGTATTTTGGTGCAAACCTTATTACAATAAGATTTTCCATTCAGGAGAAATAGCGAGAAGATTTTCAAAATGGCTGCTGTGTCAGCCATATTGGAGGCCAGATCAGTACAGTTTTCATTTAGAACCAACTTGACATCATAAGAAGTATTTCAGTGAAACCCCATGTTGATATGACCATCCATTCAGGAAATAAAGCAGTAACAAGATTTTGAAGATGGCCATTGTGGCATATATATTGACCTCAGATCAGCACCATTTTCATTTATGACCAACTATACTTCATACCAAGTCTTTTAGTGAAAATCCCATGTCAATATGACTTTCTGTTCAGGAGTAGCTATATTAGGAATTTCAAGATGGCTGCTGTCGTGGCCATATTGGATGTCAGATAAGCATCATTTTCATTTAGGACCAACTAGACATCATAAGACGTTTTTTTTGGGAAAACCCATGTCAATATGTGTTTCTATTCAGGAGAAGTAGCGATAAAAAGATTTTCAAAATAGCTGCCATGCCGGCCATATTGGAGATCAAATCTCTACAATTTTCTTTTAGAACTAACTCGACGTCATAAAAAGTTTTTTAGTGAAAACCCAATTTTGATATGACCATCCACTCAGGAAAAGTAGCAATAACAACATTTTCAAGGTAGCTTTTGTGGCAGCCATATTAACCTCAGAACAGGATCATTTTTATTTAGGACCAACTAGACGTCATATGAAGTCTTTTGGTGAAAACCCCATGTCAATATGACTTTCCGTTCTGGAGGACTAGCGATAACATAAATTTCAAGACTGCTGCCTGCTGTGACCAAGACATGATAAGAAGTTTTTTGGGGAAAACCCCATGTCAATATGACTTTCCATTCAGGAGTAGTGGTGATAAACAAGACTTCAAAATGACTGCCATCGTGGCCATACTAGTTGTTGCATCAGTACCATTTTCATTTAGAACCAACTAGACATCATAAAAAGTCGTTTGGTGAAAACCCCATCTCAATAAGACTTTCCATTCAGTAGGAGTATCGATAGCAAGATTTTCAAAATGGCTGCTGTGGCAGCCATATTGGAGGTCAGATAGCTACAATTTTCATTTAGTCGTAACTAAACATCATAAGAAGTATTCTAGTGAAAACCCTATGTTTATATGACCATCCATTCAAGAGAAGTAGCATTAACAAGATTTTGAAGATGACTGTTGTGGCAGCCATATTGACCTTAGATCAGCACCATTTTCATTTAGGACCAATTAAATTTGGTACAAGGTATTTTGGTGAAAATCCCACATCAATATGACTTTCCATTCAGGAGGAGTATATTGGACGTCAGATTGGTACCATTTTAATTTAGGGCCAACTAGACATTATAAGAAGTCTTTTGGGAAAACCCTATGTCAATATGACATTCCAACCAGCAGGAGTAGCGACAAACAAAATATTCAAAATGACTGCTATTACGGCCATACTGGGTTTTAGATCAGTCCTATTTTCATATAGGCCATTTAGACATCATTAAAAGTCATTTGGGGAAAACCCCATGTCAATATGACTATACATTGATGGGTAGTAGTGACAACAAGATTTTCCAGACAGCCATCATGGCAACGTTATTCGATGTATCATTGGCACCATTTTATTTAGGACCAACTAGGTATCATAAGAAGTCTATTGTTGAAAACCCTACGTTGATATATCCATCCATTGGGAAGGAGTAGAGATAACAATATTTTCAAGATTGCCACCATGGTGGTCATATTTAGGGTCAGTCATTTTCATTTATGACCAAGTAGACATAGAAAGAAGTTTTTTTGGGAAACCCCATGTCAATATGTGTTTCCATTCAGGAGGAGTAACGATAAAACATTTTCAAAACAGCAGCCATGGTGACCATATTGGAGGTAAGATCGCTACAATTTTGGTTTAGGACTAACTCGATGTCATAAAAAGTATTGTAGTGAAAACCCAATTTTGATATGACCATCCACTCAGGAGAAGTAGCAATAACAATATTTTCAAGGTTACTATTGTGACAGCCACATTAACATTAGATCAGCATAATTTTCTTTTACGGCCAACTAGATATCATATGAAGTCCTTTGGTGAAAACCCATGTCAATATGACTTTCCGTTCAGGAGCAGTAGTGATAACATGAATTTCAAGACTGCTGACCATATTGGATGTTAGATTGTTACCATTTTCATTTAGGACCAACTAGGCGTCATACAAAGTCGTTTGGTGAAAACCCCAATAAGGCTTTCCATTCAGTAGGAGTAACGATAATAAAATTTTCAAAATGGCTGTCATGGCGGCCATATTGGAGGTCAAATTGCTAATATTTTCATTTAAGACTAACTGGACACCAGAAGAAGTATTTTAGGGAAAACCTCATGTTTATATGACCATGCATTGAGGAGAAGTAGCAATAACAATATTTTTAAATGACCTCTGTGGCTGCAATTTTGGAACTCAGATCAACACAAATTTCAAATTAGGAGAAACTAAACATCATAAGAAGTGTTTTTGGTTAAAACCCGATGTCAAAATGACTTTCCATTAAGAAGGAGAAGCGATAACAAGATTTTCAACATGGCTGCCATTGTGGCCATATTGGATGTTAGATCGGTACCATTTTCATTTGGGACTAACTAGACATCACAAGAAGTCTTTTATTGAAAACCCCATGCTTATATGACCATACATTTAGGAGGATCAGCGATACCAACATTTTCAAGATGTCGGCATTGGATGTCGAAACGGCACCATATTCATTCAGAACCGTCTAGATCATGGGTTTAATGTGTGAAAAGTTTCATAGAAATCTTCCGAGTTTAGTTTAGAAGGAGTAGAGATAACAAACGTATGTTAACGAACAGATGGACAATGGACAATGGACTAAAGACCATTCCATAAGTTCTTCTGATCTCTGACCAGGCGAGCTAAAACAAGATAGATGCAAGGCATAACATGATAGATGAATAAGATTCGTGCCTGATCCATATATCATCATAACTCTCCCTCTCTCGCTCCATATGCTTTTAATATATACTAGGAAGTTATTCCTGTTAAATTTACTTCTATCTTTTGTCTTTTCCCTTTCCTTGGAATCAAATACCACAAAACTCGTGTTTCTTTCTCTCTCAATACATGTGTACAATCATGATCTTCGTTGCAAGTTAATACACATGCATACACAGATTACAAGAGCACACAACCCTGTATAACTTCTGTGAGGCAAATCATTGTTCTTGTTATACATACATACATGTACATAGACACATACCACCCCAACCCCCGAAACCATCCCCCATTTTCTAAGCAACAACAAATGCAATAGCATATTACCTGATGTCACAAGAACAGTTACTGGTGAATTGACACAGTTGAGATGGTTATTGGGTATGCCTTGGTATGATGATTCTGGGTTTGAAACCTGGTCAAGTCTCACATTTTCCACGTCACTGAAATGATCGAAAATAATATACACAATACAACCTGTCTTGACAGATTACCCATTCTGCCCAAGACAGGTCATAACAGGTCATCACATTATATACCGGTAATCAATAAATCTGTGCATTAAGAATTTGGTTTCTCATGGCAGTGGTCTTTCATGACTGCTTTTGCTCTATTAGGTTAGATTACTAATGAAAATTTTCTGCCAGAAACATTGAAATATTGCTTACAAATATTCATTATTAGTTGCAGGTTGAGCATAATTCACTTGTGCATATAACTATTAAATCAGATTCAATTTTAATATCACAGGTTGACTCTGATATTGTGTAAATAAATGTAGATTTTGTCTCTCTTTATTTATTTATTGATTTTTTGTTGTTGTCAATACAACAGTATATGCCCAGATTAGTGCTGGTTAAAGCAAATACTGTCGTCCAAGTTGTTTAAATCAAACATGTTATATCTATTACTAATAGGATAACAACCGTGTAGAATTTTAGACTGTATTGTAATATACAACAGCATGTTTCGATAGAGCCATTTGTAAAACACTTTCGTATGTTGCAATTGCCTGTGACCTGTATGTCAGAAAAGCAATCGACTACTTATATGAAACAAGATAGTGTCATCTAGTATGTAGATCATTTCGTTATCAAACATAAATGATTTAAATTCAACATCAGCTGAATATGTTAGAAGATACGAAACACGGCCGTCGTGGATTTGCAAGAATGATATTGTACTGATAGAAACAGGTTATTTTTCACTCCTTTTACCAGACAGATTTCCCAACTCGAAAGCCCTCACCAACAAGTTTTTCCCTGCCACTGTACATCATTTTCTTACATCGCTGGTCACAATCAATCAGAATTGTTAAAAAATAATCAAAAGTGGCAGAGAACAACCTTTAACTTTTTGCATAGACAATAGTACGTTTTAGCTTCATTAATGACTCTCTCCCTCCCCCCTCCCTGTCTATCTCTCTCTTACCAATCATCTTGGGAGAGAAAGACTTCCTAAAATTGTAGGATTATATGTGTTTCAGATGTGAATGGTAGTAACAATATAGACTTGTTTTATACTCCAATATACTTGTGTATTGAAAAACAGATTATATGGATTGAAATCTATAAAAAGTAACCTATTCATTATTTTCTACTCGCCATATGACTTTCGTTGTTATTGGGGATAAACTTGTAAAATCTGGTGAATCTGTTTTTTATCCATTTCCAAATATGTTATGTTTATGGCAGTAAAATATGTTCAAACTAGAAGGACAAAATAATAACACTATTAAACATTTGGCAACACTGCGACCGAAGTAATGATTTTTGTAAATATGTCACATATATATAGTCTTTTCAGCATAATTTCTGCCATTGACACGTAATATGTGAAGAGTGTATTCGACTCGCAATTCAGAGTGCAGTGTATACATCTATCACTATCAATCAAATATGGTAATTCACGTTGACGGACTTGTTGGAAAAAAAAAGACTTTTCATCAACATAAAAAAATATGGGGAGAATATAGTATTTATCAACCGAATTGCAAATAATTTATCAGCTAATCAATATGAGAAAAGTGTGATGTAGTGGCTATAAACAAATACCAAATACCTCATTTTCCCTCAGGTCATCCAACTCCTACAACAGCCAATTTCACTTAAATTTGACATTACGGTAGTTGTCTACATGGCCGGATGTAAATTAAGTATGAGAATGTCGTTTTACGATTAACGTAATTTCTGCAAGAGCATGTGCTGATGCCATTGTACTCTGTGAGAAAAGATAATGACTCTGTAATATCTGTCTGAGGTATGGTCACGTGACTTGATCATGCATATCAATAACTAATTTGTGATGTCATAGCAGAATAACACTACTGAATGTAATGCAGAATTTTATTTTCTTGAGCATCAAAATTTGTAGCAGTTAAATCTATGGTCAGGAAACATTAATGTTACTGCAATGACTTTCAATTCCATGCCATCCAAAATTAAAATTCTTGCCAAACCAGCTTTATGTTTTCACAAATGTGCCTTACACTAAAGGAAAACTGATGCTGAATTTGAACAATAATAATTGTTAATCTGTGATTTATTGGTTTCAAACAGAAGTTTAAGGGGACCCTATTGTGTTGCAGTAACAACATTTTCCTACCCATTAAATTGCTGATTAGAACCGCAAATTGTTTGAATTCAACACGGTAATCTCATAAATTAATTGGCAGCATCACTGGAGCCAGAACTGATGATCAACATTAGCAACTATTAATTACCTTCTTAGAATTTAAGGTTTATCTACTTGAAAAAATATAAAGTACATTTCAAAAACATAACTAACCATAAAATGACAAAAATGTGGATATAAAATTTACTATAAAATGATAAATGATACTTTGATTTTTTTTAAAAGTTTTAGTTTTAGGGTACATCAGCACATAAATGTGCCATGATAATCATTTTAAAAGACCTTGCCTAGGGACATGTACAGTACAACAGCCCATCAAACTGAAGTTCAAATATAATGCCAGGATTCAAGTCTGCAGCCTTCTGCTTGCAAGTCCAGCATGATCAGTTTACAAAAAAATTAAACAGTTTGCAAGAAGTCTATTAACACTGCAACAATTGGTATATATTAAAACAAAAGTCTTTAAAAACCAAATGCATTAAGGTGTACAATGCAAGATTCTAAAACTATGTAAAAGGAGACAAATCCTTTTGTTCAGTGGTACTGAATACACAGGCTAAATAGCAATGATTCTCGGGCTTTTTTTATTTTTTATTTTTATTTTATTCGACTGAGATGTTAACGAAAAAATTGTAAGCAAATGATCAGTGTTTACCTGTTTTACATTTGACAGTGTCTCTTCCATCATGTGACTGAGTCTTAGGTAAGTCTCAGTGTAAAGTGAATTAGTACAGCTCATCATTGGTTGAATGTGAATCAGTAAGAACTGTCATCAGTCATATTCCAGGTTTACTGTTACCATCTTGGTAGTTATGTAAAAATATTCTAAATATTATTTACCTTGTGCAATAGATCTCGTCAAATTTTCTGTACAGGACATGAAAACTATTTGGAGGGATAAAACTTGTTTATCCATATCCTGAAATAGTTCATCAGCATCATGATCATCTTCATTAATTGCATTAACTGTATCCACTGTAACTGAGTATTATCACAATTTAGAGCGCACATGCATTACCTTTAAAGATATATATTGCAGTGAGTTAAAGACAAATAATACCAGAATTTGAAAAATTGCTATAATCATATAAAAATCTAATCATGTCATCTGCATCTGCATGCAAAGACCCATGCCAAATTTAATTTGTCTACCGCAAGTGGTGTTTGCCAAATCATGCTAAGAATGTTATGGCAAAAAAAGTTTAAATAAATAAGAAAATCTATCAGGTCTTCTACTTATGTCCATGATAACGTGTGTAAAACTTCATGGCTCTAAGTTTAATAGTTTTTATACTATCAGGCTAAAATGAATTCAGGACGGATGTACCAGTTCATAACTTAAAGTATACAGTACAGTGAAACTCCATTTGGTGATGCCCAACACCAATCGAACATCCACATCGATGTAGTCTTCAAAATGATAACATTGATTAAGGACCAGTAGACCCATACAACTTAAGTCGGCAGCAAAATGCAATTAACCTAATTGGTCAGCTGTTCAAGGCTAGCTTAGTCACACAAGATGCCCTCTTTTGAAGTGCAGGCCATAGAGTTCAAAATTGTGAGATGCTGTATCAGGGTGGTCATTAGGCTAGGAGCAGTGGATTCATTACGATACAATAGAGATTTAAGATTGAGAGAGATACATAATAGTGAGACTTTTACAAGAAGCCACAGGGTTCTCGGAGACGCCGAAATCGGCGTAAAAGTACCCGTACTTTTTATTTTGGACGCATAAAAATTCAATAACTGTGTCCTCTGTACGAAAGTGTTTTTTTGTCGGCAAAATTCGCGTTTATTAGATCCGTTTATAGAAAGCAACTAACAATCATGTAGTGTGCGAGCTATCAGTCAAACTTCAAGTTATTGTAATGCGATTAGGTGAAACCGCACAAAAGGAGATTAAGACATCTGTTTAATTATTGTCAGTACCGAGTGATCATTTTGATCAAAAGGCTAATTACACGCGCGTGCGCTTTGACACCTCTCTTTGATAAACATTACTCAGCACAGTTTTAATCCATCATATTATAAATCCTTACGCGATGTTAGGAACACTTAAATTTTATCGTATACTGTATTTAGAAAAATAGTGCCAAGCTTTGGTGACCTATTTTGGTTATCAGAGGAATACAAGTTCCCATGTTGATTGTCATAAATCATCATAAATCATCTGTTTTTGGTGTCATGTACAGAAGACGTATATTTGTTTTCGAGTGATTATCACATGTATATTATTGCAGGCTTCCGATGTCGATGAGCTTGATTCTCGCTTGACTGGCCGACAGAAAATAGTTTATGCATCCGGGTTTGATAAAGAAAACAGAGAGACTGAGAGGTTTGTTGAATGAATAGGACATTCCTATGGGCCGCAAAACGAGAAAACAATAGAACATTGTTAGCTTTATGCACTCAGATTTGGTTACAGACAGTACTGTAATTACAATCGGTAAAAATATTGAATCAACTGTCACTTAAAGAAGCAATTTAGTTTTTGAAACTTCACCAGAAAATGAAAAAGTCAAACACATTCAAAGCAATTTTGACACAACCCCTATAAATGTACATGAAGCACACACACAGGTGTCTTCAAATCATAGTGTTCATCCGCCCAAACCATAGAGGTCACTGATGTTAAGGATGAATAACCTCAAGTTTACAACTACATGTGTAGGGGTTAATTCAAAAGAAAATGAGGATCTTTTAGACTTGGTTAATGTTTGGTGAAGTTTTAAAAACTATAAACATTTTTAATTGTTTGTTCTAGTGGCAGTGGATTAACATTTATACGTATATGCAATTGCAACACTATGTAGGTACTCCTATCGTTAGAATTAATTACAAAGTGTAGTTTCTGTTGTGCTCATAAGAAGTCATATGACCAAAATACAGGGTGAAATGACCAAGAAAGGCACAAAAACCTTAAAGTTTGTGAAAAATTGAATGTAGTATGCTGTGATGTGTTGCTTAAAGATGCAACGAATAAAGGGAATGGAATCTGGTCATTTGTTTTCTTCTTTCCGTGTCTTGGCAAATGTATTGGTTTTAACTAGAATTAAGCTAATTAAATAAATTAGTATAGAAAAGAAAATGTAATCTCTTGATTTCTTCTAGCTGCATACAAAAATAAACACTGGCAATTTAATGCGATTGAGTATTTTTATAGTTGTAACATCGCAAACAATCACAATTATCACTGTTTTCAATTGCCGTAGTTTTTCATTAATTGTCTATAATACTAAATGTTTCACAACGAATGATCATTAACAATCTGATTACTTATATATTGGTAAACCAACAATATATACATAATGTTCTGAATATTTTCAAGGGAAAAACGTATCTGTATTGGGACTCCTATTTATAGGGCTGGGACTACAACCCTTTTCCAGGAAGGAGTCCTGGACTGCATCTTTCAAAATCCCATGGAGAACCCTGAAGCCACAAAACATATCTAATGAGGTTCTGACCCAAGAATACAGGAGTGTTGTTAATCACTGTGTCTAAATGTTTAAAATCGGCACTGCATGCACTTTACTGGATACCTTTGTCTACATAAATTATTGGTGAGATGGGTTAAAAACCTTTAGTGGTGCACAGCACTACTTTACTGGATGCAATCTTACTTTTTACAACATTTAGCAATATGTAAGGGGCACAAATACTACTATTAGCTAGAATTATGGAGAAACAATGGGAAAGATTCTCAGTAAAATCCCTCAAACACAGAATGATAAAATTTGTTTTTTAAATGCACCATGGCATATAACTGCAGGCTTTGATTCCACAAAATGTCTAGCACGCAAGTAATTGGTAACTTCGTAATAGAACTAACCCCCAAACTCATATTGCCAGGACAAATTCGTATCAAAATCCATTTTAACTAAAGTCTGTTGCACGATATTTGGAACAACCCTTCATCATCTTCTTTTAAAGCACACTTAAATTGGAATCTAGAAACCTTTATATCAGTCTATTGCTATCAAGAGGAAAGAGTAAATTCTACACACAAGACTTTGACTCTAAGGTTGTAGATTATTAGACGACAATCTTTTCAAAAGCCACTTGTCGTTTAAGAATAGTTGTCCATGTGGTGAACCAGAAACTGCAAAACATTTGTTTAGACTGTACAAAACATCTTGTTATTAAAAACCGAACAATAAGAATTTTGTTCCATAATATAAACATAAAATGTTTAATCAGTGGAGAAACTTCTGCTATCGCTTGTGGTCAACAAAATGTTTTAGGTGTTACAAAATTTCATAATAGCAACTGTGAGATTTGTTTCATAAATATTTATAACTTTACACTAACTTTATATATCTCTGGTATGTATTTGGAAAGTATTTAGTTACTACATCATGTACCACCTGAGATGAAGTTAAAAGTCCTTTACCTACAACCAACCGTTTGATCAACACCAACATGTTCATATTTTATCTTTTAGTATGCGTTATGTATATTGAATTTATAATATGTGTCCATGAGTTAAGTTGTACTTTAGTGGTCATTAATTTGTAAATAACATATTTACTGCATTTGAGTTCAAGGTCAGACTTGTTAACATAGCATTTAGTACTTAGATTGGAATTTGCCATGTTTTATATGAGAAAAGTCACGTACGCACCAGAAATTTTAGTCACTCATGTTCGAGAATATTCTCTAAGGTGACTTATCGTTATATTTATACAGGGTTGTTAAACAAGATTTAATTCATATACTAAATTTCATATTATTAAGATCAGTCAATTAAGGAAGTTATTTTAGTAATCAGATGTTACAGTTGTGAAAATCAGAGCTAATTCAGAGAGAGGAATTATTTATTTGAAATATTCATTGGAATTACCAAACGTTCTCATTCTCATTTTGGATTAATACTTGACTTTGGAATTTATGTGAATTCATTCGAAAAAATTCTTGATTACATCATTCAGGCATATCAGGACATTCAAGACTACTGGCACATCAGGTCACTCAAGACTACTAGCACATTAGAACATTCAAGGTTATTGTAATTCATTCGGAACATTCTATATTTAGGACTTGTGATTAGGACACTTAGGATTATTGGATTATTTGGACTCTAATTCACGCTACTGTAAATATCTTTTGAATTTTCAATTAATTGTCTAGAAATAAATTAATTGCTTGATGATTTTACTTACATTGTTGGTATCACTTTCTTTCTGTTACATTATTTTACGACCTAAAGCCGTAGCAGAAATTGAGGGCTCGTCCGGGATCTGAATTTCTTTAAAGTACAATTTAAATTGACTTTTGTTTCGGAATTTTCTTTGTCCCTGGTAAAGATTTTTATTTTACACATTTGAGAAATCTTTAGTGAAACCAACAAGCATTCACAATGTCATCTAAGGTTGATAACTTTGTTTCAAGTTCTACCCTGGTAGGGTTAGAGTCTATGAGATAGGACGAGTTGCTTGAGCTTGCCATACAATATGAACTTTCTGAAGCGAAAGCATCTTTGACAAAGCAAGAGATAAAGAATATTTTAAGTCCACATTTGATACAAAAGAAAATTTTGGATGAATGTGCTTTGGGTTTAATTAGGAAGACTGTATCTGGTTTTGATTGGAAATTAAAGGAATTGCAGTTATGCAGTTAAAAAAACATATTCAATTAAAATTAGCAAAGCATCAGTTTCAGAATGACGAAATGCAGAGAGAAAAGAGAGTATTAGAAAGGCCGATGCAGATCCAGAGAGAAGAAAAGGAAAGGCAGATGCATATGCAGTTGCAAAGAGAAGAAAAGGACAAGCAGATGCAGTTGCAGCGAGGAAAAGGTAATGCAGAGAGAGAAAGAGGCAAGGAAATTGCAATATAGATTTAAAGAGTTAGAGCTGGCAAGCAGAGCACACCCCGCCCCCCCCCCCTTTTACAGACAAGTTCAGTTTTGATGTTACCAGATATATTAGGTTACTACCCTCTTCTCAGGAAAAAAAGTAGATAATTACTTTTTTCACTTTGAGAAAATTGCTGAAAACTTGAAATGGCCAAGAGAGTATTTGACTTCGTAATTACAAAGTGTACTTATTGGCAAAGCTCGTGAGTTCACTGTCAGTACATCAAAGCACTGATTATGGTGTGGTTAAGGAGTACATCTTGAAGGGTTATGAGTTGGTACCCGAGGCATATCGGCAAAAGCATGGGAACTGTAGAAAAGAAACTGGACAAACTCATGTCGAATTTTCAAGGGAAAAATAACAACTTTTTGATAGATGGTCCTCAGCCAAGAATGTTGATCAAGATTACGATAACCTCAGACAGCTCGTATTAATTGAAGAGTTCAAGGTGTGCATCCATGGTGATGTCAAGACCTATCTTGACGAGCAGAAAGTGGAAACTTTGGAAAATGCTGCTCGTATGGCTGATGATTTCTCTTTGACTCACAAAACTTTAATTGTCAATAAGTCTTCCTATCAGCAGTTTTCTGGAAAAATAACTATATATATATATAAAAAAAAAAAAAAATTGGAATCTCAAACGAGTACTTCCAAATTTAAAAAAAACACAACTGTTAGGAATCAAACATCTGAGATAACTGATCAGAAATCCTTGTCTGTTCCTACGTACACTTATTGCAAAATAAAAAGGGCACGTCATTTTCTGTTTGCTTCAGGTTGAAGAAAAAAAAACACAGAATACAGACAGTGTTATTCCAAATGCTCTTATTTCAAAGAGGTCAAGGTCACGGTCTTGTATTGACAGCAATACATTTGTTGAGTCAAAAAAAATCCCAGTCTGATTCTATTTTGGAGACTCATTCATGTCAGAAGGTTCTATATCACTTATTGGTGATTCTGCCAAACATATCCTTATTAAAATATTAAGGGACATATGAGCTTCTCAGAGTCTCTTGTTATCAGGCACTTTGCTTTTGTCGGAGAAGTCTTCTTGTGGTGAAAGTGTAGTTATTCAGGGAGTAGAGTGCGGCTTTGTAAATGTTGATCTACATTGTGTTAATTTGGCATCAGACTTAGTTTCTGGACCTGTGACTGTTGGGGTAGTGACTTCTTTACCCATAGAAGGTATCCATTTGTTACTAGGCAATACCTAGCTGGATATAAGGTCGTTCTTAATATACTTGTAAATGATAAGCCTTGTTTGGATAAAAAGTTGATCCTATTGAGATTGAAATCCCTGATTTGTATCCTGCTTGTGCAGTTACCGGAGTTATGGCAAAAAGAACTCTTGAGAATGATGTTGATCAGGAAATTATTCCTTTAGCTGACACATTTATTGGTCAGTCTTTTGATGAGGTCACTTCCCTCCATATACTGGGCAAACAGAAGGTGTTGATTCCAGTGATCCTCTTTGTACTCATTTGCTCTGTTCTAATCAGGGTGACAAAAGACAATGGCTTGTTGTCTTACAGGAACAATATCCTGAAATCTCCTGTTTGTTTCAGAGGGCTATTAGTGAAACTGAAGCCACACAAGTTCCATTTTGTTTCTTTACGAACAATGGGGTCCTTATGAGAAAATAGAGACCACCTGAGGTACCCGCTGGTGACGGGTGGTCAGTGAACTATCAAATTGTCGTTCCTAATCATATCGACAGGAAATTCTTAGTCGAGCCCATAAAACTCCCTTGGCTGATCATTTATGAGTCAATAAGACTTATCAAAAGATCTTGAATCATTTTTATTGGCCGAAACTCAAAAGTGATGTTTCTAAATACTGCAGAACTTGCACACTTGTCAAATGGTAAGAAAACCCAATCAGAAGATACCTAAGTCTGCATCCTGTTCCTGCATTTGACGAACCATTTAGCAGAATAATGGTGAACTGTGTCGGTCCTTTACCTAAGACCAAGTCAGGCAACCAATACTTGTTGATCATCATGTGTGCATCGACAAGATTTCCAGAGGCAATTCCTCTGATAAATATAAAAACTACAACCATTGTAAAAGCTTTGGTGAAGTTTGTTACACTTGTTGGCCTTCCCAAATATATTCAGTCTGATCAAGGGTCACATTTTATGTCTGGAAATTTCCAACAAGTTATGCATGAATTAGGCATCCAACAGTTTAAATCTTCTGCCTATCACCCTGAAAGTCAAGGAGGTTTGAAAATATTTCATCAAACTTTGAAGAATATGATTCGGTCATATTGCTTTGATACAGGGAAGAATTGGGATGAGGGTGTTTATTTGTTGTTGTTTGCTGCTAGGGAATCAGTTCAAGAGTCACTGGGTTTTTGTCCCTTTGAACTGGTTTTTGGACAAACTATGCGTGGACCATTGAAATTATTGAAAGAGAAACTTCTTTCAAATGAAGATTCAAAGATTAATCTTCTTGACTACATCTCTGATTTCAAATGCAAGTTGTCAAATACCTGTGAAGTATCAGGAACTAATCTTCACACTACCCAGTCAAAAATGAAATTAAGGTATGACATAAATACACAGGAAAGGAGTTTTTAAACCTGGTGAGAAAGTTCTGCCTCTCTTGCCTATACCTCAAAATCCCCTTCGGGCTAAATTGTGTGGTCCTTATACCGTTGAAAAGAAAGTAAATGACTTAAATTATATCATTAACACTCCTGGGAGATGGAAGTAGAAACAACTTTGTCACATAAATATGTTAAAGGAGTATTTTGACAGAGATAGACCAATTAATTATTCAATTAATTTAGTTGTACCTGTCCCACATAGTGGGGATATCAACCATGGAATACAATCTGACTGTAGTTATTCTGGTTTAACCAGCCTTCGGAATTCAGAAATATTGAACAATCTGGACCAGAAACTTTTACATCTACAACAACAGGAAAGAAATGAACTAAAGCAGCTATAACATGAGTATGAGCACTTGTTTCCTGATTTTCTTGCACGCACAAATAAAATCTATCATGGCGTTGACATTGTAGATTATATGGCTGTGAAACAGCATCCTTACATGATGAATCCTCTCAGACAGGAATATTTGAAGAAAGAAATTCAATATTTACTGGAGAATGAGTTTATAGAACCAAGTTAAAGTAACTAGAGTTCACCATGTATTCTTGTGCCGAAGCCAGATAATACATCCCGCATGTATACTGGCTATAAATAAGTCAACAGTGTCACCAAAACGGATTCATTTCCAATACCAAGAATTGATGAATGCATTGATAAAATTGGAAATGTAAAATATGTCACCGAGTATGATCTTTAAAAAGGATTCTGGCAAGTTCCACTCACGGAAAGGGCAAAAATAAATTTCAGCATTTGTAACTCCAGATGGGCTTGATCAGTATAAAGTCATACCGTTTGGAATGAAAAATTCTCCGGCAACGTATCAACGTCTGATGAACATGATACATCTTGTCTAGATAATTGTGACCTCACCTGGGATGATCACTTGGAAACCATTCGGAAATTCTTCGGTCGACTCAGCAATGCAAATCCGACGATTAATTTGAGCAAAAGTGAGTTTTGCCATGCTTGTGTCACATTGCTAGGACATATTGTGGAACAACGTCAAGTTAAGCCTATATAATCTAAGGTCAAAGCTATCTCTGAATTCCCTACGCATGTTTGTAAAAAGCAACTGATGCGAGTTTTAGGTATGGCTGGATATTATCGGAAATTTTGTTCAAATCTTTTCATAATTGCCGAACCTTTGACAAATTTGTCGAGTAAGAAATCCGAGTTTCATTAGTCTGACCAATGTCAGGAATCCTTTGATAAATGTAAGGCCATGTTTAGGAATGCATCAGTTCTTTCAGCACCAAAATTGCAGCCAAATATTTAAAATGTATGTTGATGCAAGTGATGTAGGGGTTGGTGGAGTATTGATTCAGGAAGAAAACAATGGTGTAGATCACCCTGTGTGTTATTTTCTAAAAAAACTAAACAAGCACCAGGAAAATTATTTCACAATTGAGAAGGAATGTTTGCCATATTCTGCCTACATTACTCACATCAGTTATATTATCCTAGTAAAGATTATTATTAATAAGGCTAGAGCTCGAAATAATCTTAAGTTGTTGCTCAATCTTCAATATCTGTTATTTTGATTTTATCTATCTATCCTAACCCAGAATCTTACAAATATCTACCACCCAACCCCAACATCAGTAAGATATACAAACTGCAACCACTTTCAGATGTGCATCATGTACAAGAGCATTTCTTTCCTAGCACAGTTGCTCACTAAACATGCTGGAACCAACTTCCTGAAAGTGCAGTGTTATCCCTCGCCCTAGGTATAGTAAAAATCATAAAGGTCATGTATGTGTTCAGTACCGACTATTTCAGTAACGGCTGTCTTTTTTCGGAATATGATTACACATACCTTTAAATGGTTATTATTCACTTTATTTGGATCATGATACATCCATATTCCTTTGGAAGGTCATTATTTACACGCCGCGAGAAACACATACGGCAAAACTCAATGTTAAGGTAAGTGGACATTTTTGGACAAGGTCAACCTAAAGGTGCGATCAGTACAAACTGCATGTTGAAAACAAAAATAGTACTATCCTATATTGTGACGATTAGACCTGATCTACTCTTATCTTGACCCAGTTTAGTACATGTCCCTGGCCACCATTGTAAAAGTCCATAGCGATCAATAATTTTCGTCAGGAAGTTACTTGATGACAGTTAAGGTGCAGAGCATTACATAATCAGGATTGAATAGACTTTGGTTAAACTATATTAGTACTAAATTTTAGAACAACAATTAATATTTAATTAAAGATGAGTAAATGCGCCTACATGACCACATTGGCGTACACTATAGCTTATGTCCATCAAATGGATTTCTACCGAGTATTGCATTGAACCTGGCGTGTGTGTGTGTGTGTGTGTGTGTGTGGTGTGTGTGTGTGTGTGTGTGTGTGTGTGTGTGTGTGTGAGAGAGAGAGAGAGAGAGAGAGAGAGAGAGAGAGAGAGAGAGAGAGAGAGAGAGAGAGAGATCATAGAAGTTTTATTTTTAATAATTACAATAGCGTAGCCTCGAGTGACAATTTGGCCAGGTCGAGTACTTATATAGTACCAAACAATGGAAAATGTTAAATCGACTATCGATAAGCTCCTGAGCGAGAGAGAGAGAGAGAGAGAGAGAGAGAGAGAGAGAGAGAGAGAGAGAGAGAGAGAGAGAGAGAGAGAGAGAGAGACAGAGTGTACTTAGGAAAACAAAGTTGTTTAACAAATTTGTAGTTTGCTACGATATATAAAGAAAATGAACAGATTTTACCTAAAATCGTACAGGAAGTAACCTTTCTTACATATACCGAAACCACGTGATCTGTTACTTGGAATGCATCAGCTTTGTACATTGAGCATCGTGTCTAAGTTGTGTAGAAAATAACGATATTCTGACGAAAGTATTAATTCTCCTAACATACGGATCTTCAGTAAGACGCCGCTGTATATGTTCAGCTAACGTTAGGTCGAATACATTGGGGCAAAGAAAAATATATATCTTTGGTACTTTTTTCAATTTTTGTTATATCTGTATAATTAATATGTTATTTGAAATTCATAGGATTAGAATCCAGAGGAATCTTATTAGAAGATTCCTTGGATCAAAAATGATGACTTTAATATTGCAACGTGAAAAATCCAAAACGTTGAGAATACTTCGTGCACAGTGCTTACGTATTTGCGTGTATGAACATAGAACTAAACAAGATGCATAAATCAAATTTTGACATTTGTAAACTCAACCATTGCTAACGAAATGGATACAAAGTTGTAGAAATGTTGTGTCCTCCTTTACAAATGTAATAGTTTCGTATAGACTACATAGGATAACCCAGCGCAGATGAGAATTAAGGTTTCTAATTTTTGTATTAATTCATTGCTTTGGTAAAATTATTTTTTTAGGTGAGAAAGATGTCTGTGAATTTTGAGTAATTTCATTGTTTGAGTGCACCATTGAATTGATTTTATTATGGAAGGAAATCGTGTAATTTGATCTGACGGTTACCATTTTCAGAGAATATACCCATATACGGAATCAAACAAATGATTAAACTTGACGTCCTGCGGACATCCAAGAGACGTGCCATCGCGAAATAAAGCGGAATGCTTGAAAAATTACCAATTGAATAGCTTTGTTTCTTTTTTGGTTTCTTGTAAGGTTTAGCGCCATTTTACGGCACATGATAGGTCATACATGGCAGCCAGTATATTTGGTGGAGGAAGAACCCGGGAAGAACCACCGACCCACGAGAAGCTACTGGCAAGCTTCTTACATACCAACGTTGGACGTTGGTCGTGCCGAAACTCGAACTTAAGCGGACAGAGGTGAGATATATGAGTTTTAACAGCACTTTTAACACATTAATGGTCATATTATGTCATGAAAATGGAGCTAAGTGCCTTTCCATAGGACACACCAGTCTGGACTGGGCTGGTATTGAACCCAAATCCATCAACTCTTGAATTGCAAGACCGGCGTTTTACCAATTGAGCTACCGTGGCTCCCCCGACTGAATAGATGGACTTGATTAAAATAGCGTATTCTTTTATGTTAACTCGTAGAACAAGTGACACAGCGATTTCGGGAGGGATGATTGTTATATGGTTATAATGAAAGAAGTACAAGGTCAAACTAAGCAACTGGCAAAACGAACGCAGTGTTAATAAAGATAAAGACAGAGAGATACTCGATTTACTAAACGGGTGAAATTGTAAAAATGTGGATCTTGAATTTGCATCAGTCTAGAGTATACTGACGGAGGAAGGAAATATACGTCTGGAGAATGATATAAGAACTGTTTAACGATTTTATCGCAATATATCGTGTTGCACCACTTACAACGTTTGTTTAATTTTTTACACATATGTTTAGACATAGCAGTTATAAATTGTGTTTATTATTTAGCGTAGTGCAATTAACATAGGTGTACTTATTCGTGTGTCCACACATTTTTGCATCAGTCCTCGTAATTTTAGACTGGTAACGTCTGGCAAAAGGAAGTATTTTGTTCCGTGATATAACCAAGCTATATTTTACATACCATGGTGGTACGAATACTTTTCCAGATGTTTATATTTCGAACCCAAATTGTCATTAACAGGCTGAAGTTCCAAAGTGTTTTAATAATGGCCATTTGACATTTTAATCAGCCTTTATGGTCTCAATAATAAAACATTAGGTAATTAATCAATTATTTGTAAATTCCTTTTAAAATTAAATGTGCGCATCGATCATTATTGTATCTCTTTTACCACTATGCACAAGACCTTCCACGAAAACATCTGGGTGTTCTATTGCCAGATAGGGTTCGACGATATAATTTAACTACCTTTACACCTGCTTTTCACGTAATCCATATGAAACATGCAAAATGTCATTGTATTCCAGGGAAGTAGTACAGAGCAAAAATGTGCATGATCTGAGAGCTATTTGTGTACGCTAGGCAAAAAGAACGCGGACCTTGAGAACCTTGTTGTAATAAGAAGGCGACCTTTATATGCAATTTGGAGTCTTATTAATTATCAAAATACGAGTCAGATTTAACTACCTATACATGTAGGTGGCTGTTGTATATATATATATATATATATATATATATATATATAGATATATATATATATATATATATATATATATATATATATATATATATATATATATACATATATATATATATATGACTGCTACAGGAGTTTGACATTATATGTTTCATGTTTGTTTCTGTCTTTCCAAGTGGTATCTACATATTTGGGCCTTACCAGAGTGTCAGAGGATACGATACGCAAGCATAGCGTGTGCCAGCATGGACCCAACATGTCCAAAGCAATAATCGAAGAAGTCTGATCCGTGGAAGGTATCAGGCTTAATATTAACATGAAGTCATTAAAAAAAGCATCAGCGACGTCTGCCAAGTGTACAAATACGTCCATTGTTACTTGTGAAGGAAATGTGAAGCTTGGTCATCCAGACATTTACAGCCACATTTTCCCTTTGAAATATTCCCAATTGGTCCCATACCGTGTGTATGTAAGATACAGTGGGAGAGTCTTTGACTAAGTTATCAGGAAGACACACACAGCGGAGCATGTAGACGACAGCATTGCTGTGAAAAAATGTAGTAAAAGCTTTTGTAACTATTTTAAACCTTGACATTCCTGTGTGTGATGAGCACAGCAGGAATGTGGCTGTGCATATTTGGGATCTAAAATCTGCCAGAGTCAGTTATCATCAACTTCTCATAACCCCTGCCATTGCAAAGATTCTCATGATAAATGGTTAAAGAGCTCCGAGAGAGAGAGAGAGAGAGAGAGAGAGACAGAGAGACAGAGAGAGACAGAGAGAAAGCAAGAGAGATACCGAGAGAGAGAGAGAGAGAGAGAGAGAGAGAGAGAGACAGACAGACAGAGAGACACAGAGAGGAGTGAATAATTACATCTAACTTCAAAAAGTACTGCAGAGGGAAATCTGTTGACAATAACTTCTTAACGCGTTTGTTCGAACCTATAAACCTGGAAAGCATTCCGGCAGTAAAATGCGGTGGTGAACATGAATCGGGTGCAGCTTCTGCGCTTTTTATATACTTATATCAAATGCATGGAAATGCATGGAAATGAAAAGTGTATAATTCCTTACTATTGTGGCCTGGTTGTGAATCCGAAAATGCCATATATTGCTGCTTCACCAGATCGGTTATTAGTTTTTGACCAAATGGCAATGTGCAATTTAAAAAGGCAATATGTTGTGTGGGCATTCTACGGTTGTCCCCTTAAACAGATTGAGTTTGATGACAGCACATGGAACGAGTAGCATGAAATATTATATTTATTTACAGTAATCGCCACAAGAACTTTGTTGATAACTAATAATTCCAACGAGGTTTTACTGAAGAAAATATAAGAGTAAAATTGCCAGGTGACAAGATGTTAACAATATTGCTTTTTGTGACTTTTTATTGTAACAGAAGGTCATCTTATTAACTTATATTCTAAATATTTTTTATACTACAGTAATGAAACTTGAAACTGTAATAAATTGTATATATATATATATATATATATATATATATATATATATATATATATATATATTATGTTATACTGACCTGATCTTCATCTTTTTAGCTTAACTTAAGGACTCAACAATATATACCACTGTACACTATTAATATATTTGTTACAAACCATTATACCTTTTTATCTACTTATTGATTTTGTGAATAGATTGAGATAATTGAATATACTGTAACCAGTGTTCATTAAATTTCATACAGATTTTCATGCACATCCAGGAATCAGAGATACGTATAGCAAGATATATATTCTTGCATGAATAATATGTTGTTTATGTAATACATCTTTGATGTGTAAAACTTAGCAGTATGTGGACTTATAAAAACAAAGTTTTTTAAGATGTGGTTTAAATTTGAAAAAGAGTCACATACTTAAAGTATTGCAAGAACAATCATTATAAGTTAATCAAGTGTTCCAGACTTCAATGGCTCATGCATATCCCTCATCATCAGTTGATATATTTTAAATCTCGTGTTTGATGACAATAGTTTGAAAGTTAACTAAACATGCAAACACCAGAAATTCTCTACGACTGGAGAGACAGAGACACTACATGTTTATGGATTATGACGCTTTAAATTCGACCATGCAATGTAGCTACCGCACTTTTGTGGCTTTCTTCAAGCAGGTGGTGGAAAATTGTTTTCCAATACCTATTTTTGAAACGCGGCAAATTGATAGTGATACACCTCTTCAATCTCCAAGCCACGGCCCGCTAATATATTCTCCCACTGCTTTAATTTTTGTAGTAGATCAGCTCTTGCTGTACTATACTGTACGATAAGATATTAAGCCTGAAAAGAGTGGACTGATAAAACTTACATATCCATCTGCGAATAATCCAACCAATAGATTGAAATGACTCCAGCGCTTATAACTGGACGCTGTTTGGTTTTTGGTGCACAAATTAAAGAGCAATTCTGAAATTTTAAAAGTTAATTAAACTGGAAATAGAAATGCAAAATCGGACATGAACATTTAGCAAATTTTAAATTTATAATTTAAAAATTATAATTTTGTTTTCATATTTGTCGAGGCCACGTTAGCGTAAATGAGTGATATCGGCAGCTGAGGCTTAAGCTTTTGGCTATAGTTGTTCATTTACTTATATTTCCTTAACCTATCAATGACTCAGTTCATACTCAAGATGAATAATTTTAAAGCAAATAAAATTAATTATGTGATTCTTAGGGGAACGATTTAAAAGATTTGCGTTTATGCTTTGGTTTTGTTTCTTGCGTTTTATTTCCTCTGCATGATGAATCATTATGAAAGAAATATAGCCAATTATGTGGCGCACTGTCATTCTCCCTCTGACCTTGGTATTGAAATCATAGTCTTGGAAGATGTGAGTTCATATTTCAGTAAATGTTGTGCATTTGTTCATTTTCATAAAGCACCGAACACATTATATTACACCCCCGATAAATCATTATGAACTTAACACAGTTAATTGTGCAACACACTCGAACATTTAATCTTGGGGTGAAGGTCCTAGTCATTCAGATCCTGGCCTTCTAGTTATATGTATCTAATACAATTGATTGTCCATGAGGAAGGAACATACTCTAACGGGGATTTTATGTATTTAATACCAGTATTTATCCATATATAATAAACAGGGATGACCCAGCTCTAATAATGGTAGCCATATACTCACCGGAGATGAATGGGTCTAATGGTTATAGCAATCATTTTAACCCAATGCACTGTATGACGGATTGACCTCGGGTATGAGCTAATGGAATCTTCTCCCTTTTCATGTTCAATGTATTGATACATGTGTATCATTGTTTGTGATCTATTTAAGAATAGGAGAAATTATTAAACAACATCTTAAAAAATTCTGGAAATATCATACAGAATTACGACCAAAACCAGCTTAAAAATTAAACCTCTTCATTACTAATGCTTTGTTTGAACTGCACATTTCCATTTGGTTTAAAACTATTAACGGATCTGGTGTAGCAGCCATATATGGAATATTCAGAGTCAAAACCAGGCCACAATGGTGAGGAATTATACACTTTTCATTGCCAAGCATCTCAGATAAGTATCTAGAAAGCTCAGAAGCTGCACTTGAATCATGTTCATCGCCGGATCTTACTGGCGGAATGCTTTCCAAGTTTATATGCTCATATAGTTTAATATAGTTACAAAAGCTATTACCATATCATTTTTCACAACAGTAATGTCTTCTACATGCGCCTCTGTGTCTTCAGATAATCTAGTTGAAAACTCTCCCACTATATCTTACATACACACGGTATGGGACCAGTTGAGAATATTTCAAAGGGAAAATGTGGCTGTAAGTGTTTGCCTGGCCTAGCTTTCATTAAAAAGTAACAACGCACGCATTTGTACACTTGGCAGAAGTCGCTGATCATTTTGTTTTTGACTTCCTGTTCATTTTTAGGTGTGATACCTTGCACGAAAAAGACTTCTTCGATGATGGCTCTGGACATGATGTGTCCATGCTGGTGCACGCCATGCTTGAGTATAGTATCCTATGACACTCTAGTAAGGCCCCACCATGTGGACATCTCTTGGAAAGAAAGAAAGTACACGAAACATATAATGTCAAACGCCTGTATCAGTCATCTTTATATAACAGCCATCCGCATTTATAGGCAGTTGAATGTGACTCATATTGGAATAATTAATAACAATTCAAATTGCATATAAAGGTAGCTTTCTTATTAAAATAAGTTTTGATAGGTCCTTCCTAGGCCTTTATAGATAAACTTGGTTTGCTACATAAATATTTGCAACTGACCTACCACTGAATATGTGGCCTGATATGATGTTAATATTTGTAGAATTTACAAACAATAACTTTGGACACAATCACATGATTCGCAACATTGGCGGCCAAATTATACAATCTGGTCATTGTAGTCAACACTTCTGACTGCAGCTGTCTCCAAGGCGTAGTTGTAATATTGGCTGCCAGTGTTGTAACATTATTTTTGTTTCAAATAGGAAGTGTTGTCTGTATTATTATTCCAGCTTTGTGGCATTCCTCACCGCCCTCTTGGTATGATATGTTGAACCCTTTGATGTATGGATTCAAACGTGTTTAACCATAACAGAATATGACACTAGTAGTGAACATGTATGATTATGCAATAGTATCTGTACAGTGTATTTAATGCTTTTTTGTTTAAATTTTTTGCGAGTCCATCCTGTGTCTATATTAATATGTACTGAAATGTATTTTAAGTAAGTGGAAATAACGTATGATGTATGCATATCATACATCCGGTTAATGGTACTTGTATTGTTATAGAGCTCATGCATTTACCCTGCAATGCACGTGCAGTGGATTGTCTCAAGAACAGTGTTTATCTGACCAAAGAAACTCAAAAGGATGCAGATGGTGCTTGCTTCATACTGGCACCACAGAAAGACTTCATATGTAGTCTGCTTGATTTTTCCTGGAAGCAAACTAATTGAAACCTTTTTAATATCTAAATATTTGTTCATTTAAAACATTATTTTATATACTATTGCTTTACTCAGAGCCGCATATATGTCGATGGACCATACAGTTCATATCATATTCAAAACTGTATGTATGTCAATTGACGATACAGTTCACAGTATTGTGTAACAAGAGCTATTGTCAGTGTCGTGTCACATTATCATTCTTTTTGTCTATTTTGATGGTTAGAAACCGTGTTTATTTCATAGTTTGCTGGAACATAGTGTTAGTGCCAAACAATGATTTTGTAACAATGAATAAATGAATTAAAATTTTTAAATCTGGAGCGATGCCACTATCTGTTTTCTTTTTCAAACATTTCTTATCTCTGTCTCTCTTTCTCTCTCTCACTCTCGTTGCCCAATATGATTTTGGCTTAGAAATGAAAAACTACATCCTAAATATTGTATTTACATGGCTTATCACTATACAGTGACACTTGTAGAAACTACTACATGAATAACATTGTAACTCTTCTCATGGGTAGATAAATTGTTCCCAAATTACTGTACGTATTAAGCAATATGACCTTGATAAACAGTAAACTATCTAAGCTTGCATCTAACACAGAGTGTAATGGTTTACACAAGTTTCAGTATATATCAGTTCCATCAATCCTATTTTACTGGATACTTCTTGCTACCTCCAATGTTTGTCTAACTATTGTTATATCTACCTCTCTCTGGTTCTCATGGAGAATAGTATCATTATCCAGAAATTTCATTTGTAAGCAAACTATTCTGTAAGTGGCTATAATGTGTAAAATTTTCTCTATCAATACTTTTTGACCTCTCTCTCTCTCTCTGTTACATACATTCCATGAACTGACGACTCTTGTAACGTTGTCTGCATTGAATAATTCGTCGGCTATGTCTAGTATACATGTCGAGACATTTGCAAAACTGTCTATTGAAGTAACTTGATTTTCACTATTTTGTGCATCGATTATGCTTTTAACTAACATTCATTTCTTGCCAGGATTCTTTCTCCATAGCTTACATAATTAGCTCTCAGTTCAGTCGCAATTTTGCTTTGTATTACTTCCTTGGAATACAACGACATTTTGCGTGTTTCATATAGATTACGTGACAAGCAGGACAAGGGTATATAATTACATCTTCGAACACCCACTGGAAATAAAACGTCCATAAGTTTTAGTGGAAGGTTCATAGGTGATCGAGGTACAATAATGATGGAAGCGCGCATTTAATTATAAGAGGAATATATAAATAATTCATTACTTGCCAAGGTTTTATTTTTGGGACCGTAAAGGCTGATTACAATGTCAAATGGCTATTATTAAAAACTTTGGATCTTCAGCATGTTAATAAAAATTTGGGAGTTAAATATAATCATGTTGAAAAGTATGCATACCATTTTGGTATGTAAAATATAACTTGGTAATATAAAAAACAAACTACATCTTTTTGCTAGCGTTACCAGTCTAAAATTACGAGGACTGATCCAAAGGTTCGTGGACACACGAGTAAATACACCTAAATAAATTAAACTACGCTACATAACTGTCACATCGGCATAATTTATAATTGTTTTTTCTAAACATACGTGTAAAAATTGTAAAATTATTGCATCCAGTTGGGAGGAGACTTGGCAAAGCCGTGAACGTTGTTTGTGGGGCAACACGATGTCGTGCAATGAAATCGTTAAACAGTTCTGAGACCATTCTTCAGACTCTACGTATATCTCCTTCCTCCGTCAGTATTCTCTGGACTGATGCAGATTCAAGATCCACATTTTTACAATTTCATACGTTTAATAAAGCGAGTATCTCTCTGTCTTTCTCTTCACTAACACTGCATTCGTTTTGCCAGTTGCTTAGCTTTGCTTACTTCTTTCATTATAACCATATGACAATCATCCTTCTTGAAATCGCTGTGTCATTTGTTCTACGAGTTAACATAAAAGAGCATGCCATTTTAAGCATGTCCATCTATTCAGTCGGGGGAGCCATGGTAGCTCAGTTGATATAGTGTCGGACTCGTAATCCAAGGGTTGTGGATTCAATACCCACCCAATCCAGACTTAGAGTGTCCTTTGGAAAGGGACTTATCTCCCATTTTCTAGGCATAATATGGCCATTAATGTGCTGTTAAAACTCACATATCTAACCTCTGTCCGTGTAGGTTTGAGTCTCGGTTCGACCAACGTGGGTATGAAAGAAAGCTTGCCAGTAGCTTCCAGTGACTAGCTGGTTTTTCCTCCACTAAATATACTGGTTGCCATGTATGATGCATCATGTGCCGAAAACTATTCAGCTTGCAATTTTTCAAGCTTTCCACTTCATTTCACGATGGCCTGTCTAGTGGATGTCAATAGGACGTCACGTTTTTATCATTAATTTGATTCCTTATATGGGACTTATATTCTCTAAAAACGGTAACCATCGGATCACATTACATGATTTACTTCAGAATAAAATCTAAACTCAATGGTGCACTCGAACAACGAATTTACTGCAATTTCACAGGTATGTTCCTCACCTAAAACGATTTACTAAAGCAACAAATCAACAGAAAAATAAAAAAGTTTATTCTCAGTTGCACCGGGTTGACCCATGTAGCCTGTACGAAACTATTACATTTATAAAGGAAAACACAACATTTCCACAATTTTGTATCCATTTCTTCAGATATGGTTGATTTTACAAATATCAAAATTTGATTTGTGCATCTTGTTTAGTTTTACACAACGTCCAAGAACTCTTGGATCAACCGTCGTACGCAAATACCTAAGTACTGTACACGAAGCATTCTCAACGTTTTGGATTTTTCAGGTTGCAATATCAAAGTTATCATTAATATATATAATTATTGATAATATGATACGATAATATTATTCTATAGAGAGAGGTAACAAAAATGTTCAGACATTCGTACTGCATTATTTGCATAATAAAGTGCTACTGAAATATAAGGTTTTAAAAGAGAAAACACAAAACTACAGAGGACTGCGGTTACACCGTCGGTGGAATTCCAAAATTAATTTTAGTCCCTGAATGGTTTACCCCTATTTTTAAATATTTTTCTTCTATCCGCTTTTGACCAGCAGTTGTTGTGGTCAAGACCAAACTCACTCTCAAATCATCATTAGTACAGTTTGTACTCAAATATTTACACAGATGTTTTATGTGTCATTGCGATTTTATTTCCGAAAATACCCTCCACCCTAAGGCGTAAATTTCTTTCGCTTCACCTTCATGTTGCTTTTTACAGTTCAAACAATACACAATACACTCCAATGATGAAATGTTGTGGATCACATGAACGATGTTGTTCAATTTTTTTAATTTCTATATGTATTGAATTTTGTGTTTTCTCTGTCTGAAGTAATTTGAAAATCACAGAGGTTGCTACCATTAGGTGCATACTTAAAACCACCAGATTTGTCGATAATTTGGTTCTCACTAAAATATCTCTATAATCATATTGAATTTATAAGCTGTAAAAAAAGTAAATAGTCCAAAAACCTCAGGTATATTTGTTTGCAAGACACTAAAATTATTTCGAGCGTTTTGGAATCTTCTGTATTCATATGATGCAATAATACAATTTTATAGAGACAGGTAAATAAATCCTTATGATATTCTTACTGTAATATTTGCTTATTAAATCACCACTAAAAGGCTCTTGGAAGCAATAATATAGATAATGGGAGAGTGATCTCTAATATATATATATATATATATATATATATATATATATATATATATATATATATATATATATATATATATATATATATATATATTTATACACACATATATTTATATATATATATATATATATATATATATATATATATATATATATATATATATATATAGAGAGAGAGAGAGAGAGAGAGAGAGAGAGAGAGATGAATAGGTAAATGGATAGATCATTGGATCACTGGATGGACAGATCGATGGATGCATGGTGGGATGGATGGATTAGGGGATAGATGTATAGTATAGAAGGACGAACGGACAGAAGGCTAGAGAGATCGCGTGATATTTTGTTTCAACAAAAACTTCATATGAGGTGGATCGTTATTTCTCACCAGTTTAATTTATGCATGATTTTTTCAAATATCGACCTAATAAAGCAAGAAAACCAGGAATTCTAAGTCGAGTTGATAGAGCTGAAATATGTATTTTCATATTGAACAATCTAATGTTTCTCTCTTCTGTAGGAGGTGTTTTGCGATATTTCTTGCACATGAGGCATTACATGGACATCTCGTTTTCTACACAAAGTGTAAGGATTATAGGCCTAATATATTTTTTAATATCTTCTATAGAGAGAAAGACAGGGATGGACAGAGACACGGAGGACGAGAGATGATTCATGGCTACCTTTAATTTCACTGATTATCAAATTTATAAAAAACAAATTCAACGTACAGAGCTATTTGTTAAAAAAATGATGAAATAAATATACTGTGGACCACTATTCATCATGATTATATCTATTAAACATAATTTGCTGAGAACCTATGAAACTAATAATAATGTTATTTCACTTTTTCTAATTACATGAATATGGATTTACTATACTTGTTGTGTTTAATTCGATAAAAGAAAACATTGATATCAACATTAATAAACAAAACAATACTATATAACAACATCTATATTGTCTTTCAAACTACATAAATTTATTTTTTAACATGATTGCTAGAATAATAGAACATACCACGTGAAAGTAAATTACACCGTCATTGCGCAGCAAATCTGCTAACCCAGAAGGGTATTAACAGAGCTATCAGTGGAAAGGTCAACCAGATGCGTGCATTTGAAAACTCCATATTTAGCAATAAAGATAAGAGAATGATTGTAAGAATTTTATATGACTCTATATCCACAGAAATATCATATGAAACATATCAATCAATGCCAATGAAAATACAGAAAAGAAACATATATATTGAAACATAACTTACAATACAAATATAATGGTGTTTTATTACAGTTTCAGTCCTTGCGACACATTTTTTCATTCATACAAAATTTAAGGATGTAGTTGCAAAAGCCGCATATCACATGCATAGCCCCACCCCACCCCACCCTCACGCACGCTCTGTCCATCCCTAGATTGTATACTTAATAATATTAAATTAGTGACTCATATTTAACCACCGTAAAATTACTTAGTCTTATGTAGAGGGTAATATCAAAAGTTATGGCTTATCCAATGGACATGATCTGCACCGAGGGCAGCCCATATCCAAAGATATTGCCTCTTCATGTTTAACGTTTATATTAATGGCCATGAGCATCATGTAGACTAGGCCCAATGCACCCTCTTGCATGTTGTAAGAGGCGACAAATGTATGCATTTTCTTTGCCGAGGGATGTGTCCCGGGATATTTGGTAATGAATGCGTCTCGTTAGTATGCTCCACCTGTGAAGTTTTTGGTCTTTTTAAAAGCGTGTGGTCTTATAAAAAGGTTTTGATTTTGCACTGTAAGAATTTTAACATTTTTCTATCTTTGTTTTATGTCTTTCAGGAAAGATTTCGCAATATCGTTCTCTTGTATTTTGTCTCTCGTGGTGCATCTTTACTCTTAGCTAAATTTGCCAAACAGTTTGCCCTTTCCAGTTTTGCTAACTACCTTTCGTTGACACTATACAGACAGGAATGTGCTCACGTACCCTTTAACCCTAAACATATATATGGAAGGTTATATATCCCCAAAAGGCTCTATATTTACAACACAGTTGATATATATATATAGTGCCTTGCTATTTTCCTTTCAAAGTGACTTTGGTTTACGAATTTTCTCACAAGGAATGCAACACAAGTGAAATTAAAATTTGATACTATAGTGTTTATTGTTATACATAACTGTATAATACAATTCATTATTACCACTTAAGATAAAGTATTTTCAACCCCCCCCCCAAAAAAAAAAACAACAAAAAACAAAAAACAATTTGCGAGTCATTTGTACTAGTAGCCAGGAGTGAAGATAACCTATTTGAAAATCTACAAAAGATTCAAAAACATGAAACAGAACAAATTACTTATGACAAAATGTATCTGACTGCAGAAGCATGCGTTGGTCATATAGTGAAGGTTTCTGCTGATAAATAATTAAAGTCACTCATGTTATTAAAGAGAGGACCATCATATGAAAGGGGTCAGACGAGGATCAAATGCTTCCGGTTGGTACGGAGCCAAGTAGTTCCTATCAAAATTTAGAGGTGTTGTTTGGCTGTGCCTTTCACTGAGAAATATAAATGACAGGGACTGATTTTTAGCATGGAATAATTGGGAAGGAGTCATTCTTTATTTTGCGATGCCTTATGTTATGGTTGTGAAAGCAGTGTGATGGAAGTGCACATGTAAAGTTAAGTATGAAATAATGTCAAAAACTATGTTTATTGACCCGGAAATGGAACCATGACCCCAGTATGCTTTGATCAGCTGTTATTTGTAATTATGCTGGGCAACAACTAACACGTCTTCGTGAGTGTAATGGACTATAATGGCACTGTCACCCCCTAGAAATTCTAGTGAGATTGGAATGTTGGTCTGACTTCAGCTTGGAGACATGCATGTAGGTAATATATAGTAAAATTGATGTTGGTCTGACTCCTGTATTATGCAAGGCTTGTTGACAGTTAAATAGCCATATTATCAACAGTACTTCACATATATACATGAAACTTGGTACATTTATTCCTTATAGCAATAAATATACACAGAATAATTGTCAACATCTAACTTTAATTTTAATTTATTTTTTCTTTTAATTTAAAAAAAAATAAAAATGTACAAATTCCTGTATTTTAAAATGTGGACCTAGTTTTGGCATGTGTTGATAGAAAATAATCAACCATGTGGTTTTATTACTTTAAAACACGAATTTCCTATTGCAAACGTTAGCATGGAGGGATTTTGTTCAAATCTTACATTAAAACGTAATGAAAACTTTGTACTGGCTCCAAATGGGCAATGCCAAATTTGGACTGGTGGCCAAGCAACAGATGGGGAATATGGCTTACTTTAATTCAAAGATCCAAAATACATAAAAATGGAAAAATAAACACATACAGAATTGCCTGCGTGGTTTTATTAAGAATATAGATATGCCCCCAATCTTTGGTATGTAGCCATCTGAGTCATAATATCTTATGTATCAACACTTTACATTTATAATTGGGAAGCCACCAGGCAAACTGTTCTAGAAATTCTTGTCTTAGTGAAAAGAAATGTTTTGATCATGGTACATATCCAGACTGCATGCTTGAATTTAGAATGTACCAGTAATGAAGAATTCAGAAACTTATTTATCTTATTTGTATGGCAAGCTTTTTTAATTTGTACTTTTATGCATGTCTATTTAAAACATTCAAAGTATTTCGATCCCTCCATGGATCTCATCAGGCCGTGGTAGCAAATGTCACAATAGATTACACGTGCTACAGATTTCCGCGCTATACTTTGGATTTGTCTTGTTATTGTTATTGTTGTTGTAGTTGTTGTTTTTCTCAATCAAGTATTTCAGTAAGTTTCAGGCATAATGGCGTTCCTCATTTTCCTTTGGCATATCTAATTATCATTTCCTATAGTCAGATTTCCTTGCTTGATCTAATTTTCTGTACTTTTTATGGGGATATATTATGTCGCCCTGTCCTTCAAAGTAAGGCGATTGATTCACTGAATATGGCAGATTTGTATTTATTGAACTGCGACTTTCTCAAACGAGTCGGATCTGCTAAACGTTCCTCTTGCCGCATAGGATACCGTGTTTTATTTGATTCTTGAAACCCAAGGGCTGATTTAGCATCACCGTCTGTAATCGAAACCTTAACTAGAACGACTTGAAGCACAAACTATGCCCCAATTTCACGTCCCACTTCAAACTGAGTGAGGTACTACATATGGAATATTCGCACACTCTGTATGACCATTAGGGCATATAACATCATATCCTTTTCCTCTGAGCTAAGCTCCAGTCCAACACAGTTTGTTTTCACACACAGCCGCAATTATATACTTATGATCAGTCATTATTTCACAAGCAATTCCGACTGCCTGTGAAGATGCTTGTCCTGGTTTCTCTGTACTAACTATACGAGTAGTGTTGTAGCCTGCATCAAATGCAACGTTGATGGTAGAAGGGTCTGTGCTGCCACGAGCTTTAGTCACGTCACGCACCAGTTTAAGTGTTTGAGACATGCCCTTCTTATTTAGTTCAGTTGTAACTTTTGCTATTCTATTTGCAGTCTTTTGCATGATGCTTCGAGCTGGAGGAGGAATATCTACGGCTGTAAGCAAGAGTCTGGCCCTTGTATTTTCCATTGGTGTCTCTTGAAGTCCCACTTGGAATCCCAGGTTGACTGCAGCAGCACTGCAGCCTGGTTTGGTGGATGGAACCTCTTTGTACCGCTTGAATTTAGGTGAAATGAAGCAACAATTGACACCTTTTACGATCATCTGCCAACCCAAGCCCCACTTAACTTCTTGGTGTATGTATACCTCCATTAGTGGACAATCTGTAGATGCCTGGTGATATAGTTTTGTCATCTGGTTGATCATTTCCATCACTTTTGTGTTGTTTAATAGTCGCATTTCTTGTAAAATGAGAAAGAAAATATTTAATAGCAGTTCTAAAAATTGCATACTGGAAATAGCATACAAACAATTACATCTAGATGTTAAGCTAAGGACATCTGTGTCAGGATGTTCTGAATCATGATTGGCTGTTTTCAGATTGCTGTCTGGTTTTGTATGTCTTGTCCGAAAACTTCCGACAGGTCGATGGGACGATGCCGTTAACTTAGCCTGATTCATTTTAGAGGCTTGATCTTTGGAAATCGTCAGGTCTTTGTTATATGGGACATGGTCCTTTTTGAAGCGTGTAGGTTTTGATTTTGTTCATCTTTCATGGTAACAGATTAAAAATCTATGTGTTGGTGAAGGGTTTCGGACCCCATTTGTATAAGCCTAGGGACAAGCTTACATGTGTTAGACACTATTTTGTAACTAATTTTAAAACTCATGATCTATCGTCATTCAATTATTACTGATACAGATCAATGAAATCAATAATCAGCAACCGTGAGTGATTCTAAGTAGCGGAAGGGGGTTGCGGGGGGGGGGGGATGGTGGGTGAGATTCCAGTTTTTAATTTACTAACCGAAAACGACTTAAACAAAAATGAATTTGAAAATAAAATATATGATTACAAGTATTTACATAGGGAATGAGATACAATACGCATAATATCATATACATATTCACATTAATAACATGTATGGTGTTAAAGGTTAGAGCACACGACTGTTTTCAACGATTTAAAGAAAAACAAATTATAACTCAAGACACAATGCACAGTTTTATTAGCGGGTCAAATGGTAATAAATATATTTATACAACCAATATTTGTTCAGGAAAATGTTCATAGTGAGTTTAAAGTTTAAAATAAAATGAATAAAGCGCACAATACTTATATTATTGCTATATAAAGATACTGAACGTATAACAACTTTTATTTTGTGGTTTGACTTAGGTTATGTTCTTCAGATACACGGGAAAAGTATATAAGTACCGAAAAACAGGTCAAGTAATTATCAGAACTATATCTTTTAAAACGGCCCTACCCTCGTTCATGAAATCATGGCAGTTGACACGAGAATTCTTCAGTATGTAGTTACAATTTTATGAAAATTGGATGATATATACTGAAGTTATACAAGATTTGAAATTGAATATTATACAGATGAAATAATACATGTTGAAGACTGGGCTCCTTTTAGATTTGTTGGTCAAATCAAACCGTAAGATGCAATTTGGTAAATTGGTCATAAGTTTGGATCGTTTGAATGTCTTGCTATCAGATAGTTGACTGACAGCCACTTCATTAAGTCTTGAGGTCAAATGGCCCCTGGCTTGTGGGTGACATCTGTTAGACAACCATTACATAGCAGAGATTACAATAAACGGCCAATTAATTCCATCGCCAGTTGTGTATAAATCATTAAGTCATACGGTGGCCGGAGTAAAGGTTGCCCACAGTGGCAGCGCGAGAGGGGTTTCCGTGAGGGGGCAAATGCTCGACCCGCCGGGCAAGGGGGCGCCGTCGGCGGGAGTATTTATTGGAGCTGTAATCAGGGCTTAGATGCGGGAGGTGTTGGCAACTGACATAAAACTGTTCTCTATGTAGGGGGGTCAATAAAGAACATTGACCCCGGGCGCCTCAGTAGGGGCGCCACTAAAGAACATTGACCCCGTGCGCCTCGAACTCTTGCGCCACCACTAGTTGCCATTCTGTCAACCAGCCATCACATATCAGAGATTCCAGTGAACGGAAGACCAATTATATGACCAGCTGTGTGTGAGTCATTAAGTCATCGGGTGGTGGAAGAAGAGATTGCTATATATACACTCAAACACCTACCTACCTACCTACCTACCTACATACATACATACATACATACATACATACATACATACATACACACACACCTACAAAAAAGTATACACCATTATAGGTTTTTAATATATAGTAAACAATTATACTACTGCAAACATATTCTGATTTCTAATTGTACATCCCTTGATACTTAGGTAGACAATTTCATAATGGTGGTAACATTTGTAGAATTAATCAGCTCTGCAAACTGAAACATATTTGGTATCTTCCAATAATATTTATCAATGTATGTTATTAGAATATAAATTACGCTCTAAAAACAAAATGGTATTCATCTGCTATAATATTACAAAATCTACATTTTTTCTTATTAATTGCTACACTATTAGGCTTAGCCCATCCGTAATTTGGTGAATATGCTAGTCTAGCTGGTTGAATATCTTTGTCTGCTGATCATTTTTTGTTTTGTCTGATATCAGATAGTTGGTTGACATCCACTTCATTCGGCCGAGAGGTTAAATGACACCCCCTCGATAGAACTTACTATATCATATAGAATTTCAACTCCTTAGGGCGTTTACATTTTTCAGCTAATTTACACAAACTTATCTTAAGATATTTACGAGTCTAATTTAAGGATATCATTTTATGTTCCATTCAAAGGCCATATAAAATACATGAAAAGAAACATCATATGATTTACAGGAAAAAATTACGTAGCAAAAAGAAAGCCCTAAAGCATTATTGACCTGATAAAAAAGCCAAATAATGTTTGCAACTATATAAAAGGAATTGCAATTCATTTATTTAAAAGGCACTAGGTGTATTTTATTCTGTAAAGTAAGCAGCTCCGATGAACCTACCGTGATTCTGTAACATTTATTATGAAATATTGTACTAACTAAAGTAACATTTTCAACCAGTAGGTGTAAAAGTTAATTTATATGTACTTAACCAACATGTAAAGATCATTTATACAAAACTACATAGAGTGATTCTAAAAAAATGTTTATGCACTCGCACGCATTGTTACCCACTACGCCCCCATTACCATCCAAACTGGCCACAAATTAGTGATCCTTGTGTCATGTACCCGAGGGTAGAAATAGTTGCATTTCGGGATTCTTCGTTTCACTATCAGTAAGTGTATATGGTAGTAGGGCAGGGAATTCAATAGTTTCCGAGTTATAACCCAGGGGCTAATTCCCTTGCGATTAGGCATAGACCCCGGAGCGTATGTCAGTTGCAGGTATACATATGTCTTTCATGCCAAGCAATCGGATGCATGGTGATGCGATAATATCTCAACGGTTTCGATGTTATGACTCAGAGATCAGATCCCAGACTATAAAGTCAGTTTCATATCTCTATTCGTCTTTCTCTGCACACTAAGAGCATACTAATTCTTTCATCTTAATAGTGCCTAAGCTGTGATCCCTGGACCAAAACTGTATGCTCCAATCTCATGACCAAGTGTTCCATTCCAACGCAGCTTTTACATGTGTATGTGTTGACATTCCAGTCAGTCATCACACATACAAATTCCCTGACAGATTATACTCATAATTTGGAAGTTATTTTACGTTTTTATAAAAGGCCTTCCAGACCTAGGCAAATCTTTTGGGACTGATTCAAAATTTATAAATCGTTGTGCACATCTCATCATATCCCATGGTTTCAGGTTTATATCTTGAACAGTGTACGACGAACTGTTCGGCATTGAAAGCGGACGCATGCTAGGCCAGGCGTTGTCCCATAATCCCAGCCTCTTCTTCGAGAAGGACGGGAATGAGAAAAAGTAACGATGATATTTTAAACAAAGCCCTTCCCAAAAAAGATTACAAACTGAACACTTATATGCAAATATCAGTAAGTTTGATTCTTTCATTATGTGGTTTATACAATATTTGATAGAGATATATAGGGCAAGCAATTATGGCACTAAAACAGTGCTTAACTTAATACAAAACTAGGTTATTCACAATTTTGGAGTACATGAATAAAACAGTTAATAATTCTGCTTCGAAGAACTTAACATATTACGAATATCTCAAAACACATTTACTACTTTAGAAATATAGATAGTCAAATTCTAAAATTAATTTAGAAAATGGATTTCATGTCACAATCTACCTCCTGTTAAGGAAATAAATGACCATATACAATATATATGAAATCTAAAAGAGTCCGAAAAGGCAGCAAGATTGTTCATCAGCAAGGATGACAAAATATTCTATTTTCAATGTACACATCAGTCTTGTTGTCGTACGTAGAAACCAGAGGACAAAATGTAAAGGTATTAATGAAATATGTCCAAAATATGTTATATTAATTCAGAGGAAAGCGTGTGTAGGTAAATTGTGTATTTTCATTACTAACGGGGCATCCTTAGCTAGAGTCTGAGGAAAACGAGAAGACATGTGGTCTTTTTCAGAAATTCCTTACATCCACTTGCAGATTCATTTAGATTATTTAAATCATTTTTACGTTATGGTCTAATCCTGATCATATTGTTTTTCATACTATGATCTGTACCACTCTGTATTCTACATTGAGTAACCCCACGAATATCCCAGCACCAACAACACTATGTAACAATATATGCATAATGTTTCATGTCGTAGTTCACGATATAAAATGTTGATGTTTCATCATTACTCATAAATATTACAATTTTGCATGCTTCGTTTTTCTTTCTCATTTTTATATTCACGCCACTCCATGTAAAATCAAGGAATTTAAATACATGTATTTTATTGACAAGAAGATAAATCTATACAAACAGTATTGCTTGCTGCTTAATGTTTTAAGTTTGACATACTATCTCTGAAATAATGGATGATGTTATTCAATAAATATTGTTAAACCGAGGTAAACGTGGAAATCTGGATAAGAATGAAGCTGTACAATACACGTGATAAGCCAGTATTACTTATTATAATGCAGTACAATACACAGTAAAACAAAGATAGTACGATAGTACAACGTATTGACCGTTACTACCAAGATAACTTGCATGGACTTAGCCCACATAGGGACATAGCGAAATATGGATACAATGAAGTAATTTTGGAAGTCCTAAGAGGTTGTTAGGTTTGTTGCAAAGTGTTTTACTGTAAAGCAAATGTCACGCGACAAACAAACATGATTCATATTATATCAAATAGTAAAGGAAAGATGAAAGCGTTACAAACCAGCAGACCCCACCCCCACTCAAAACAAATATACTAGTTTTGCTATGTACAAGATTAAGATACATATTCATGTAAACAACTAATCACAACTTTAAACAGAGTCTAACATGAACAATTAATTCATACAAAGTCATAAATGAAGATTATGAAACATATTTACATCACTGCCGAAGACAACTAAATTATTAATGTTTTTTTTCTTATTGATCTCCTATACATATCTGAGCATTTAGCATTTAGGAACAATTGCCAGCTACATACTGAGAATTCTCACACTGTAAGATGTTATTGGGGCTCAAAAATGACGCAGCTTTGTGCAAGATACTTGATAACTGGGGCGATTTGAGAAATCTCCTACTGCAAACAGACGTATGCGAGCGCGATTCGAGAATATGGGAAGTTTGGGAATGTAATAAGGCATCGCTTAAATATAATTGATTTGATGAAATAATGGAAGACGGATCCAAAGTCTACTTTACGTGCGTCTGCTCCGTCTAAGGCAAACCGCGACGGTTAAGCACTCGTTATCAGAAGCGTTCGGGATCGAATTCAACCATCAGATCAGCCGGGGTCTGTTTGTTATTGGCAAGGCACTTTACTTGCTTCGGCACGACACAATCTTCATGTGTTACAGTGCCGGGAAACACCAACACAAACCATCTAAAACAAACTGGTGATATCAATCCTTTCTGCGCTTAATGTTCGTCCAGGTAATAAAGTTTAACATAAACGTTATCGACTTTCCCATTCGAATATTTTTATTTCAAATTCAGTGAACTTTTATTTTGCATGTGGTTCTAGCTCATATGTATTGTTGTTGTTGATTTGTTCATTACGATATTCAAAACACCGCTATTGTTGCCACCACAAATTTTCGGCCCCCTGAAAATGTATACTATTCGATTTCGTTATGTTTATTTTACCGCTCTCTTTCCATATGCATTGGACGACATGATAAAATAATTCTGACGGTAGGAATTATGGCTTGATATGCAACAATAACAATAGCAATCAAAACACAATACAACATGTAATGTACATCAAATGGCTTTTTTCTCTTGCCAATACACCTGAGAAATTGTTCTAAAGATTATTCTGGCAGAAAGTTAAACAATACAAGTATTTCATATGTTATAAATGGCTCTTCATATATATTCATACATTAAGATATATGAATATATAAGAACAGAAAGAATCTTAGAACAGTAATATATTTTTTGGTAATTGCTAATACATTTTTGTTATTGTTACCTCGATTTTTTGTACAATGTGAATCGCTCTTTTCTTATTTATTTCTAAACGGAATTGCATCAATTCTCATAAATAACGTTGCGATCTGAACTAAATAGATTGATGTTCTGGTTTATATTTCATGACCATGTATAATGACTGATTACTACATAAAACTGTAAAAAAGCAATTACGAATACACTTTTATGGGCAAGATACTTTTTTAATAGAAACGTTGAAGCGAGTTTCGTCTTATACATTGAATAAAACAATCAGATATTATATTGTCCTTATTTAATTTGCATACTTCATAGTTTGTTTAAATTTATGAAACGAAACAATATTAAACACAATGAATAAAATAGAGCAAAAGAGCTCATAGCAGCTCTTAATGTTCGAACGCATGCGTATCCATTCTGTATGAATACTATTTATCACAGCATTCCATGATAAAAAGGATTTCAATTGTTTTGAAATGAGAATTTGCATTTGACAAATAATTTTCCGCTGTGGATTGAAATTAACCAAAATATTTATGTAGAAGAGGACAACTATAAGAACAATTATTAATAAACAGCTTGTGTGTTTCTATTTTAGGAACACAACTTCATTTTAAACCACAACCGATTCAGATGTTTATTGACATTTCCGATAAAAGCGTACCGCAGCGACGAAAGACATTTCTAGTCATTCCAGTAAATTGATAAGCAGTCGAAACATTTTCCGTCATTGAATTTCTCGTGTTCAATGGTATTCATCTATTGATGTCGTTCATGCAGTGCTTGTAACGTCTTTTGAGATAATTTGTTGTGCACAGTTCTATTCCGTTTCAGTTCGTTTCAATAGCCTATTCCCGTGTCGCACAGTTGTCCCTTCGTTATTTTACCGTTCTGTACCGTTTCAAGATGGTTCATAGCATCTCTCTACGTGTAGTTATTGAAATTCGCTTTTGTCTCAAATTACATTTAAACTAAGTCAAAAGATAATATTTATTATCAATTTAAATGAAATATAATGTTTTAAAAATGAAAGCACAAAAAGATGATTCTCCTGTTTTGTAAGATTTTTTTTATAGCCGATGGAATTTGTCCATATAAAATTTGTTCCTGATATATCTTGCACTCATGCCCCAAAGAGCAACGACTAGATTTCTTCTTCTTCCTCTTCTTCTTCTTCTTCTTATTTCTATTTCAATGTATACCATGAAAGATTTACACGATAAGAAGGTATACATCTAATTGAGAAAATGGCGAACATATATATATACATTTATTAATTTGTTATTTATTCATTCATTCATTAGTTCATCCATCCATCTACCTATCAATTCGCGCGCGCACACATAAGCAAACACGGGGGGAAGGAGACGAGCAAGAAAGGGAAAGAGTGAGAAAGGAAGGTTAGGGTCATCGATTTTCGATCTTGATCTCATAAGGGATTCAAAGTTAACATAGCTATCGCTTTATTAGATTCTTTAATTAATACGTTTGTTCAATGCAAAGATAGATGTCTTGATGATTTATTAATTTTTAATGTTAGACTTATTTTCTATCGACTTGGGTTTATCACAGCGATTTCAATCTTGATATAATAAGGATTAAAAATTTACATAAATACATTCCTTAAATGAATAAAGTACGTCTTGATCTATTAAAAGGATACTTGGGAAAAAAGATCTTTCGATATACAGGATATTTTCAAAGGCAGACTTTCCTTTAAAGGATAGATAGATACTTGTTCATAAAATGCAGTAATGATTTAGTTTTGAAATTGTGTTGATTAAAATCTATCCTATTAATGGCATGATAGAACTATTGTAATATTTAATATTTAATATTTAAATTTGCACGGATTCTAGCCTATAGACTGTCTTGTCAAAAACTGCATATGACATGGTAGGTTAAGTGATTGTTAATAAACATGAGAAAGTTGTTCATCTAACACTTGCCAAACAAATATGTGATTTTTGGACCCGTTTTGTTAATTCCTATCTTTTCTATCAGAGCCTGGCAGGCCCTGTTTATGGAGTGCAGTTATATAATTCAGATAGTAATAAGTACATTTTGTGTTTATATAAGAATAAAGAGAACGGAGAATCAAAACTTTTCCAACCCAACTATTTACATAACCTAGGACTTTTTTTCTGTGCACGTAGAGGTTTTACATGTTATCCTAGCATTACGTCATCCTGAGAAGGTAATTCAAAACCTCTACTAATTAAAAAAGTCAGTATGTGTTGATGAAGAATTTAGTCTGATTGCACTTACTAAGTTTTCTGAGGCACCGATCTGCCATCAAGAGAGAGAGAGAGAGAGAGAGAGAGAGAGAGAGAGAGAGAGAGAGGGAGTGAGATAGAGAGACAGTCAGAGAGAGAGAGACAGACAGAGAGACAGACAGACATACAGAGATACAGAGAGGGTGTATTTAGAGAGCGTTTGACAAGCGACCTTGAACCATGCAACATGATCAACATCGACCATTTGTATGCACTGCTTTTCATTTCATTTATTTAAAATACCAGATGTGCAAAGTTTATCTTAAAGCCAAGAAAGTATATGCACCTGTAATCTAGTCTCTCTGACAAAAAGATGTCTTATAATTCTCTTAATACAATTCGATGAAATCACTGAAATATCGGTGCCTTTTATAAATCAAAGATCAACCATTTAACATAAATTTCCGACATCTCTTACTTTCTCCCTACACATCTTTCTTTCTATAAAAATAGATTTTAATGCATAACATTCCTAAGACTAAGCCTGAAGCGTTTAAATAAAGACAATGAACAAATAAAATATTAATGAACATTTGTTTATTTATTTATATATTTATATATTTATTTATTTATTTAGGACTATCATGTAACAATGTACTATGTGGGTATTGGGTTGTATATCACCCCCTGTTACATATATAAAATAAATAGAAACATGAACAAATATTTATGGATATATTATATATTTATTATCGTTTAAAAAGTACACAATGTATATTATGCAGTATAGTAATCCCAAATACATATATCATAAGTAGGCCTTTTTTCACACAGTTACCTATTTGTACAGATTTTAGGATCCTTGTGATAATTTAGTCTGATATGACACATATTGGGTACATACAATACAAACTTATACTACAATGTGGTAAAGAAAATTCACATTTATAATATGCATTAATTGGATATTCAATATGTAACAGTATATACATGTAAATATACCAGTCGTGTATTGCTTTTTGCATGCTGTGTGAAAACTAAATTTGAATCAGAATTAATATTGTTTGCGCTGTCAGGGAAAAATTACAATTTTAAAACACTATATTATTTCAATTTTCTCTTTTACAAAATTAGCTGCAGCTATAATAACTCGTGTAAAATTAACAACATGCTTTCTTCAATCGTTTCAAACTAATGGAAATAGAATCAAACGTATCATGACCTGACGGCACAGTGGAAAGAAGCTGAAAATACTTAAAATGAACAACGTAGATTACACTCAGTTGGTGAATGTCAAAATGAGACTTCCACTACTACCATCCCCTCTTTCTTCAAATAAAATTTGTACAGGATTCGACAACAAGATTCTGATTTCTCCTAGCAAGTAGTTTTTAAGGTCGGGGAGTATTTGTATTTCCTCATCTCCTATCTAAGGCAGTCGGAGTTTAATCTTACTCTGCACCGATAAATAAATTAACACTCAATTAAACGATAGTTCATATCCTGGATTTTGTGTGTGTGAGCATTAAAGCAATCTTGATTTAGAACATTATATCAAATACCAAATTACAACTCTGCCGTGAATAATTTCGGGAATAAAAGTGCACTCTTGTCCACGCAGTGTATCTAGAAATCAAACATCGGCATATTAAAATTCAGCACAATTTATAGTTTCGGCTGTTTTCCATTGATCATTGGTTTTTCCAATAAGAGGTGAGATGAGTTTTTCATATATTAGTGCTTATATCCGGAATGACTAATTTTCCCTTTAACAATATGTAAGCTATTACATTTACTTTTGGTATATTCGTTGATATTTACCATACTTTAATTATCTTTCGGTAGCACCGTTGGTGGGCTGTTTTCGATCAAATATTTAACTATCGGCATGTTATCATTCATTGTTGATATGTGCAGCAAGTGAAAACCATCACTGGTCCTTGCTTTGATGTCTAATCCTGCCTGCGTCAAGGTCTCCATCACAGGAACACTGCCTCCCTGTGCATTACTGTCCATCCAGTTCAATATGTATGTAATACCGCTGGTAGGTTGCTTCCGGTCATATATTTGCTATCGCAGGTTATTATTCATTGCTGCCAAGTGCAGTATATGAAAACAACATTGGTCCTTGCGCGGATGTCTAATCCTGCCTGTACCAGGGTCTCCATCATAGGAACACAGCCGCACCATGTAGTATAGTGCATTGCCGTCCATTCATTTTTATCTTTCAGTAGTATCACCGGTCGGTTGTTTTCAATCAGATATTTAACTATCGGCAATGTATCGCTTCTTGCTGCTAAGTGCAATACGTAATTCCATCATTGGTCCTCGCATTGATGTCTAATCCTGCCTGCATCAGGGTCTCCATCACAGTAACACTCCCGCCATGTGTAGCATAGTGCATTGCTGTCCATCTAGTCTTATCTTTCTGTAGTATCACTGGTGGGGTTGCTCTGATGAAATATTTAACTATCGGCAGGTTAGCACTCCTTGCTGCTATGTGCTTGTACGTGCGAACCTTCATTGGTCCTTGCGTTGATGTCTAATCCTGCTTGTATCAGGGTCTCCATTACAGGAACACTGTCTCCCTGTGCAGCCACATGTCATTGCTGTCCATCTTTCTCTTAGTATTCTCTAGTATCACTTATGGGTTTTTTTAATAAAATATTTCACTATTGGCAGGTTATCTCTCACTGCTCCTATATGCAGTAGGTGGCAAATATCATTGTTCCTTGCGTTGATGTCTAATCCTGCCTGTACCAAGGTCTCCATTACAGTAACACTGGATCCCACTGCAGCAGTGTGCAATGCTGTAAGTCCATTCTTATTTTTATGGTCAAATACTTAACTACCGGCAGGTTATCTTTCATTGCTGCTCTTCACATAACGTGACACCTACCACTGATCCGTGCGTTGATGTTTAAATCCTGCCTATATCAGTGTCTCCATGACAGAAACACTGTCTTTTTGAGCAGAGCAGTGCATTGTTGTAAAAGCGCTCTTATTATTCTGCCGTATCATTGGTGGGTTACTTTTGATCAAATATGTAACTATCGGCAGGTTATCTTTCATTGCTGCTATGTACAGTATGTGACAACCATCATTGTCCTTTGCATTGATGACTAATACTGCCTGTATCAGGGTCTCCATCACAGGAACACCGCCTCCATGCGCAGCACAGTGCACTGCTGTCAGTGCGTTCTTATTATTATGTAGTATCACTTGCTGGTTGTTTTCGATCAAATATTTAACTATCGGCTGGATATCACTCAATGCTGTTATGTGCAGTAGGTGAAAACCATCACTTGTCCTTGCGTTGGTGTCAAGTCCTGCTTGTATCAAGGTCTGCTTGTTGTATATCCGCTGTCCTTCCATACTTGTTCTTCTGCAGTATCATTGGTGTTTTGTTCCCGATCAAATATTTAACTATCGGCAGATTATCGTTCGATGTTGCTATGTGCAGTAATGTGAAATCGTCATAGGTTCTTGTGTTAATGTCTAATCCTGTCTGCTTCAGGGTCTCTGTCATTGGAACACTGCCCGCCTGTGCAGCAGAGTTTACTGCTGTCCATCCATGATGACTGTTCTGTAGTATCACTGGTGGGTTGTTTTCAATAAAATATTTAACTATCGTCAATTTATCATTCATTGCTGCCATATGCAATACATGCCAACCATCATTGTTCCTTGCGATGATGTCTAACCCTGATTGTATAAATTTTTCTATCATGGGAACAATGGCTCCCACTACAGCATAGTACATTGCTGTGCATCCGTGTCTATTACTCTGTATTATTATTTGTGGGTTGTTTTTCATCAAATATTTAACTATCGGCAGGTTATTATTCAATGCTGATGTGTACAGTACGTGAAACTCTTCATTGGTTCATGCGTTGACGTCTAATCCTGCCTGTATCACGGTCTCCATGACAGGAACACTTCCTCTCTGTGCAGTAGAGTGCATTGGTGTCTGTCCATTCCTAGCATTATGTAGTATTATTGCTGGGTTGTTTTCGATCAAATATTTAACTATCGCCAGGTTATCATTGCTTGCTGCTATGTGCAGTACGTGTCGACCATCATTGTTCCATGCGTTGATGTCCAATCCTGCCTGTATTAGGGTCTCCACCAGAGGAGCACTGCCTCTAAATGCAGCAGCATCCATAGCTATCCATGCAAAATTTATTATTCTGTAGTATCGTTGATGGTTTATGTTTGATTAAATATTTAAATATCCACAGGTTATAATTCCCTGCTGCTATGTGCAGTACGTGAATACCATGATTGTTGCTTGCGTTGATGCCTAAATCTACCACCATCAGGGTCTCCAAGAACACCACCTCCCTGTGCAGCACAGTGAATTGCTGTTACTCCGAACTTATAATTCGCTAGTATCACTTGTGGGTTCTTATCGATAAAATATTTCACTATTAGTATGTTATCGTTCACTGCTGCTATATGTAGTAGGTGACAACCATCACTGGTCCTTGCGTTGATGTCTAATCCTGCATATGCGCTCTTATTATTCAGTCGTATCATTGGTGGGTTCATTTTGATCAATTAGTTAACTATCGGCAGGTTATCTTTAATTGCTGCTATGTGCAGTATGTGACAACCATCATTGTCCTTTGCGTTGATGTCTAATCAGTATATCCATGACAGGAATGCTTCCTCCATCTGCAGCATAATGCATTGCTGTCCACCCTTTCTTATTTTTCTGTAGTAGCACTGGTGGTTTATTTCGATAAAATATATTTAACTATCGGCAGGTTACCACACCGTGCTGCTTAGTGCAGTGCTTTTGAGCTACCACTGTCTCTCGCAGAAATGTCTATCCTGCCTTTGTCGCGGGGTGCGCATTGGTATATATATACTGTCGTCTTGTTCTGCACTAAAAACAACCTTAGTAAGTTCCACGGTTTCTGAATATACTAGAAAATGAACAGAGGTGCATCCGAGACTGCTTGTTTTGTGTACGAGTCCTGTGTAGCTATTATTGAGATACTTCACCATATTTGTTAGGCCGTATCCACAGGCACTATGGAAGAGGTTAACATCATGATGATAGATTATATTTTGGGATGAAATATGCAGGTCTTGATACCATTTGCAGGATACTTTCATGTTCCAAATATTGCTTGTAGCGTTTATATTTACTCCTCGAAGTACAAGCATTTCCAAGATTGAAATATTGTCTGTTGAAGCGGCAGCTAACGTAACAAAGTCATCAACCTTGTATCGAAATTTGATTAAATCATTTAACATTTCCTTGTCTTCTGTGAGACACGCTTTGGTGGTGGCTAGCAGGATTTGTATGTCGATAAGATTATATTCTCACAAGAAACGCTGATAAATATTTCAAAATTCTTTTGACAACAAGTGAGCTTTTTGCATTAATTAAATGGATCAATAGACTCTGTCCTTCTGGATCCCTTTCGGACAAGAAATTGAGAACATTATCCTCGAAAGTTATTGTATCTGAAAAAGTATGTACAAAACACCGGTTATTGCAGGCGAGTGCTTCTGCAATGCTTTTGAATGAATCTGTTTCGCCGAATTCGAGGCTCTCTTTGAATCTTCCGCGTATAACTCTAAAATGACCATCACCTATCATTATCTTGAAGTTTACAAAGTCTTGACCAGCGAGACGGTCAAGCTCATTTCCCACACAACACATTTTAGACAACTGTTTCAAAGAGCAATGTTTTAATGTTATACACGGGTAGTCGTTCCGAAAAGAAACTGTTTCGATGCAGTCAGTCATGTTGAAACTTGAATTTCTTTTGTGTTTTTTTTGTATTGCAGAAGTGTGCCGCCAAGTGATTGACCGATATATTTAATTTGCGCACTATTCAATATTTGAGTCGACATCAGTCAGATATTGTTTTGATTTTATTATTTACTTGATTCATTGTATGTTCTAAAGACAAGGATCCGCCAGAGACCATGAACAGTACTAGAAAATTATTGATTTCGAGACGTTTTTTGACATGAATTGGATCGCTTCAACAAGAAACATATAATAGCATTTCTTTCAAGTCTACTCATACATTTTGACTGGAGGTAAATAGTTTGCAGTTCTAAATAAAGCCCATCACGCTTTCCATTTTCACGATATCTTTAATAGAAACTTTCTAGGTTTCTATCTTCAACATTTGGGGTATATTTTATCAACATTTGCTCCGTCTCTTCTTTTGTTAGACAGTGTGGCTCAGCACAGATATCGACAATATGGGAATAAAACAAACAAATGCTTCGTTTCTCCCAAGAGATAACTTGAGAAACGACACAATTTGAATCCTAACGCCAACAATTAGGAAAATAGAGCTTCCTCTGAGTCTTGGGTGAATTAATTCTGAGATCTTTTTCCAAGATCCGTTGCCTAGGATGTCATCCAGAAAAACAAATAAAGGTAGCTTTGTATAAACCATTCATTCTCTACGGGTGCTATTTATTTGTCCATTTCGATAAGATCTGCTACAAGAGACACAGCTAGATAAGTCTTTCCTCTTCAGGTTTTCCCTGCAGGACAAGAGGGTTTTTTTTCAAACAGAATGTCTCTGGCATGATCAAATGCTTTGGTTAATACATTGCTTCTAATCTTCCCCTCATTATATGTATTTGATTAATTAAACATATTCAGAATCATCAACGTCTTGCTGATATGCAATATGATACTTCTAGTTTTTATCATGTAGCAATTCTAAGTAATAATAAGTAATAATAATAATAATAATAATTATAATCAGCATCATCATCATCATCAGCTTCATCATCGGCATCATCATCGTGATCATCGTCGTTGTTATTGTTGTGAATGTTGAATGTTTTGTTTTGCTTGTATTTAGAGCAAGAAAATGAAAAGGGAGAAAGATGTTGGAATAGAAGTAACACAAGAAACAACCATGTCAAATGCATATGGAAATGGTTAAAATTTATTTCATAAACTAGATTTTAGGGAAATCATTTTTAAGGATTTCTTTCCGTTATGTCCTCCAGTTTTGTTGCAATAGGTCAGCACGTTCCATTATGTCCGCAGCGTTTTGTTCCAATATGTCAGTTCTTTCTATTATGTCTGCAAATGTTTTTTTTCCAAAATGTCCACGCGCTCCATTAAGTCAGCAACTTTTTGTTTCGGTATGTCTACATGTTCCACAGCGTCCACAATATTTTCTTCCAGTACGTCAGCATGTTTCTTTATGTAGTAATTTATTCTTTCTTTCAGATACATGCACACACTCGAATCTTTCAATATGTGCTTCAATATATCCGCAACTTTTGATCTAAAAAATAACGAGCATTCCATAATAACCTCAAGTTTTTCACTAAATATATCCGCACGTTCCTTTTTGACTGGAGCTATTTGTTCAAATATATTCTCAATTATTTTAAGAAACCGTTTGCAAATTTGCAGTATCCATAACCTTTATCTAGCATCTCATTACGTTGTACGATGTCCACATGTTTTCTTCCAATATGTCCGCACATATAATTATGTCTGCAACTTTTATTTTCCGATATCTCCGCGAGTTCTAGTATATTCGAAACATTTTGTCCCAATATATTTGCAAGTTTTGGTTTTTATAAGTCTTATCTCCAACAATGTCCGCAACAGTTTTTCAATATATTAAGATGAATTTTATCAATGTAGAATATATAACAAGATATTTGTATCCTTTGCGGTAAAAATCTTGTCTTGAAATCAATGTATTGATGAAAACAACGCACTAATGAAAGATAAAATTTAAAAAATTGATATGTGTAAACGTTGAATCATAGAACCACTGTCTCAATTGGTAAAATATCAAATTATACTAACCTTTGTAAACCGAGCTGTAACTTTTTGCTTATGGTCGGTACTTTATAAGTTGCATCCTTGACACCGTGTCGGATTTGTCAGAAATGTTGTTAACCACTATTCATTAGATACTTTTGCCCTGTATTAAACAGGTATTGTGAATCAATAAATCCTTTGGTTTAATAAATCAATATAATGTTTACCTATATGAATGTCTCACATTTGACAAATAGTTTAATCCCAATTTCAAAAGTAAAATAAGTATTGCTTGTAATTTTATATTTATATTTTATTTATAGGTTTTCATTTTTTTTTCTTGATTTAATTCCTCTATCAACTTCATAGATATTCGAAACCGTTTCAAGCGCAAAGTTTGGGACTACAATCAACAATACATGACTTTTATAGAAAATTATTTACATAGGGGGAATATGAATATTACAAATATTTCAATAGATGAACTGGTCTGTGACATTTCTAGAATAGGCGATAAATTAATGGATTGGTTTCAAGATAATAAAAGTAATAGACACCAAACGAGCATGGTTATAGATGGCTATGCTTCAGAAAGACAAAATGTAAGGGCTAAGGTTCCTCAGGATATTAGAAATTTTGATATTTATAAATGGTATAGTACAATAATATTCGCTGACGATACTTTATTATCAATCCTCTTGGAGACCCCAATCTTAGCAGCACGTTCTGGACAAAAGCCTTCGAAAACTCTAGCTACAGGCCAATCAATATTTCTAACACAAACAAAACTGAATCATTCGTTATATTTATAAAATCTGAACCAGTAAATTACCCATTTTTAATGAAAAATGATTCCATCAAAGACGTCTCTTAACACAAACATTTGGGATTTTTTTATGAAATACCCTCTTGGCATACATATATTTGAGAAAATACTAACAAAGCATTTAAAAGAATAGATACATAAAGTTTAAATTATTACAGTTGTATAGATATTGTTATTTTCCCCAGATTTTTGTATCGAGGTAGGGCAGTAGTTTTCCAGAGTTATACAGAATTGTCAATATATATACAATTTAATTTATCTGGCATTGCACCTCTTTTGGAATATGAAGATATTATTTTGGATAATTACACTGAATATAAAAAACAACAAAGCCGACAAAATATAACAGAGAACAAGATAAGTCAGGTAGAAAGTGGAGGGTGGGAACAAAGTTATCGTCATATACCAAAAAATTGACAGAAACAGAATGGGACAAACTTTCAGTAAGATGGTATAAACACTGCATTATGACTTTTTCCCCCAACACGTGTACCACGGTATAGCTTCCAGATATCTGATATCCTTGGTTCCACCAAATGCCCATTAGGTAACCAACATACAAATGTGTGATAGATCTAACCATCAAACATCTTTCGCCAGTACCAGCTTATATAATAATTCTTTTGTAACTAAATCGATCACGGCACTGAATCATCTTCCTCTATAAGATGGGAACAATCCTTCTATAAATTAAAATAAATAGGAGATATTAAAAGGCAACAGTCTGTTACTACCTATGTGCAAAAGTGCATAACTTATGTACAATAAATTGCGGTTGGGTTATAGTTCTCTAAATTTGGATTTCTCATTTGTCACCTAATGAAAATTGCTCTTGTGGTGTACCCGAAACTGCCAAGCACTTTAGTTTAGATTGTGAGAAATATAGTGATAGTTGAGAGCATATTATAAGAGTAATATCCTTTGGAATAGAAGTATCCTCAATTAATATGGGAAATTCCTTCCTATCTCTTGCTGTAAATAGGTAAATATTTTGGGAAGCTCATCAAATTATAATAGCAAGCAAAATATTCATTTAACTTTTTGTTTCCTTTTAACTTCTGCAATATGAGTTTAATTAGTATCTTCAAAGCATGCATCAGAACCAGTACCTAATAGCACAGACACCAAATACGTATCGTCAGCGCCAACACCTTCAAATAATGTCATTATTGATGGAGAGAAATTTTGAGTCCTGTTTATATTTTTGCATTTTTTGTTGTTGTATTTTTCAACATTTGTTAACCTCTTAAATTCTCCCAGAATTGTGTTGGTTAGTTTATGAATCATCTCAGTGAATGTTATTGTTACCGGGGCGAGAGATCTTAATATAAGCCTATTTGCTAGTTCCTTAATCCGCCATATGTTGATGTATTTTATCTTATGTCGAAGAGCGTTACTACGATAATTGCTAGAAATATTTTTATACTGAAAAAACTAAACTTTAGTAAACTGACTCCTTCACACTTTGACTTAAGATAAAACTGGAGGCACTTTTAAGTAGAATATAAATAAAATATTACTGAAAAAATGATTAACATTGAGGTGATTTGTTTGCTATTCTTTTCGGTAAAAACGACTTCACTAAGGATTCCTATATTGATCCTTATCAATACCTTGATTGGCATGAAGGCAATGCATAAAATCCGTGTTGTTTGTTCGGAATAAGGAAATTCACATGGTTTTGTTTAAAGATCGGTGTACATGATTAAATTTACACTTCTGTTAAAATCAAAAACATCTGAATAATCATTGAACTAAAGATGTGATGATCAATTACCTGAGTTAGTATTTAGTTGGTTAAGTAGGTAATCCTGTAGCAGGAAAGACTGCTACACGCGGGAGAGCATATGACCATGAAGCAATGAGCCGAAGGATAAATAAAACTCGTTAATAGTATACACTTACTAATATTTGATGATAATGAATCCGCCTGTTTACACCATCTTAAAGATACCGCTTGTTGATCACTGAAAGCTGAAATATAACATATAAACTACGTAAAAGTAATACAAGTACAGTTTAAGCTCTACTGTCTGCGAGGCCAGTAAATCCTTTGCCAAAGCATGTTTTCCGTCATCAGTCCACTCATGCAAGCCTGTAAAAATGATATCTCAAGTGCTAAGGCTTTTTGATCGAATTTGACATTTCGGTAATCAATGTTTGCATGACCTTGGCTTGAATCTAAATGGTCCAGACTTAGATATTTAAACTATAATAGCTTATAAACCGAGAACTCAAACACATTCCAGTGGATCAGAATCAAACGCCGTAGGTTGTTGTATATTCGTCAAATGTCGAAAGGGTTAAATCACCACACCTTCATGACCACTGGGCCAAGGTAAAAAAAAATAATTTAGAATTGAGCGCTATAGTACGTTTGTGCCTGAAATTATTTTAAAGATAAATAATGATCTTGACAAAACGTAGCATGCAGGTCCATCATAACCGTGTCTTATAGATTTGATAACAGCATTGTGTGACATTTGGTTCCAGGTAAATAAAAATTGATTTCAGAACAGAATAACTTGAAATGATAAGGTGAAGTTTTATCTAGTTTTGCATATTGTTAGATATAAGCAATACCTTAATTGATTAGGTCTACAGCTCCATTTAATTCTGATAGCAAGTTCAACAAGAATAGTTTACAATTTTGATTATGGTGAGATTTTGAGCACAAAAAGCAACAGAAATCCAATGGATTTTGACCAAAGTGGCATGGAAGTTCATATCAATTAAGTATATAACAAAACTGCATCAGCATCATTACATGGCATTAGGTTCATAGCTACTAATTGTAAAGTACAATTTTAGATTATTATTCATGTACACAAATTAAATTATTGTCCAATATCTGGTGGAGTTCGTATATGTCAACCTTTTTCTCTCTTATCTTTGCGATATGTTGGTCATATTAAAAACAAAATCGTAGAGTGAAAGTCAAAGGTCAAACTTTGTTTCGTTTTACTATATTATTGTTTTAGCACAATTGGTTGAACAAAGAAAGTAAGGACTCCCACCATGTTGCAAACCCATATTGCATTAGTGAACTGATCACATTTTCACTGTCATTAATTTAAAGGTGCTTAAAATATGATGGATTGTGAATGCAATCAAGTTAGCAAAAGCTTATGTATTTAGAACAAATATGACATGTGGGTATATCGCAGTAATTGTTATTGAACAAATTTGATAACCAGGCTGCTTCAATTTAGTGCCAAGATCAATGTTACAATGTCGAATTTTGTACTAAACTAAATTTGTGTACAAAATTGACTGAAAAAATGGCAGTGGATATTGACCATACTTGGTATGTTAGCGCATTTAGATCATGAGAATCGGCACTATGTGATCTCCGGTTCAAAGTCAATGATCTTGATGAGAGTTTTAATATTATATTGGATTATATACACAATAATGTCACATCCCAAGAATAGATATGAGACAAAAACCACTTTTCGTAGTTCACTATTGAAGTAAGCCCCGCTGTAAAAGTCAACTAAACAAAGTTCAAGGTAACTTGAGGACGAATCGGATCTGAGGTCGCCATGCAATATTATCATCCTATACACTACATTACGTAGGTCGAGACTTTCTCATTGACCAGGCATGATTTTCTTTGCCTGAGCGAATAAAGCTAACCGGTGACTAAAGTGTCCATAAATACGACATATTTTTGCAGAAGTCTACTATTATATTCCACATGATTCATATTTCTTGTCACTTGGTTTTCTTGCGAAAATAATTTTGCATATTTCTGCGGAAATTTGCCCACAGAACACGGAGTTTTGTAGAAATTTCAAACTTAGAATACATCGGGCACGGAAATAAGCGGGATATAAATGTGAAACTATGGCTTGGAAACCTCCAGACCAAATCTGAATATAATAAAAACTTAGTTTGTGTTTTTACGGAAGATATGGATATTTTTTTCAAAGCTGAAATTACTAAGTCTTAAGCTTATTTTAATTTTCTGACAGGTGAGAGAGTTATAACTCGTTTTCAGCAGGAATCGAAGGCATGTCGCAAGTAACCGCAACTATTGCCTAGACCTCGTGCCCTAGCGTCCTAACCAGAACCTTGATCTTATAGCACAAACAGATGGAACACGGTCTAAGATGAGGACTTGACGAGAACTCATGCGCTGGCAATATTTATCTAAGCCTAAAAAAGGTCAATGAAAAATGACATGTTGACTTAATTCGCTCTATCTGTATCACTTATGTGTTACAGTTTCATTTTTATACTTACTCTTAGTTGCTATATATCACTCTTATTTAAGCATTGTTATATGTCAATAATTGCATGTAATGAATTAATAAAAATATCATCAAAAATGAAATAATAATGATGATATGTTACAAAGAGTAAGAACGAAAGAGTTAAGTAATCGTGCTAATTATATGAAGATTTTGTTTATGGAATAAAGCATGTAATAAGTAAATAAATACATAAACAAGCACATAAACAAATTCATCTTGAAGCTTTAAAAGAAGTTTTAATTTTCTAAATTGTGCAAACAATGTACAAAGATCGCAATGTTTTAAAGTGTCAGGTACATAGTAGTTGCTGTATCTCTTTTCCGGACTACTATCTCATCCTTTACTTTTTGTCAGTTATTAACCTTTTCCTAATGAATTGTAGAGACATGTATTGTGTAATGCTTGTGCAAGAAATAAGTGTTAGCAGCCAGAGGTGTGTAAATAATATCACACGTTGTTGCTAGTGTATTATAGGTTAAAATTAGTTGGTGATTATACCAATTAATGCTTGTTGTCGCTATGCCTTTGTTCAAAAGCAAGAAACTGTACTAATTGGATTTCACTTCCAATCTGTGAGATAGATTCTTTTAAGGGATGAGGGTAGTTTTAAACACTTCAAGGATATGACCAAACCATGCATAAGGCCATTGTGCCTGATGATCTACAAAGTAAGTTCTTATTATTATTATCTTATTATTATGTTTAGTCTTTGTGGCTAGAAGTACAATAGGTAAGTATAAAGTAAGTATTTACTTGGAAACTTTCATAACCTTCTCAATCAGGTTTGTGATCAAATTATTTAAAGAAGCGCAAAATATTATCCTTCGAAGCATTTTGTTTCTTCATGAATGAATTATGGGTATGGTTGATTTTTTAGAACAACTTATATTGGATGCATCATCCATAAGAGTTCTTTACCATATGATTATTTTCATTGCCCTGCGCCAACCAGTGGTACAGAAAATATTTTGTTTGGAGACTAATACGGATCTGAGCATGGTAGGTTGTTTGGATGTTTCAGTATTACAGAGTAGCAACATAATAACTGAAATCATACACAAATGAATATATTGCATTTATTTCAATAAATCCAATCCAACCGAAGGAGTGCAGTGGGGTACCTCACTACCGAAATTAGATCGAAGTCAGAGATCACATGGTGCACAATAAGCCGGAACCGACCCAACGAGCGCAATGGCAAAATGGGATGCAGCACAACGAATTTGAATTCGATTGCTCAGTCAATACGAAGTGCAAAGAAAGCATTTATAACAAATTTAAAACACCTTGAATAAATCCATGAATAATGTTGCATGGAACATAGCTTTGAAGGTGTTGGTAGAAAACATAATTGATATGCTAATACTTTTGCATTGTGATTTGCCCATGGTGTATGAATACGTATATAATAATGATTTCAACAGTAGACCATTATTTCTATTCTCTCTAGACTAATGATTAATTTCCAGTTATTAGTCAGTAATAACATAGATAATTAACAGGAACAATATCAATAGTCACCGTTTAATATACAGTTTATACATTAATAAAACACGCTACAGTTGCATCGAAATTCTCGTGACTTTACTTCCTTTCTCTCTCTCTCTCTCTCTCTCTCTCTCTCTCTCTCTCTCTCTCTCTCTCTCTACTGCCATAAGGAATAATTACTTTGAAACCGGTGCAGTGATAGAGACAACATTGAGCCGGATACAAATCTTGAACTTCTACATACACCAAGTAGCCTACCAAAGTCTGGATCGTCCATTTTTATTTGAGTTTTTTTTACAGAAATAAAGTGAGGAGTTTTCCACAGTGTTACAAAATGCCAATAATACAATGTTGCAAAAGCATGGCTAGATAAAGACCATACTTTAAATTCCTTGGCTTGGCTATGTGGCACACACATACTGTAATCTATTAGTTTTGTTCTAGACAGTTGGCCGCACTTTCACTGTTTGGAGGTCAAGCCATGAAATGTTTGTACTTTCTTTATTTAAACAAACCGACATCTTTGAATCTCAAGCGTCTCCTTTATTTATTTAATTGATATGAATACAACTATAAGCTTATAAAAAGAATAAAAATAAAACTTTCCAACAAAATTTTGAATATCGGCAATCAATACGGAACTACATATTTTAGCAGATACAATCTGCAAGAATGTGAAAAGTTAACTGCCTCCAGGTTTTTGTAGCCAATCTTAACTATACTAGAAATGTAAGTATATGTATTTGTATGTAGTATCAATCAAAGATATGTACAATATTACACTGTATCTTTGATATACCACATTAATATTTTTTTCATTCATAGGAAACTTGGCAAATCACATTTCCTTTTAATGACAAGATATCAATATATAGCGAGCATACTATATATATTATACACAAACATACACACACATATATATAAATATATATATATATATATATATATATATATATATATATATATATATATATATATATATATATATATATAGATAGATAGATATATTGTTAAGACTCTAAAAATATGTAACAGAAAGAAAGTGAAACCAACAATGTTAGTAACATCAACAAGCAATTTATTTCCAGACAATTAAAGTGAAAATTCAAAGAACAATTACAATTTGTAAGTTAAATTCCAAAAAATCCTAAATGTCCTAATCACAATCCTAAATGTCCTAATCACAAGTCCAGAATAATAGAATGTTCCGAATGAATTCAAATAGCCTTTTAATGTTCTGGTGTACAACAAAGACGTAATCCAGAATGTATTTGAATCAGTTCACAATCATCCCAAACTCATGCATTAATAAAAAAATGAGTGAACATTTTAGTAATTTCAATGAATATTGTAAATAAATAATTCCTCTTAAATTATGTATGATTTTAACAACACAACTAAAATAGATTCCTTACAGATTCATTTTTTATAACCAAATTCTAGAATAGGAATTAATTTATTTACCAAAATCTGTATATAAATACACATGCCTACACGACCTATGTCACATCACAGTATGAGTTCAGTATGTATTTTCAAATAGCCATACAACTTACAATCATAGCCAAAAGTTAAGTATACAAACATCATACATAACACCACCCCTCATAACGAAAAAAAGCTTTATGCAATAAATCTTTCTTTTATATATGCATTTGATACTATAATAATTAAAAATGTCTTATGAGTGACACTCAGCTGAATTACACAAAATATCCATAAAATGAAGCAATCAGGGATTTCAATTTCAATAGAATCAACGTTTTGATCCAAACAAGGTTTGTCAGTTACAAGTGGATTAACCACGACCTTATCTACAGTTAGGTCATTGGCTAGTAACAAAAGGATACTTTCATAGGTAAAGAAGTCACTGCCTCAACACTCACAGGTCTGGAAACTAAGTCTGATGCCAAATTAACACACTGGAGATGAACATTTACAAAGCCGCACTCTACTCCGTGAATAAGTACACTTTCACTAGAAGAAGACTTCTCAGACATGGGCAAAGTACATGGTAGCAAAAGACTCTGAGAAGTTCCTGTAACCCTTAATATTTTAAAAGGGATAGGTTTGGCAGAATTACCAATAAGTGATAGAGAACCTTCTGACATGAATGGTTCATAAGCCTCAAAAATAGAATCAGACTGGGGTTTGTTTGACGCAACAATTGTTTTGCTTTCAACACAAGATCGCGAACTTGACCTCTTTGAAATAAGAACATGTGGAATAGCTCTGTCTTTATTCTGTTGCTTATTTTCTAACCTGAAGCAATCATAAATGACGTGCTCTTTCATTTTACAATAAGTGCATGTAGGAAGAGATAAGAATTTCTGATCAGTCTTATCAGATGTTTGATTTCTAACAGTTGTGCTGTTTTGAAATTTAGAAGTACTTGTTTGAGACTGAGATGAATTTTTCCCAGAAAAATGCTGAGAGGGAGACTCATTGACAAGTGTAGTTGTGTAAGTCAAGGAATAATCATCAGGAATGCGAGCAGCATTTTCCAGAGTTTCCACTCTTTGCTGGTCAAGATAGGTCTTATCATCACTATGGATGCACCTCTTGAACTCTTCCATTAATACGAGCTGTCTCAGGTTATCGTAATTTTGATCAACCTTTTTGGCTGAGCACCACCTATCAAATAGTTGTTCATTTTCCCTTGCAAATTCGGCATAAGTGTGTCCAGTTTCCTTTCTACTGCTCCTAAACCTCTATCGATATGTCTCAGGTATCAAATCATAACCCATCAAGATGTACTCCTTAACCACATCATAATCAGCGCTGTGTTGTACCCGCAGTGAAGTGTGGACTTCACGAGCTTTACCAATAAGTACACTTCGTAATAGCAATGTCCAGTGCTCTCTGGGCCATTTCTACTTCTTTTTCCTGAAAAGGGTGGTGTAAATGGGGGTGGGGGTGCTCTGCTTGTCAGTTTTAATTCTTTTAATTTATATTGCGTATACCTTTCTTCTTCTCTCTCTCTCTCTCTCTCTCTCTCTCTCTCTCTCCGTTTGCTCGCCTCTTTCTCTCTCTCCATCTGCCTCTGATTTTCGCTCGCCTCTTTTTGCATTTCCTGCATTTCTTTCTGAAACTGAAGCCTTCTTAAGTCTAATTCCATCTGATTTTATTAGCTGTAATTCTCTTAATTTCCACTGAAAACCAAATAGAGACTTATCAAATAAACTCAAAGCACTATTACCCAAAATTTCCTTTCACACCAAATATCGAATTAAAATATTCTTTATCTCTTTCTTTTTCAAAGACGCTTTCGCTTCAGAAACATCGTAATGTCTGGCAAGCTCGAGTAACTCGTCCTTTTTCATAGACTCTAACCCTACTTGGGTAGGACTTCATACAAAGTTCTCAACCTTAGATGACATTGTTTAATTAGATCTGCCACAATTCTATAATTAATCATCATTTATTAGCATTACCAAATCCATCTAAACAACTTCTTAGCGAACTAAATACACTATTTTGCAAGTTTGTATGGCATGGGTCAAATGAGAAAATTAAAAGAATATTTCCGTGAAGGATTATCATGAGAGGGATTAAATATGATTGATATATTTAAGTTTGTGAATACGTTGAAAATTATGTGGCTTAGAACGATGTTATCTGATGACTCTAAAGGAAGAAGCTTGTTACGATGTTCAGTATCAAATATTGACATTTTTTATTTGGAAAATATTTTCTTAACTCAGTGAAAAAGGATCTTAATCCTTTCGGACAGACGTCTTTAAAGCATATGTAGAACTAACTAGATCATTCGAAATGATCACAACTGTACATTTTTAGAAACACCAATATGGTTTATGACTTATATTACAATAGATGGAAAAAGTATGTATTACAAAATATGGTTTCAGGACGGCAATAGATTTGAGAATAAATCTGTTAGTGAGGATAGTTACCGGAACCAATTTCTCATGTCTTTTGGAATTGTCACATAAGCAATAATTAATTAATATTTTACAATGGACAAAAGGTAAATGTAGTCACACAAATAATTTGGAATTCACAAACATAAATATTATTTTTGGAAATGAAAGAAAAACTCAGGCTGATTATATAATTAATCTTAGAATTCTAAAACAATATATTTATAAATGTAGATTTAATAGAGACAGGTCAAGTTTGTCTCGGTTAAAAAAAGTTGTTTTTAACTTTAATGTAGAAAAATATAGCGATTATAGAGACTATAAATGGGAACAGTTTACAACAACAATTTACAGAAATCCAGTGATGTTTCCAAACTGTGCTTAGACCCTACTAATACTACTGATGTAACCAAGAGAAGCTTTTTAAAGGCTGATAAATAATCCGTAACAGTACGGCAAACTGTTGAGGACAAACACGACGACACAGTGGATAAAATAATGCGGACACAAAAAGACTATGATGATTATAATCCTATAGTCGTAGTCCCTGTTGGACAAGCTACTTTGAGCGATGTCAGGTCCATTGTGCTTCAAACGAAAGCTGTCTTTGACAGGGTAGCACATGACAATCACAAAGTGTGGACAAAGTCTAATTTAGAAATGTCAATAAATAACATTGAATATAGAAAAACAAAACAAACACTCATGTATTTTGATACTCAGGGTGATTGGAGTTGCTCTGGTTTACTTTGTGAAATAGGTTAATTATTTATAACTCTTCTAGATTCATTGTTTACACATTTGGCCAGAAATGTGAGTAATAAACTCACTAATACCAAGTAACATAATATATTCAACAAATAATGAAACAATTTGACCAACTCTCTATCACACTACCAATAACTACATGCGATGCCGTTGCTGCCAACCCAAACAAAAAAACTGGCTACATTTTTCAGAATAATTTTGATCATGTCAAAAAATGATTAACATGGACTAGGAGCAATAGGTGATGGTGAAATTGGTTGAGTAGGTGGAGAAGTTGAAGGAGTAGTGGAGGTAAAACAGGACCTTTTAACAAATTTGGTATGGACAGTGCAATTGTTGGCATTGTCATTGCAATTGATGTGACAGTAACACCTGTTGTTATACCATTTTGTTAAACAGTTGTGTTAGCCTTTCACCTTATGGCAATTGTTCTTACTTTTACATAAATTTTTACAGTGGTTTCTCTAAAACTGGCCAACTAATTGGGGCTTTGTAATACACTCTTTTTGCTTATCTCTTTTTCCTTATTTATGCTTATTGGTAGCTTTTCGCTGTGTTTTGACACATTTCTACATCATGTTTCATAACTCAATTTTTGAATGACAGCTTCCAAAGCTCCATAATTCCCTTTCCTCCTGAACAGTAAATAATTCTTTTTTTTTCACTTTCTTGAACAAAACTGGCTAGTGTTTCCCTGGTCTGCACATCAGATTGTTCATCTGGGTTCATTGTTTGTATCTAGATGTTTTCAGGGACTTGTGTTCGTTGCCTGATGGTAACATCTGGTTCAGAATACAGAATATTTTGGTTGTGTCTCCTCTGAATTTTCTTAATACCCATTTCCTGTTTACATTGTCCATCCTAACATTGTTAAAATTGACCCGTGTTATCAAATATGGTTGGAGGAGACATCATCTTTCTAATCTCCCTCTTCTTCCCTTCCATATTTACACTAGTCTACCATCAGGTTTTACGTAGTAAAGTGTACTAGATTTTATTGTCAAATCATTGCGAATCAATTTATAGTAATCGTCGTTTCTTCTAGGTCACTTTTATATAATTTCTCTGTAATAGTTAATAAGTCTGAGTGAAATGCTTTCCAAACTAACCCTAAATTGAGATACAGCTGTGCTGTGCTAAAACCACAAGATAAACTGTCAGTACTATCAGCATCTATTTGTTGAGAATCTAGCACATAATGAACTTCAGACGCAGTAGTTTCAATTTATTTCAGCTGAAAATATCCACTACCATCAGCCATTCTTTTTGTCTATTTAAATACTGGGAAAATGGATAAGTCAAAGTTGGTAAAATAATTGGGATTGTTTGTAGAGAAAACCAGATCCATCTAACCTCGTACAGGAGCTGAAATTAGGGAGTACTGACAGGAATTGAACATAACTATTGCGAAATGAACGTATGAAGAAATAACCGGGTAAATATTGACTGAAAAATAACTCAAGAACATGGAAGAAAAAAGAGTAAGAAAGACATTTAATATTTTACAATACTAGGGTTGCTAATCTCTCCAAATGATTGTCAGAAGTAGTGATTTACTCTGTAACATATTTGATCAGCAAAATTCTTATTATATTGATAACTTGGATAGTTTACATCTTCGTTTGCCCTATGGTGAAAGCTGTGTTGAAAGAAAGGAAGTGTACAGCGGGACAACATGATTGTATTTTCTCGTATTGCACTGGTATACTTCCAAAATGCTTCCGCAACAAATGTTGTTAAACTTTACTAATTCTGGGTCACTGAGAACGAAAATGATGCTTAAAATTGTTGATTGCCTTTAGTTTTAAAGATATGATACTGGGTCAGTATATACGACCCTTGACTTGGGAATGGCGGACGATAAGTGAGTTATAAAGGGAAGGGATCTCAATTTAAACCAGAAATGACTAAAATAAATCTTTGACTGGATCTATGAAAAAAATCTATGACTGGGTTTGGACAGTACTTGCTTTTTAGGCAAAACAATAAATGATGCAATCTGAAGCTGGTATTGCGTCATACATGATATGAATTGCATCATGTTATTCCTAGAAGTCATGTATGATGCAATCATAACTAAGCTTATATCAGTCTGCTGAAGAAATTGCCCTATATCAGCTCTACAAATCATACAGTGTCGTGCTCTCTTATATGTCAGTGTTTGATTTTGCAAAGAGACACATTTCTGTTTAGCCAAAGTGAGCAGAGATGCCTCGTACTTTTGTGAACAATGCAGATAAATTCTGCTATGTTTGTGGTGAAGTGACTTTTGCATCACAAAAGCGCAGGATAACCTCTATGGTTAAGAAAGCCTATCACCTTTATTTTGGCTGCAACATTGGAGATCAGGACAAGAGGTGGGCCCCACACATATGCTGTAACACTTGTGCAACAAATCTTCGCCAGTGGTTGAACAGGAAAAGGAAATCTATGCCTTTTGCAGTGCCAATGATTTGGAGAGAGCCAACAGATCATATCAGCAATTGTTACTTCTGCATGGTGCCTCCAGTAGGGAAAGGTGTGTCAAGGAAGAAAAAGTGGACTGTGCATTATCCAAACATTCCGTCAGCTATACGCCCAGTACCCCACGGAGAAGTACTGTCGGTTCCTGAAGCACCAGAATCATTCTCACTTGAGTCAGACGAGGAAGAGGAAGAGGATGAAACTTCTAGTCCTGAACCATCAATGTCACATGACCCATATTTTCTCCCAACCTCCTCCTCTGAACCACACCTCATAACACAAGGTGAACTGAATGACCTTGTCAGGGATTTGGAACTACCCAAGAGTAAGGCAGATCTGTTGGGCTCCAGACTACAGCAGTGGAATCTCCTGGCAGGTGATGTTAGGGTTTCCATGTTCTGTGACCGTCAAAAGGATCTTGTCCCATTCTTCTTCATGGAAGATGATCTTGTAGCCTGCAACAACATCGATGGTGTGATGGCAGCTCTCACCATCGTCCATGATCCAGATGACTGTAGACTGTTAATTGATTCATCGAAGACGAGTCTTAAAGCTGTTTTGTTGCATAATGGCAGTGTTTTGCCATCAATTTCAGTTGGTCATGCAGTCCACATGAATGAAACCTATGAAAACATGAAACAACTTTTGAGGTACATAAACTATGACCAACATCAGTGGCAGCTTTGTGGCGATTTCAAGGTTCTTGCTCTCTTGCTTGGTCTGCAGACTGGATACACAAGGTACTGCTGTTTTCTCTGCGAATGGGATAGTCGTGCGAGAGATTCCCACTACATCAAGAGAGATTGACCACTCCGACAGTCATTGGAGCCTGGGATGAAAAGTGTTCAGCATCCACCACTTGTTGAATCAAGGAAGATGTTGTTACCACCTTGGCACATCAAGCTGGGTCTGATGAAGAACTTTTTTCAAGGCCATGGATAAAACACAAGCAGCTTTCAAGTACCTCCGTGGAAAATTTCCAAGGTTAAGTGAAGCTAAGATAAAGGAAGGTGTCTTTGTTGGCCCTCAGATTCGTGAACTTCTTCGAGATGACGCATTTCACCGTGCACTGCGTGGCAAGGAAAATACGGCATGGAAAGCCTTCCAGTTAGTGGCAACAAATGTTCTCGGAAACAACAAGGCAGACAACTACAGGGAGTTATTGGAAAACCTTCTCAAGGCATACAAAAGCCTTGGTTGCAACATGTCACTAAATATACATTTTTTGCACTCTCATCTAGATTTGTTTCCACCGAACTGCGGAGCATTCAGCGATGAGCACGGCGAGCGATTTCACCAGGACATTGCAACAATGGAGAAACGCTATCAGGGCAAATGGAGCCCATCGATGCTTGCAGACTATTGCTGGACAGTGACAAGAGATGCTCCATTTAATGAATACAAGAGACAAGCCAAGAAGCGCCGAGTAGACACTGAAGTAAGACTAAACTATGTACTTATATATATACATAATAGTTTTTTTTAACTTTTGTTTCAATATATTTTTTTATTTATATAACCCTTTTGCTGTTTTTTAAAGTGTTACATAAACATATTATCATGTAAAGCAACCATTACAATTTATGATTAAAAGTCTACTATGTGCACAATGTACATAGACGTAAAATCTAAAAACTTAAATATTTTGGAGACATTAGGCAATCAGTTGTTTTTAATTTTCATATTTGAATTGATCACATCAAAATCCCTAATAAATAGCACATTTTATCTCTGAAGCATGCGACTTCGAAAAAATTGTAGACCAGTGTTGTTAGCTATAGTTTTATCGATCCTGTTTTGAATATATCCCTCATTTGCCTTTACAATTTTATGTGAATATTTTTTTTAGTATGGTGGAAATATAGGTTGTTATGGTCCTACCACAATTACACATCAATGTCTAATCATCACTCTCTGCTGGTACATAAAACTATGCTTTTGATATCTCCCAATAAAGTATTGATTATTTATGCGTTCCATCTCGAATTGTGATCTTGAAGTAGCACAATTATAGCATTTTATCATATCCAGTTAAGGTAGTAGTCATATTTCAAATATCACGTTATTGTTGTAGTGTTTTGATAGGAAAGCATTGGGTAATTCTGACAATTTCTGGAAAATGCCACTGAAAAATCCACTAGTAGTCTAGCACTGATGATGTATCTTTGTGTTGTTTTATTCAGTAGTAAGCAATGTGGACCAGCAATGAGTAGATGGCAGATGGGACAGATGAGATTTAAATTTTTGTTTTACCCGCTGTGCGTGGGCACAGTCGGGGTCAAAAAGTCTTTAATATTTCCAACATAAGTAATAGTCCAGAAATGTCATTAGGCATCTGTTTCTCTTTTTACTATTTCGAATGTAACTAGTAGTTCAGAAATGTATTTCCATGATTGAAGCCAAATTTAATATCGACTTAGACTGAGGCAAAGTCAAAGCACAACTATGCACATATGCGTCTTTTTGAGCCCTACGGTAGATTATATTTTGAAGTTCACGAGCTATAATATTTGTACACAAAATACACTCGTATGCAACAACAATATATCAAAATCAATTTTTACTGGTGCCATCAGACGATTGTGTATTTAGAAAATAATAAAAATACATTAGCGTAGCCCTACTATTGTGCTTTTTGAAATTTTAGTTTGACAATAAATGGAGATGATATAATATGCTACCGAAATTCCAGCAATCTGGTTAAAACGAATGGTCACTATCTGAATGTCGTCTGGTAGTATACAGGTAAATAAATGTCGCAGAATGCACATACAACACGTCGATATTTATATTTGTACACGGATTGTTGACAAGGCCGTTTGGTCAAAGATCTAACGCATAAGACAACAAATAAAAAATGGTCTGTGGTTCGAAACTCGTCAGTGGTGAAAGATCTTTTTCTTTAAAGTGAGCTTCGAAACTATGTATTGAAAAATCGCTCAGTCAAATGTTGAACGTCGAACACCATATGCTTGACTACTTATAAATCAGTACCTATTTCCGGAATCATTATACTCTAAAAGGATGATATATTTGTGTACATATATAATGACGTGTATGCGGATGTTTTTGACTGTGAAGTGATGATATATGTGTACACATACAACAGTGACGTACAATATTTACACTCTAATATGTTAAATAGCTACTCTAAATATATATTGACATATTTCCATTTAAATATGTCAAAATGAAAACTCTGCTATGTGGTGCGCAAGTGAAAACAAGATTAAAACTCCCTGAATACCTTTTAACCTGGAAAAGAATTGCAACGTATGAGTAGACATAATTCAAACAGAATCATAAAGAAAATAATTAGAGATTCATTTAGTAAATCTTTGAATGAGTATGGATTTTACGGCGGCAGCAACCAATATTTGTATGTTTCTTAGCGACATTGAACCATATTTATTTCCGTGAATGCTTAAATAGCCTTAACTATTAGACTTATGAAACGACCCATTCATGGAGAAGGTGAGTATAGAAATTTTAGCACACAACGAGGCCTCTAAATGTATTCAATACAGGCGACATGGATACTGTCATTGAACGTTCATTTCACAGTTTACAGACTCCATTTTGACTGGAAATAAGTGAAAGTACAAGATGGAAGTTTGACAGGATAGAATGCTTAACATTGCACATAATTAGGTATCAATCGCTCAGAGGAATCTGCTATATCGATTGACCTGAATAGATTAGAACCGTCTTCTTGTTCTGGTGTTATGTGTGATGTTTATATAATATTATAAATATTTTAGGAAATTTAAATGTTTCTTGGCTTTAATTTTTGCTCAAACCTTAATGACATGTATCAGGTTAACATGTTTAGGTACTGTCCTTGAATTAGGTTGTTTAATGAGTTCAAGGACAGTTTTGGTGAACAAGTTGTTGATTTAATTTGAGGTCAGGGTTGATTTTGTTTACAGATAAAACTAGAATTTCCTTTAGAATAATGTGTTAAAAGTCATATACACTATATAATTTTTTAGAACATTATGTCATTTGACCTATCTTTATATATATATATATATATATATATATATATATATATATATATATATATATATATATATACCATGTTTGGTGGTCAGTTTTTAGTTTCGACCTTAACATTAATCTATAAAGAGTCATTACAGTTGTGAAAAATCATTCCAAATTCAGAGAGAGGAATTATTTTAAATATTCATTGGATTATAAAAGTGCCCATAGACTTTTGGATTTTGGATTTTGAATTGATGAATTTATGATTTATGTGAACTTATTCAAAGCTATTATGGACTACTTCATTTTGACAAATTAGCACATTAAAGACTACCGGCAGATCATGACATTAAAGATTATTGGCACATCAGCGCATTTAAAGATACAGGAATTCACTCGGAACATTCTATATTTAGGACTTGTGATTAGGACCCTTAGGATTATTTGATTACTTGATTTTAATTCACGTTACTGTAAGTGTCTTTTGATTATCAATAGAATTATCTAGAAATAAATTACTTGTTGATTTTTACTTGATTTATTGGTTTCATTTTCTTCCTGTTACATTTTTTCTGAGACCATAGAGTCGTAACACTGGATAAAAATAAAACATCATCATTGCCTATTTTAATAGATTCTTCGTGTTCCATCTTTGTTTTTCTCTCAATCTCTCACACTGTTGATTTCTAGAGTATTGTCAAATTCTGCATGCAAGATGACATTTACTGTGTTGGCCAGAGGTACTGCAAACTGAAGTACCACACGAAGTTGGCCTGATTTTATAGGGTGGAAATGTCCCTCGTTGCTGCCTTGGCCTGGAGTGAGATCAAAGCTCCACAAAGTATATCCTCCTACATAATCATTGTACGAAATACCATGGCTGCTGTTCGTACCTAACTGTCACGTGGCTTCAAACAGTGTCAAATAAGATCTCAAGTAATTTTCTGGGCAAAGTTAGATTCAAAGGGCCTGGTACACAACGTTTGGCCATCTCGAGTGACTTCTATTTTGGACACTTTGAAGTGTTGGAACTCGAAAGGATTTCGATCAGGGCTGTTTTACTGACGATGCCAGAGAGCAAATTGTCCTTGGAAAACATGATCTTTTATCTTGGATCAGAGTCCAGTGGCAATGGTGGAAGTTTTCACTTTCACTCATCGTATCTGATACTTGGCTGTTGTTCTGCTCAAAGTTTGACTGATGTTGTTTCCCACTTTATGTAAGACTTCCACACGGCGCATGTAAAATCTGGCTTCCTCGATGATGGTTTTGTACTCGTTAGCATTAGCCATCAAATGGAAGATGGTACTACTTCGATTCAGTCTTAGGCCTACATCCACTCCGTTTAACAAATACATGTCTTGCAGCCACATGTCCAAATGCAAAAGATTAATTATTTCTACACTGTGTCCTTGTTTGATTGCTTTTTGCGCTCGTTAAAACCAACATTTTGAGGATCGTCAGCTTCAGTCAACTCTGCGTCGTTGAAGACATCCAATGTGTCAGGTTTTCATACCACGGAATCATTCAGATGTGTGTTATGTGGTCCTTTTCCGTACGTCAAGAGATTTTCCAAGTACGCTTGGTAACTGTAAGTATCCATGCTGCTGCTCACCAGTTTGTTATTCAAGTACAAATCCACTTCGCTGAACAATGAATGCATGAAAGTGTTGACGGGAGCTACTTTGGAATCTTCTCCTGGATTGCTGTTGTCCACTTTGAGAACTTTCACTTTCAGGTTCAAGTGACTGCTATTCAGGTCGATGTAATCTTCGGTTTGTCCTTTGGTTTCAAATTTGATAGAAGCTGAGGTAGTCAAAGACGACACAGGATGAAATTCTACCCATTGGTATTCTTGCATCGTTATCATCGTTGTTAGCATGGCAAACAGATCGAGTTCTGACTTGGAACATTCGCAAGAATCTCGGTGCATTTTATTTTTATTTTTTTTTTCAGTTAGTAATCAAAAGAGTCCATTTTTCTGACATAATGTTTTTCTTCTTTTCTTATTCTTTTTTTTATCGCGTGTATGAGTTCTGAAACATTTTCGACTTCCCTTTCTGCCCCGTCCTTGCTGTGGGGTAGAGGAGGAAGTAATGCCTTCTTCAGAAGCGTTAAGCGAATTTAGAGTTGTGTCTTGACGACACAAAATGTATTTTTCTGTTTGAATCAACGCATTTTTTTTTACTTCCATCAAGGCATCTGTAGGACTTTGTGGTCAAAAAAGGACGTTTTTGGAGAACTTATTTTTCTTGTGTTAAAGCGTCATCTTTGAAAGCATCGAATCCTTGAGTCAACGTCAGTTTTAAGATAGGTGCTACCGTACAAAAAGCTGATTTTAACATATCTCCTACACCATGTCCTCGTTGTCGAGCGACTCCTTGGTACTATGTACGATATCCTGTATACATCTCGTTTTTACAATCCGCTAGAGAATAGTTTCGGAAAATGTAGTTTCACTGTGACTTTTCCTTTTGAGAATATAATACTTTGTCCAAAATCTCCATTTATGCTAATATTGACACTGTCAAAATGCGATTTACTGATAGGAAGATAATGAGGATGTATAAATGCTCTGTGAACGTGATAACGTATTTCCTCCCTCATCGTAAGCAGCTATGGCATAATCCACATTGAAAGGAATTACCCTGAGCAAAGAAGCCGCTGTGTTTCCTACGACATTATACTCTACGACATCAGAAAACATAAACATCAAATTCATTCCTTTGTTCAGTTTGATAGGGAAGCAAAAATACATGTATAATCGATTGTTGTTGTGAATGTCCTTTGTATGCTGTACTATGTTCGTGTTTCCACATAGAATAGTAAACAAACTGGGAGAAAATGTGACAGACAGCGTTTTGCCGTCCGAAAAATATATTTTAAGAGGGTTATATTTTATGGTACTTGTCAGTACACTTCAGCGATTTTCTACAGGGCTTTGCCAAACTGATGGCTGACAATAGCTGAAATCGATTCGACGAGATGTTGAGTATTAAAATAAAATCCTGCAGGAATTCTCATGGAATAGACGCTCAATTGGGACTTCGCTGGTGATGGTGTTTTGGATTCGTAAATGAGAGGATCATTTTGTCCAAGTGTTCTTGAACTTGTTCGTTGAATATTTTAAACGAAGAAAGTCGTTTGATCTCCAATCACATTCTTGATTTGAGTGGGATAAATTATTTCTAACAAAGTTACTTCTCAATGAGCTTCCTGATCCAATTGTATGGTCTGAGGTAATTTGGCTGTGAAACAACATAATGTGTTGTTAGGAAACACTTTCATAGAACTGTCACTGGATATCTTTTAATATCGTATACATTGTCTAACTTTGTTGTCACTCGTTGTATCTCAAGGAAGAAGAAAGTTCATTTTAACACTTCTCGATTCATATCTTCCTATGTGTAGTTTTGTTTTACCAATGCAAACGAAATCTCCTGTGTTTTAAATTTTGTCGTCTTGGATAATGCATCAGACGTTCAAAACAATGGCATTGAATACACACACTATTCGCACAAACATACCTATATACTATCACACAAGAGGGGTAATTATACTGGAGGGACTTGGATTTTGTTTAATTTGGCAATCATTTGAGTAGTATCTCTTTTTCAATTGATGTATGCGGTTGTGGAAAGGGTTTTGTATATCTATCTATATTGTTCACAAAATACTTAACCTAGAAACATAAGTATTTTGGTAGGTAGAGTATGTGTAAGTAAACACTTCATTTACGACGAATAACTTCCTTTCTCTCCCTCTTGTTTAATGTCTATAGAAGAATATGGTACTTATGTTTTACCGTTTTCAATCTCGAACAGAAAATTTTACTTTATCTGTCAATCTTTGGTTGGCACAACAACATTTTTTTTATCAAAAGCAACATCACCACCCTAAAATTGACAAAACTAAATTTGGAAATGAAAATAAAGAAATTAAAATTGACAGAAACAAATTTGGAAATGAAAAATCAAAAGAGTAAATTTAAAATTAAAATTAAAAATTAAAATTTTCCAAACCTGATAATTGAGAAAGTGAAATTTTGAAAAAGTACATTTGAAAATGATAATTCAAAAAGATAAACTGAAAACTAAAAAAGACATATAATGAAAATTGATTATGAAAATGAAAATTGGAAAACAAATATCTGAAAATGAAATTGTAAATGAAAACTTGAATAAAATGAAAATTAAAAATTATCAATTAAAAATGAAAATTGAAATGGACATTGAAAAAATGAAAATTGAGAAAATGAAATTCATAAAAACTTAATTTGAAAATGAAAATTACAAATTATGAAATGAAAATGAAAAATAGAAAAAAGAAATTGAAAACAATGAAAATGGAAATTAAGACATAAAAGTTTGAAATTGAAAATTGAAAATTAAAATTAAAAATTTATAAAAATTAAAGTTAAGAAATGAAAATAGAAAATGAAACTTAAAAAATATTAAAAACGAAAATTTGGAAGCAAATATCCGAAAATTAACATGAAATTTAAAAATAATAAAATTAGAAATGAAAATGAAAAATACAAATTGAAAATTATAATTTAAAAAAATAAAATTTGAGAAATTCAAGTTGAAGATGGAAATCAAACATGAAAATGAAAATGAAAAAATTAAAATAAGAACTGAAAAAAAAATTATAAATTAAAATTTTAAATAAAAATTTAAATGAAATGCAATTTGAGAAACTAAATTTGAAAATGAAACTGAAAATGGAAAATGAAAATGAAGCTGAATATAAAAAGATGAAAATGAAAATTGAAAGTTAAATTTTAAAAATGGAAAATTGAGAATCAAAAGTTCAAAAATTGAAATTTGAAAACTAAATTTGAAAATAAAATTATAAAGGAAAATTAAGAAAAGATTTTTGAAAAACTAAATCTGAAAGGTGAAAGTGATATTGAAAAAACAGAATTTGAAAATAAAAATTGAAAATGAAAATGAAAAAAGCCAAAACTTTGATTTCTGAAATAAGTCAAGAGTTAGTGTGAGCTTTAAAACGTGTCTTAATACAAACTGGTCGAACCCCAATATGATGAAAAACATACAAAAGCATCATATTTTATTAACAACCATTACATTCCTTGTCTGATAGTGTATAAGAATATTTGTGGGTATAGTGTGTATGTGCATTTTTACCATTGTTTGTGTGTACAGGTGTGTGTGTGAATTCATTCCTCTTCTTTTACATCCTAGCCTCTTGAGTGGTATTATATTTGTTTGTTTGTAAGTATAGGTTGTATATATTCCCACCCCTTTTCGTTGGCTGGTAAATGTGGGGGGGGGGGTGTCGGAAAGTAGATGACTGGGTGTTGGTTGCCTTAACAGTGTATTGAATAGTACGTGTGGGGTATTGGCATGTTCATGGGATACTGTGAATGTTGAATAATAGGTAACTGGATAATGGATGGTAAATAACTGGATGTTGGTCATTGCAAACGGAGTGTTGATGGTATAGTATTGGTTTTGGATAGTTGATAAATGTGTTATGGATAGTAGATAGCTGGGTGTTGGTCACTCAAAACGGCGTATTGGTTAGTAAGTGTAGTTTAACATTAAATTTTCCGGTAGAGGGATTAGAGACCGATAATTTGAAACATATGGACATTTCTTACATTATTCTTTATGCTAGAAGTCACAAGGACCCCAAACCGAAAGTTATAGCCTAAATGATGTATTCTCATCTTTTTAATTTAACTAGTTGTCCAGAATTCTTATATATTATCTACTTACTGGATTAAGGCATTGGTCTTCAGAGTGTCCCAAGAGAAAATAGATCAACGATAAGGAGCATTCAGAAGCAGAAACAGAAGAAGAAGGACCCATTCCAGTAAAGAAACGCAAGAAGGCAAGACAAGCAGAAGAAATAGCAAACTAGAAAGAACTCGTACCAGTGAAGAAATTCAAAAGAGAAAGACAGTAAAAAATGAACATTTGTGATGCATTATGAAATTTAATTGTGATTCTAATTGAAGAAAATATACCAAAACACGTAAGTGTATCTTTGTTTTGATTTTTTCTTTTGGTCTGGGCAAAATACTCGAACATATTTTCACGGACAATTTTCTTTTAAAATATGGCGTGTTGGATAGTAAATGTCGGGTGTTGGGTTGTGGATGTGGGGTGTTGGATAGTAGATGACTGGATGTTGGTCACTCTACCCTTTTCGTTGGTTAGAAAGCGTGGGTGTTGGTCACTGATAACGGCGTACAATTTACATTGTATACATATATTTCACAATTTGTTAAAAACATATTACAATTGTAAAGTTTTGTTTAAGATTTGTGAAAATATTGCAATTTGTAATTTGTGAGGACATTTTTCAGTCTTCGCTAAATTCAGTATTATTTATTTATTTTTTATTTCCCAAAAAATGTAAATTTGTTAAGTTTTTCACCTTTAAATTTTTTTTTTACAATTTGTAAAATTTAGTTTTAAAATTTTTACATTTTAGGGGAATATGCTTTGTAATCTCCGCTAAATTCCGTATTAGTTTAGAAATGTTAGTATTACTTTTCGCCTCGACCATATTTTAGTGTTTTCCGGATATGTTTTCAGTCTTCGCTAAAGTCGTTTGAGGTTAGGAATTTTAGTACTACTTTTAGTCTTGGATATTTTTTTTTATACATTTTTCCGGATTATTTTTAGTCACCGCTAAAGTCCGGTACAATTTGGGAATTTTAGTGCCACTTTTAGTCCTGGCCAATTTTTCAAACATTTTTCCGGATGATTTATTCAGCCTCTGTTAATGTGCATATGAGTTTCGGAATTTGTGTACTACTTTTAATCTAGGCCAATCCTTTTTTAACATTTCTTCCGGATTATTTTCAGTCTCCGCTGCAGTCTGGTACAATTTTGTAATTTTAATGCTGCTTTTAGTTTTGGCAAATTTTTCAAACAAATTTTCCGGACATTTTTTCAGTCTCCGTTAAAGACCATATGAGTAATTGAATTATTTTACTACTTTAAGTCACATACATTTTAGTGTTATTATGATTTCATTTCCTTGATTATAGATATTTATAGCATCAATGCATTACATGCAAATTTACCCACACCGCCAACATAATTTGAGGTATAGGTAATTCTTTATATATAAATCTCGGATATATGCATATAGCCACTAAGTAGCAGGTAACTACACACGGCGTGTTAGATAGTATGTGCGTCATCTGAGGTCAGCCACTTCTAACAATGTAACAATGTAGCCCCATTTGAGGTCAACAACTTCTAACAATGTTACAATGTACCCCTAATGTTAAACGTATGGACAGCTTTAACATCGGATTTCCCGTACGTCCCCATAAATTGAGACCATCCACTTCTAACAATGTTGCCATTTATACTCAATGATAAACCTATTGACAAATTTAAACATAGGATTTCCCGTATGTCCTCCAAAGGTCTCCAGCATGTTAACCTATGGGGTAATGTTAATTCCCGTACGTCCCCCACTATCCGCATATTACTACTAGTGCTTAACAACTGGTCTCTAAGAAGCAAGTATGTCAGACTCTCGAACTCTTTCCCCTTACCACATTCAACCCATCCTTGTAGATAATTACCCGATCTACGGACGAACTGGGTGAAAGTTTTTCCCTCGCTCAGGTTTACTATATTTAAACTTTTTCTGAAAGCCTCGCTCGGTTAGCTCAAATCTCTTAAGTGCGTCATAATTTAGCGCTTCGTTCGCAGGGAGACGTGAATACACATTGAGTGCTTTACCCTTAAGTAATCAGCTGAGATGGAGCGACCAATCATCCTTTATGTACTCCGTCCTCAAACGGGGGCAATTTGGTACCTCTTAACTTGCTCGAATCAGAATCGTGTTGCCCACCTTTCTTGTCCTCTAATAATTCAATTTTCCTTTTATACTCCCTCTCCATATCTCTGTCTTCAACCTCTACCTTTTCTATCTCTGCATCCGACTTTGCTTGCTTCTCTCATGCAATCTTTTCCCCTTTTGCTTCCCTTTTCCACCTGGTCTTTCCTTCTCCACCTGCTTTTCTAATCATATATTCCTTTACTTAAATTTCCTTTGGTTCCCTTTATGTCTGCCATTATATCTCTAACCTCTCTCTTTGTTGATCCCTCTCCTTTAATGTCTGTTCCTTTCCCAAGCCTGATACTCATGAAAAAGTCTTCTTAGGGACTCCCAGTCATAACCAAACTGTTTTCCCATCTCCACGAGATCTTTAAGTGACGACAAGAGTATTACTGCTTATAAGATCATTAATCCCAATGGCACAACCATGTGAAACGTACAGTTATGGGGATATCACACAAATCAACTGTATCATTCTTGTCAGAGGGCAGCAAATATGTATATATGATAAACAAAGGGACAAGTGTATGATGTGAGAGAGATATTTACTCACCTCTCAGGAAGGTCGCAGTCTGACATAGATCAGTGAAAAAATAGCACTTGAAGAGAGACCTTTATAAACAAATGTTAGCGCTTGGCCGAATCCGATCCCACTTCTGACACCATTGTACCATGATTGAGGCCGGGTGAGACTTGGATCTAGCGTAAACACTAAACACAAGTTCATGAATGAGAGGCTTATTTATAATGCATATGCGCATAAAGTCCACCAATGGATATAACAAAATGATGCGTACAAAGTTCAACAAGGGATCTAAGAAGAAACTTATATCGTATATCGTTCCTAAATGAAAGCGATCAAAACATTGAATTTCAGCAAATAAACACAAATGAACGGATTTGATCATCGTATATGAACGGATTTGATCATCGTATGGAACTATCACCAAATAGGATTAATATATGGCATTATAAACAAGTATGGTTGACATGTGGATCTATCGACACGATATGATCAGGGTATGAAAGCTATAAACACGTATGATTGATATATGATTCATCAACACGTACGATGGTTGTATAATTGATTTTGAATCATACAGCGACATTAAATGTAATTTTCAAACTAATAGTGGCATTAAATTAAAGTTTCACACATATAATGATATTCAATAAATTGATCCAAGAATGGAACGTATGATGGTATTCATCTCGTGGCGTTCATGTGATCACGAGAAATTTCCGATTCCACAGCTCCAGTCCAGTGGTTGAAGAAACAACCTCACGTGGTCCGTTCCTTCCAGCCTACCGAAGGATCCCTCGAAAGACTCCTTATCCCCCAAACCCTTTGGTCCAGAATCTTTGGCCCCTCACACTGCGAAAACATGACCCCTCCTTCAAACCAACGTCACCATTGACTGCAGCATCCGGGTTGCACAAAACCCGTGTTCGAACATCTCTACAGCTGAAGATTGGTTCCGTGAAGTGGACCGGTTCCTGACAAAATTCATCTATATTGTGACGATACAGAGAATTTGGGCTATAAGTAACCTGGTTCTAGTAAAATCCACAGCCCGAGCACCTAGGGTAATCGGGTTTCTCACAGTCGGCACTTTCTATGTTCGGCAGTGGGTGAACTGACCTCAGTATTTTGAAATAGCTAAGACTGAAACTATACGCTCCCGGGTAACGCTGTACGCGGCAACGACACCCGTGTACAATTTCGTTCACATATATGATACAAAGGTATTTTAGTACACACAATTTCGTGACACGTCTTACCCTGAAATTAAGTCAAAACAATTTGATTCTCCGTACGATAAAATCACTGTTACATATACCATCACATCTTTGATTATTTTATTTTTTTAAAACCATTTTTTATTACGACAACAACACAAAGTGGCCACAAAGCTAACTCAGTTTAAAACCCTTTTGCATCTGTAGTTTCTATCGTTCATTATTTAACTATTATTTTGAAGATTAAACTTTTTATTCAAATAAACAACAGTTTCAGTGTTCTGAGCTTCTCAGCCTTTTACCGTAGCAGTCCTTCTACGCTATCAGTTCACCCCACGACGCTTCAGAACCCGCCGCTACGCGATGGCTATGTTTTTGATGCCGCTACGCTTTTAAGGTTCCAGCTATCCTTATAAAATGAATCTATTAAATAAACATCATGTCACCTAATCAAAGCTCTATTAGTCAGATGACACATGTTCTTACCTCTTCTTGGGTATTTAATTAAAATAACCCAGGATAACTGCTCACTCACTTTCGTCTTTGCACTGACATAGTCACGTGACGGGCAAGCAATAACTGAGCCTACTGGTACTGTAATATATATATATATATATATATATATATATATATATATATATATATATATATATATTCCACTACCAGCAGAAAAACTGAAAACGTTATACATATTACAGTTTAAGTTAATCAAATTCTTGTGAACAATGGACACACCACCTTCAAAACGCGTAAAATTGCCCAGCGCCTGGCTAGCCAGCCCTATGTTGGCGTGGATACAAAAATCAGAGATAGGTTTCTCACATTTCTATAAGTGTATGATCGTACCTCACACGTGACCTTTATCCTGACTCGTGGACTATTTTGACCTTCTGCTACTAGAATAGTGTACACACTAGCAAAACCTCCCCAATTTCCCAATTACCTGAACATTATTTCACAATAATCAAGATAAACATTAATTGTAACACATTTACGTATTACATGAGCAGTGGTTGAAGTTAAGTGTTCTAGACACAGCCCGTTTCGCACTGATCGACCGAGTTACATAAACGGCTTCTTTAGTTAATCTCAAGTTGTAAAAGTCGTTGTTGTAAATGTTATTTTTAAAACATTCATATTTTCATTATTATTTTTGAAGGGTAAATCAATTCTAGATCAAAGTTGAATTCAGGACTATTTTATTCTGTTTTGTCTGTCTCGATTAATTTTGTGGATAAGAGTGGATTTTATTTTTTTCCTGATCACATTTGTATCATTGCGCAAGCTATCTATAGTATACAATTCAGATGATGTGCATCACCATTGCCGTGTACCGTAGCAGCTTAAACCAATGTTATTTGAAAGCTAAAATGTCTTTAAACGTCATTAAACGTTTGCATTGATTATTTCAGTGTCAACCAAACCTTATACGCTCTTCCTGTTGGTAAAGAAATTTCAGTGGGTATTCTACCGTTTGATAGCTACAGCAGTATTCACAATACGCCATTTTTCATTACGCTTCAGTGTAGGATAGGAAAACTTCACCATCGGGATCATATTTTGCGTCAGACTCTCGGCACAGCTTCGTGTCTGACGCAAAGTCCTGACCCTCAGATGGAATTGTCCTATCCTACACCGATGTATATGATGGATTCTGTTAGTCACCAGTTGGGATTCTAATTCATATAGATTGATTTCCCCAATAAAAAAGCATATGAACGAATGGCTGATTCAGCACTAAATGGAAGACTTCATATCCTTGGGTGGAACAGCTGGATTGGATGGTCTTCCATATTGCTAAATTTTGGCTTAGACCATCTTAGTTGCCAACAGGTGATGGGGTGGGGGTAGTGTAATTTCTCGAGCACTATTAATTTACAATATAATATTCTGTTCTTTTATAATAGTAGCAGTAACTGCTGTTGTACGTGTGATTGTTGTCGTTCTTATTAATTTCCGGGAAATCTGATGAGGAATGAAATTTGCATTTTATCCAGCAGTTGCCCTTATATTTACATAATATATTCTGAGCAAGAGAAATATGGTTTGATCAGTAAACCTTAACTTAAGTGGATGCTGCTCTATCAGCTCCTCATTTCTCTTTTTCTCTATCCATGTAAGAAAAGGAGATAGTTGTATCCTCCAATTTAATCTGTTGTTGAAAACATGTGTTGCATTATGCTTTCATTTATATTTGAAACAATTAGTTTTGAATGTGAATGTATTACATGATAAATTAAGTGGGGATATTTTTTAATCAGTAGCATCCCGTGTAATCTGCAAGAACTGTTAAGTTGGTAAAAGCAGATACTACATATTCACAACATTGTGCCCATTTGTTTAGAAATGGATGATATTACAAATATCGTAATTTGAATTATGCATTTTACTCTGTTGTATACTTACACACGGCGTCCATTGAATCTTGGGTCAACAAACATACATACGTAACCTAGATATTGTGTACGAAGCATTCCAAACGTTTCGGAATTTCTACGCTGCAATATCAAAGTTAAGATTTCTCATTCATGGAACTGTCTATAATCAAAATATGACCAGAAGTTGTTGTGCTCAATGTCATTTATTCTCAAATGAGTTTCACTAAAGCTTGTACTAAAATGCTAAGACTGACATTTTATTGTCTATGCAGTCGTATGTCCGAAATATACCCCTCCATCCTAACGCATACATTTCGTTCGGTTTTCCCTATATTTTGCATTTTACAGTTCAATCATTAGACTTAATAGATTAGATTTTGTGGATCACGTGCAAAATGTTGTTCAGATTTTAAATTTATATCTGCTTTCATGATGTTTACTGTGTCTGAAGCAATTAGAAAATCTCACAGTGTACACTCATTAAGTTCACACTTAAAACAACTAGGCGTGTCGATACTCGATACTTTGGATCACACTAAAATGTCCCCTGTGTTCTTATTGCATTTATAGGCTGTAACCAAAGTACGCGTTCCATAAGCCTGAGGACATTTTTGTTGTATGTCACCAACATTTTTATAGCATACGTTAATCTAGAGACTGAATGTCCATTGAAATGAACAAGAAACGGAATTATTTTCATGTCTTGTTGTGAATATTTGTTCTTCTTAGTGCCTCATATTTCATTTTCATAACCTCTTTACATTAGTTCTGCTAAAAGCAACGAACAATCGTCGTAAACCTCGCATCCAGATAATCACTCTTTGCAACGTTATAGCTCTTGTATATGTTTGCATCTAAGAAATGTACAGATTCCCTAGTAATTTTAGTTTTAGTTTTACTTGTTTAATGGTAGTTATTCTTCTTCCGAATGGGTGCAAAGAAAGAAAATATCATCAATCAACATAACAAAGAAAAAACTTATGTTTTGGGTCTTAGCAGATATTTATTTCTTTCATTTAGCAAAATAAATGTTTGCATAACCTGAAGTAAACTTCTACTCCATAGTTGTTGCTTTGTTTGGAGAGATATGATTTGATTAAAAACAAGGTCGTTCTTTTCAATTCAATTTTCTGTAAATTAAAAATGTCTTCATCTGATCGTCTTCGAATTGATCATGTTGCAAAATCAAAGTTAAGATTTTCATCGTTTGAATCTTCTACATTGGTATTCTTTAGAGAGAAGTAAATAAAATGTTTGAACATTCTAACTGCAATATTTCCATATTAAAGTACCCCTGAAAGGCGCTAGGAAGGAAAAGTACAGCTAAATTGAAAGCAAGCTCAAATACTATCACATATATGAAAGATAGAGCAATATATATATATATATATATATATACATATATATATATACATATATATATATATATATATATATATATATATATATATATATATATATATATATATACTGTTACGAAATTATGTATCATCTTTTAAATTATAATATAGTTTCATTTGGTTTATGACCTTGGTATTATAATTTATTTTATTCTTTTAGTAGCCAACATTATTATTGAGTACATGAGTCATTGTTTCTGTCCAAGGATATCAATAATTATGTCGGTCAACTTAACACAACATGGAGATCACGTGGGTAGAGCGTCAGTAGCGCGTGATGAAATGAATCATTTTTGTGACCTAGTTCCATGACTCAGAACTTGTTTACTTGTAAGAATTTAAATCGGAGATTGGGTTTTATATTTGTTCTACGCAGTATGGATACTATAAAAGTAAGAT
>JAQPZY010001285.1:1792500-1950371 GCA_029931535.1 Margaritifera margaritifera
AGTTGAGCACTGGTGCCATTTTAGGTCTGGACACAGCAATTTAGTATTGCTTGAAGAACGCCAAATTGTACATTAAAATATATAAAGAAATCATCATCCTTAGAATGAAATTATTTGTCAAGTTCTTATATAGGGCATGCTAAAATGCAGTTTATGTTATGTGATTTGTCTGTCCTGATAACATGAAGTGCAGGTTTGTGCCTCACAGAACGGACTATCATTTTATGCAAAAGGACAGAACAGTTATTCCGATTCTTTTATCATATCAACAAATAATTACATGGTCACATGTCAGAGTTGGAATGAACATTCGAATCTCAGTCTATATTTTCAACAATCGCCTCGGTTTTAGCCTTAGCAATCCTTCGGGGCTTATAGAGTCTTGTCTACAAAGCCTTGGAAACCTTCAATGTTAAGTTATAGTCTCCCCACCCCCACCCCACCCCCTCCGTGTAGAGCCTCTATTGATTATCTATATTTAGTCTCAGCGATACAGGAGTCCAGAAAAGAATCATGATATATAAGCATTTGAAAAATAGATATGCCGACGTACACTTCAAAATACTGTGTAGTCGATAACGCTGATGAGAAGAGGTACTGAACTAAAATAGAATTATATTTTAATCTTGAACAGCATGGCACGGTAAGTAACCCTTTTGCTCAAATACCAACAGTTGATACGTCGATATTTGATTTATTAGAAGATTTTCATTCTCAATGTCCATTGTCGAATATATGGTATCAAAGTGCATTATCCAGTCTTTTAATGCAAGATGTCATAAAGACGTTCATATTCACCTCCTCGGTAAAAAGTCAGTATACTCAAATCATACGACCAGATATATCGTTTAAATTTGGAGACTAGGGAAAATATGTATAACCGTAATGTTTTAAGAAATATTATTAATACTAGCATTCTTAGTATTTCATGCATGTTAAACAGACGCTGCCTTTTGATTTCAGAGCCTCTTGCTTGACCCTTATCATCACGTAGCACGTGAAAGTTAAAGTACAAACCAACTATCTGTTCCCCACCTAACCAAGGTAATCTTTTTTATTTTGTGGCTCTTACTTTAATGTGTGTTACGGCTACCTGTCATGCTAACATTACACACATAATTATACTTCATAAGACCACAGTTGATACTTTCATAATTTGTGCGTAGTTTGACGCAAAGACTGTTGTGTGAGAAACGTCATTGTTCTTTTTTGAACATATGAAATCTTTATCAGGGTGTATCGCAAAAAAATGCGGTCAATTCGTACTACTATATATGTAAGCATTTTTAGATCAAGCTTAAGTTTTTTTAAATGGATATGAATTCTTTTACCTCGCGTAACAAGTCGTTTCCCCTATACATTTGATTTCAGACATAGGTCTAAAGATTATTTTTTTCAACTTATCTGTCACCATCTGGTGTTTTCAATATATTTTGTATACAATGCAAATATTATAAATACAAAATACATGATATAGTGGCATCAGGAAATACATTATGCATTGTTTTAGGTGTGTGGGTGTGTGTGCGTGTGATTGTGTGTGAATGAATAGGTGGCCACTGGAACCATTCCACCTATGACTCAAACAATAACGTATTCTTATAATAAATAAATATGTATCCACTTCATAAAAAAATCTGTTTTTGTGTTTATGGATTCTATTACGTACCAATGAGAACCTCAAAATAAGAGAGTTATCCAGCCAATATAATTGTAGTCATTTATTGGAAGTTTTTAAATAGATGTATGTCTGTATCTACTGGGTAAAAATGTGTAACTTTTTTAAGCCTAGGACTTATACAACGGATCAGATATTACAAAACAAACGAAATTTCAAAATAATCTATACGCAGCGGGATTTCCTTATTTTATTATGTACAACAGAGGACATTAGTAAATAAAAGTAATCTCGGTAATGCTATAACAGTCTTTAGTTTGCAGTTTACTCAGTGATGTATGTATGTGAGTATGGGTTGTGGATAATAGTAGCATGTGGACATACATGCTGTTGTAATATTTTGTATCCCTTTCATTGAAATAATATTAATTCTCTTTAATCTTAAGATTAAATCTAATTTAATCTTAAGATATGCCCAGATTTCATGTTTGCTTTATGATCTTTTATTACAAAGTAGAAAAAATCTAAATATTTTTGATCAAGTGTTCGCTGTTTTATTGTACATCTAACTCACTCTGCAATGTGCAACTCTTTTAGTTCTTTAGATAACATTTTAGCGCAGCACAATCAACCGTATTTTATCACTTACCCTTGTACACTGGTACTTTGTAAACCTACTGTAAATATTTAGCCACTGTCAAGAAAGAGATAATGAATTTATTTTTATTACATGCTGGTGCACATTGTAAATGCAGTCAATGTTGAATCTGAGATATTATGAGTCAGAAAAATAGAAAGTCCTCGGTATTTATAAGAAGTAATGTAATGGTATGCAAGGCACTTGAGTACCAGTCCATAAGTTATACCATAACATAGTAAATCATTCTGTTAGGACACTTGTAAGTCGCTTCCAAGTATTTCAGGAAAATACTCCAATGACTGAATTTAAAATGCTATTTGTTTCAATTTGAATGAAATTGTATAGATTATTATACCATAGATATGTCACGAAATTCATACGAAGACTTCATGCAGTTTCTTATTGTCAAGATCTTATTCAGGTTGCAATACCCAATATCAAATCAACTCTTAATGTAGTTTACTGAGTTTTTATATGCTATGTTTTAAAGTAATAACTTGACAATGAACAGGTCAATCAATTCATAGCACGAAATATCTCTTTCTGTAAAACAAATCATAGATTTTCTCTAAGTATTTTTATATTAGCTTGGCTTAGTTTAGTTTAGTTTAGTTTATATGATTACACAAATGTTTCTTGTAGCTCTCATCGTATTCAAGTCACTCTCATCTGGAGGGATTCTGGCTCAGAAAACAAAATTTCGACCAGCTAGACTTGACAGTGTTTGTACCATTATTTTGTTTAATTTTTCTCTTTTAAAGAAATTGAAACATACTCAAGTCAGCTTATCAACATGTTTAGCTTGATTTTGTCTGTATGTAATTTCATAGAAATGAAAATTAAAAGCCTTTAGGTAGTACATCAGTGTTATTGTTTCAGGGTTAGTGAAAACATTTCTAGATTCATATAACGTTGAACCCGTAGTTTGTTGTATTTCTAGAGGGGGGAATAAGTAATGTAATTGACTATTTGTATATATTTGAAATCTCTCCAATTAAAATCTGCAGAATATATTCATGTGTAATACTATTAATAAATTAATGTGGCTAAATAATTTCGTTATATTATTTGTTGCAGCGAGAACATCAAATTGAAGTGGTATTGTACCTTGCTTGTTTTATATTTAATAATCCATTTGCATATGGTGTTTGGTAGACGTTCAATTGTGCATCATGTTTGTTTACATTGTCCAAATTTGCTCTTAGTTAGTTGATATCGCCCATAGATATTGCGCCATATATCGGCTTGAATATTTCAACCTATTAAATCTGTGGAATAAAAGAGTAAGCAGGTCAAATAGGGTCTGTCGGAAATTAGAAGTTTAATTGTGTAAGTAGATTTAATTACTTTTTGCTGTAATAGTAAATGATGTTCTTCTCTCATGAATTTAATTTAATTTATTCAGGAATGGATATAGACGACCTTGCTGTCCCCTTTCAAGGAAGGAAAGACTTCCTTGATGATCTTATGAATGCATGGAAAGACAACAAGGTAGTGTTTGGAGTATTTGGAATGAGATCTGTGGGGAAAACAAGAACAGTGAAAAAACACATACATGATGTAGAAAAGATGATAAGACAAGAAAGCACCACATTTAGGCAGGTTAAGGTTGTTAATTTTGACATGAAGTTTTTGAGAAAAGGTGAAGATTTGCATCCTCACATGTGTGCGTTATTTGGTATTGTGCCTGATCCTAGTTATGTAAGAGGAGGGAATTCGTGGTTTCGTCAGATTGAACTACATATCAGACAATGTCATGATCACTTTTTCTTTGTTTGCTTTGACCATTATGAGGATGTGATAGATTTAGACTTAAATAGCACATTCCTCTTATTTGTTGATACGTTGTCCAGGATCACATGCAATGTCCGCTTGTATATCACATCAACGACACAATTTTCTTTCACCGAACTCAAAGAAGGATACTTTTGCAAAACGCTAGAACCTATGAATGAAGTAGACTCCAAAAAACTTCTTCGCACTGTTGCGAATAATGTGACTTTTGGTGAACATATAGATAAGATTGTTGAACTTTGTGGAGGTCTGCCCTTGGTACTTCTAATGGTTGGTTCAGAGCTTGAGGCAGATGATGGACTGTTAAAACCAGAAGATATGGTGGAGCTATTGACTAAGTGTCGTTTACAGGCTCTCAGCAGGGACTTTTATCCAAAGGAAGATAGAATAGGTAACTATACACTTTGCAGTAATTACTTTGCTTGCAATATTATCTTGTCCACAACAAGTGCCATGAAAGGTGAGATATAGTAGTTCGTAATGCTAAAATGTTTCAAATGGGACAAGTTCACTGTCAGCTAGGGTTCTCAAAGTTATACCTTTCTTTATATATATATATATATATATATATATATATATATATATATATATATATATATTTATATATGTATATATATACATACACACACACACACACACACATATATATATATATATATATATATATATATATATATATATATATATTGAATTGACTGAGTGCAGAGTTAATGATCTTTACACGTTGGTAAATTCTGCGACTACATCGGTTCCAATCAGTTTCCAGTACACTGAAGCTTTGTTTATACCTCCTCCTTACAACATACTAATAACAAAAACTATCCCTCCCACCCATGTCTTCAGATCAAAATTTGCAACTCCAGATACAATCGCCGACTAGAATTTCAAACAATGTAATCGCACTGTCATCCTTGCACTTCTACACTCACCTTTGTAGCCAAACAAATCATATGGCGGTCTTTACGAGACACTCTACATTCAACAATTGCTTCATTTTTGCTTCGACAATGTTTCACCAGCCGTTATTGAAGGTCATAATCATATGACGTGAGAGCAGAGGGTCTCACAAAAAAGGACACTATTTTGCTTTTAAAAGATCGAAATGCGTAGAAAGTAAGAACAATGGGTACTGGACGCATACTTAATGTTGTAAGAAGCAATAACCTGGGAGAAACAAAGTCATACTGAGTGACAAAAATTCATCAGATCACTGTTGTGATTCGCTGTGACACTCTCCCCTATCTATAAGTTCATTGTTTGCTCGAGTTCTGAAAATTATATCTTACTATACATATATATATATATATATATATATATATATATATATATATATATATATGCATATATACATATTATACATTGTTTAGAAGATTCAGCATAATGTGGGAGAACATTCGTCGAAGTTTAAGATACACGTTGCTTCTTTTAAGACAAACTTCTTGTGTCAGAAATATTTAAAAAATGTTTTGTCAGCCCATATGAAAGTAAGACATCCATGACATGATGAACCTAAAATTAAGACGTTCCTATCTCTTGTTGGTGAGCATTCATAAAAACGTGGACATTCTTAACTTGAATTTAATTAAATGAAGGCACTATTGTTAAAATATTACAAATATGATGTAATTCACAAATGACAAAAAGGCATCTTTAGATTTAATCTTACACAGAAAAGGAATTCAACGAATCTGAATTATGTAAGCGATTCATTCTGAGATAGATACGCTTTGGCAGTTTTGTCTATTTTTATTTTCTGGCATGGGGATATAATATTTGTTAGTGCACATAAATCTTCATGAATCAAGCGGAATCCGAGCAGTGGATTTGATATTATTATTAACAAAACGCTACCATCGAAAATGAACATGTACTTAACTCGAAAATGCAATGGATTTATTTATAAGGTTCTGTTCACTTCCTGCCCAGTGTTATCTCAGTACATGTCTATTTGCCTGTCTTACCGCCTGAACGCTTGTCTGTCTGTCTTTCTGTGTGTCCAAGAGCCACTTCCACGCCAAATAAATTATTTAAATAATGATATTTCAGGCTATGTGCTTAGTATATAAATCCTACTATGTTCGAGTCTGGTAATTTGCTCCATAGAAGGGAATGAAGTAGAAAAAAGCAGTAATTGAGCAAATTCTGTATTTTTCTTGATTTTATAAACATACGACTTTTTTTAGGGCCTTAACCCAACCACATACAAGTGTATGTACATCGATTTTTTTCGATCGTCAGAAATTGTCTGGCTGGCGAATTACAGTGTGCAAACAAGATTAGTCATTATTATACCAAAGTTTAATGCAGAACGTTACGGTGTACTCTACAGACATTGATAACATGTATCTGAGATAAAGTAAATCTTATATGAGCTCTCTTTCTCTATTTGAATGTAAGTTTCGAAGAGAAAATAAGAAAACCTCTTATTATCCCGGCAAAGAGCAATTAATTTATATCGTTCAGATTTTCCCCCTCTATGTTCGGAAAGAGCATACTGTGTTATTCGCAGTGAACAAAATTAAAAATTAAGGAACAAGTTGAGATTAAAATCAACAAATAAAAGTAGCTTGGGCATAAGTTTGAATAAAATACTTCAATTCAAAATAACTGTACCTAACGACCTAGTGTGTAAGGAAAGAAAGGTGTACATACGCGATTTTATTTCCAAACGTCTGTAATCTATTTGTATTATTATTATTATTATTATTATTATTATTATTATTATCGGCGAGAGCAACAAAGTTAGTTTTATCCATATCATTTTTATGAAGAAAAAAAATAGTTTAGGGAAATATTTACAGTTAAAATAATTTTTTAAAAATGATCAATCATTTATTATAGATGGCCAATATTAGTGTTAAGAATAATCATAATGAGTCAATTGTTGGTGTGATCCACACTTAAGTTCTCGTTTCATGAAAATAAATAATACATATAACTTATATCGTTAAACAAACCCATATACTCTGCTTTTCCAAAAATGAAAAGCTAAATTATTTAATTAAAATTTTCTTCCTTGAAGTTTTTCACAAACTCGGTGTCAGCTAAGTATCAAATGTATAAGCTAGTCGCGTGAGAAACAATTATAAACTGAATGTCCATGTTAGAAATCCTGAATGCATTTTGACGAATGAATAAAGGATGAAATATGTTTCCTTTATTACATACTGATTTAATCTTACATGACTTATCTGGCGTTCGATACAGATGTTCAATCTGTGTTTAGGTATCGCACACCCAGCCTGGAACTACTTTTACAACTTGAAATATTCAATAATAATCCACTTATAAAATATCGGAAATTATTTATTGCAATACATTTTGAACTATTGTGCGTAATTACAAAACAATGTCTGCAGACTTTTTAATGAAATCGCAGTAATGTGTTTTGTTTGGTACGCTGTATCTTGGTCTGTCGTCTGCCATCAGCGCTAATGAAAAATGGCTGAGTTCGCCGCTGGGGCCTCAAGGGGGATACTGAAAGAAGCGAAGAGGAGTTTTATGGGAATTTCACAGTACCTACAGCCGAAAAATTAGAGTTAGTTGAGGTTGACAACAATATTTTGGACGGAATGTTTGACGATGATTTCTCAGATGAAGCTTGTGTGCAAAGTGACATCAAACATAGCGAGACAAAGTACTTTGCCGCTACGGCCAGGGATATGAAATCATATATTGAAAGTAAACAAAAATCCAAACACAGTAAAAAAGACTCTGGAAGTCATGTCTAAATTCAGCGTATGGTTAGAAATGCCCACTCGTTTAGAGGAAAGGGAAATTTTCAACATTACCCCTGTCGAATTAGATACTTATATCGGTGCCTACCTGGTCGCTTAAATGAAAAGGACGGTTCATACTATGAACCAGATACTCGTACTAGTTACCACAGAGCTATATACAGATATTTAAGGGACAAGAACTATGGCTACAGCATTTTATCTTCAAATGAGTTTGCTACCAGTCGCAAAGTGCTGAATTCTCGCCGCAAAGATCTTAAACAAAAAGGTTTAGGAAATCGCCCAAATAAAGCTGAACCAATAACTCGAAACGAAGAAGAAATTTATGGAATTATGGTCAACTTGGCATCCACAACCCCGAAGATTTACTTAATACAGTCTGGTACCACAACACCAAATTATTTGGTTTCAGAGCCAGTGATGGGGAGGCATTATACTAAAAAGTGACGAAACTGGGGAGGAGTATTTAGAATTCAATGAAAGATCAACGAAAACAAGGGATAGTAATAGCGGTCATCTACGACATATTAATCCAAAGAAATTTCGAAATAAGAATGTCCAGAAAGATGCCCAGTACTAGCTTATACAATTTATGCTAGGTAAAGGCTTTCATCCATGAACAACCCCGAATCACCTTATTACATAGGGATTTGTCACAACAGAACTGCTGACGGTCTATGGTTCAAGTGCCAACCTGCCGGTGTGAATAAATTGAAATCGATAATGAAAACCATGTGGAATAAACGGAAGAAAAACAAACCTCAGCGTTCGAAAAACTGTATGCACGACACTCCTCCGTGAAGGTGTTAATCCTACCACAATTATTCAATTATCTGGACATACAAATGAGAACAGTGTTAATAACTATGCAATCGCTTCGATTGAACAACAGAAACACATGTGAAAACTTCTGAACCGTGCACCAGTTGATCCCATTCCCAGTAGCAGCGCTGATGACACACAGAGAAGAGACATTCCACAATGTAAATCATCTAAACTTCGTACACCAGTCAGAAAACAGTTTCAGACTTCAAAGTGTCCGAATATGGCCTCAGGAACTTTTAATGGAGCAAGCAAAAGTGGAGGAACTTTCGATTTGTCTTTTAATATTGCTGGGCATTCAAATTCGTTGACTAAATCTGAGGATAAATTTATAAACATTTGCAACATAAACGTAGACGTATCATAGAGAACAGCATAATTTGAACTATCACTGGGTCCCAAGCAGGGTGTTGTATTTTGTTTACATTTTAAATTCGTGCAGCTTTTCAAGTATGAAAAGACAAGAAAACAAAACAATATCTTTTAGAATTTTCTTGTTTAAAAGATATCCAAATAAAAATCTAGTCCTCATGTTCGAAAGAGAATTAATTTTTGTTTGTTTGTTTTTTTTTTTTTTTTTTTTTGTTTTTTTTTGTTTTTTTTTAAAAAAACTCTTACATCGTGATCTTCGAGCTTAATGCATAAATAATTTCTTGTAATGAAGACATACAAAATACAGTGTTTGAAAGAACTGTAAATTAATGAGTTTTCTGTAAAATTGCCTTGAAATTTGCTTGGAAGTGCAGTTTTGCGTGTGTATTCAGTAAGTAGCGTAAGAAAAGGGTTCAGTAAGTAGCATAAGAAATGGGTTCACTTACAGGTCCAAAACCTATGTTCCATTTGCGTAATAAAAAAATTCCACGCGCCTGTGAAGCATTTTAAATTCATTCATCAGCCCCGGTTATGTACGTGTAATGGGCGTTTTTCAGTGGGTTGTACGTTATCTTTTATAAGCCTTTAAATGCCTTAATTTATTTTCAATGATACTTTAAAGAAATTGAAAAACAATATGTGAATAAAAAGAGGGTATGTAATAAATAAAAAACTACATATGTATTTAGTTCCTAAGTGGAGGAAAGAAATCGTTTGACACGGAACATATGTCTCGGCCTGACTGCCTCGACGTATTCCTACGCCGTATCAAAATCGTTCTTTCCGCCGCCTCGGAACAAAATACTTTTGTATTTTCGTCTATTTATGTATCCAGTTCTCTTAAAATAAGATATTAATTAAAAGAAACTAATAAATATTATTACAGCCCTTCGATTCTAAAATTGTATTTTTGCAACAGCACAGTCTGAGTAAGATGAGGCAACCCGCAAAAAATGAAAAATAATAAGGAATGTCGCCGCATTGTGAAAGCAGTTGCTTTAAAAACAAACCAAAACGAGCACCTGCGTTAAAAGTAATACAATTCACGAAGTTCCTTATCGTATGATGGATCTAAACGATGCGCTATTGAAATGTGAGGTAGCCCACCATCTGATTCAAGATAAAAACTAAATCAAGCAAACAGCAGGGCTTGATTCTGTATAAAATTGGTATGCTTGCTACCTAATATCAGAACAAGGTAACACGATTATTTCTGTAAAATATAATAATTTGTTTTATATTCAACTTTTTCTAAAGCTGGGATGATTGTCTTCTGATAAGAAATAGCGACGAACGGTTTTTGTACAAGGAATATATGTCATTCTTTGCGAGAAGTAACACCTTTTTGTTAAAAAATCGATTTAAACTGAATCATCCTAAGATAAAACTATCTTTATTAAGCAAAACTTTATTCTAAATTTAAAACAAAAAATTAAATCAAAACTCACAGAGGATCAGCGGAAAACTTCATGAATGTATTGTGGCCAGGAGAACAACATACAAACTTACGTATCGTCTGCTGATTCCCATGGTGAAGCAAAATAGAAGGCAAACAATTGGTGACTTGACAGCCCATTTTAACACCAATTCACCATGCAAAATGTATTCACGAACAGTGCCAAGAAGATTTGCTATGTGTAGGATTTTGAAGGCGAGTCATTGCTAAGCCCACCACCAGTGAATTGAGTCAAACGGTGTTCGTTTTGTAGAGCAAATATCACTGAAATGTTACAAACCAATGGTCCAAGGTGATATATAGTTATGTACCTCATATATATATATATATATATATATATATATATATATATATATATATATATATATATATATATATATATGCAAATAAAAGTTTTTGTTTGGAGGAGAGCCAAGAAGAAGCTTGTGCCTGATCACAGAGAAATTATGCGGTACCTGTTACGTTTTTGTGGCTGCATAAGCTACAAGGGAGTTGGAGAAATAACCCAAGTAGAGCGAATATTAAATTCTTTGAAAATATATAAACATGTTAGACCGCTGCATGTGGCTTGTTGTTCCAAAACTTCCCTACAAGTCCGTGGAGTTTTCTAGATGATAATGCCCATATTATATGTACTCAATAAAACACGTCAGCCCTCTTGGGAGCTTCACCAATATAATGAACAGGTTATAAAGTTATAATTCGTTCCAAGCAGAAATCGAACCCATGCCGGTAGTAATCGAAACTGTTGTCTAGCTCTCATGCACCATGCAGACTCTACTTGATGACCCAGATGCTTCGTGAGTTATTCCTAAGGTTCAGGAAACTGTATACTCCCACAGATCAGCTGATCCTTGATGAAAACTCACATACCCTTGCATTTGATAGACACACGGTTAAGCCTTGAGTTGTAGATATACAAAGCATTTGTGTTAGAACTTAGATACTTGGCTGCTTGATGAAGTGACTCTAGCATCAGACGTTCATCATGAAGTTAGGGGACTAAAACTAGTTTTAGTAATTTAGGGTCAACATTTTAAGGTAAGTAGTATGCGGAAAGGAAGATTCGGCGTAGATGCTGTATTCACAAAATAGTTTTAATCTCAAAAGGCTGCTGCACACTAAGATATATTTTATTTCTTCATAAGTTTGTGAAACGTTTAAGTTGCAAATGTGTTGCTTGTACTAAAAATAGCATAATTCAATGATGTCAAATATCATGATTATATTGTACCTCTCCAATTATTTGTGATGTCCTTGATCTTCGGTGAGTTTGTTCAATGACAATTATTAGCACATAATTTTTAATTTTCAGCTGATGTGTACAAAGAGTTCATACAACGATTATCATCTATATTTCAGCTGATGTGTACAAAGAGTTCATACAACGATTATCATCTATATTTCAACAGCGTTTGGCCACCTTGGAGTATATCCCTGGGAGTTTCACTCCTGAGCACGTCAAGGACATGTTAGGTAAAGTAACAGTTTAGTCGAATAAATCCGTGTAATAGATGGGTAACATGTTAAAACTGCGAATTACTTATCGTGTAGATACACTGTAGTTGCAGCTATTAAAGGTGTTAAATCCATGCATGGCTATACATTGTACCTCCAAAAAACACTGTCGAAATAAATAGCAAACCTGCTACAATAATGAAGAAAAAACGCAGATATTTCTTTTGGAATCGAGTGAATTTTCTTCTTTTTAATGCAAGTATTATTTACTGATGGATTAGTGTGTGCATATTCCACACGTTTTATTTCTTTTACATTTTCGCCAAATGTAATTGTTCCAAGTACAGTATGCTATGATGGCGGCTTGGAATGTAACACTATGTTTTATTTATACTGTTATTTGTATCTGCATGGCTTTTTTTGTTATGTTTTGACAGGTCATAAGTCAGAAGATTTTGCTAAAGATCAAACTTTGAACCCGATGACAAGACGACATTATATAAACTATGATTCCAGGACAGGCAGATATGACATACATGGCATTCTGCGAGAGTGTCTATCTGTATATGTGTGCATCAAGAGCCTCCCTGGTATGTATAGGCGTCAGATATTTTGCGCATGTATTTAAATGAATTGGAATGCAATGAGCGATGAGAGAGAGAGAGAGAGAGAGAGAGAGAGAGAGAGAGAGAGAGAGAGAGAGAGAGAGCTTGGCAATGGACATTTTAGTACTCAGGATAAACATTTGTAACGGTCATATAAAGATTATTAGATGCAAGTGATGGTCACTTACACTGTCAAAATGGAATGTTTAATAAGCGTTCTGAATAGATTTTTGTTCTTCGATGGAAAATTCGATTTGTTCTTTTCGAAATGGTCTTTGCCTGTCATCGTATCAGTTGAAATCGCACAGCTAGCAAATGGTCTTCGCTTGTTAAGCACAATGATCCCTTTTAGCTTACTTGTTAGTCGATCTAGACCTTTGTCCCACTAAATGCAGCGATTAGACATCATAATAAAAAGGTTATATTCACAATATGTAGGAAATAAAGACATTTTAAAACAAATTACTTTTTCCATTATCTTCTTTCTTACTGGATGTGGTGGAGGGTAAAATATTTGTAGAAAAATCCGGATCAAAGGGGTCAAAATGAACATATTTTCAATCTATATTCAACGGATGCTTAGAATTTTGTCAATGTATTTTACACATGCAAATTGTCGCATATATGGAAGCTGACCTACAATTGTTCAAGAATTTATAGTTAAGTATTTAAGTTTTAATTAGAATTGCCTTTATTATGAGAAATCTCCAAATCAGCAGAAAAATCTTCAGTTCATTTATCTCTTTGGTATCTTCAAGATTAAAACTAGCATATGCTCGTTAAGGTGCAGGAAAGCAGCCCCTGCACACATTCCGGTGTTTGCAGGCAAATAAGTTCCAGCACTCATTGCGGTTGATTCAGATAATCATCTAGTTATGCACTTGATTTCTATAAGTGTCAGTCGTAAGTCCATGACCTAATGGACCTGGAATGTATGGATTGTGTTCCAAGTAACGTTTACATATCCCTGGTTGATAATTGGCTCACAAGCAGAAATATTCCAAAAATCTACTTCTCGTATCTTTGTATAAAACATTTGACACCTAAGTTTAGTATTATGGTGGAACGATTCAAATTCATCCTACTCGGCAAAAGGTATTGTATGAAGTGTCTGGTTGCTGAGCAATTGAGTGCTGTCAGTTCTCTTTAACCGACCATGGCATCAGGTAGGTCACAACCCGTGCACATATTGACCTATCAAAGCTATGCAAAAAATGTCATCATTCTTTTTTTTACATATATGGTTGGTTTTTATGGGTTTAACGCCATTTTTCAGCGCATGATAGGCTATACATGGCGGCCAGTATATTTGGTGGAGGAAAAACCCGAGAAAACCCCGGGAAGAACCACCGACCCACGGGAAGCTACTGGCAAGCTTTCTCACATACCCACGTTTGCCGAGCCCCAGACTCGAACCCACGCGGACAGAGATGAGATGTCAGTGATGTGTAAAGGCGAGCGCCTTAGACCACTCGGCCACCCGGGACCCCTTTTACATATATAAGTATAGTCTTGTTCTTCGCGTAAAGTCTGAGAAACCGATAATAAAAAATGTCAGGAAAATATTATGTAATAAATGTCCTCAGTTATAATAAAACCTCTTGCGTGACCAATTTTTTGTAATTGTTATGCCGGAGGAAGCAAAAGTGTATATGCCTCTGTCTGTTTTAAATCATGCTGATTTCTTTAATACGTTTGGAGCTGAACTCTAAAGCTTTGACGGAAAATGCTTCGATCTTCTGTCTGCAGCAATGAGTTTGAAGTAAACACTTTAAGCATTCCTTGTATAGGTCAATTTGATGATTCTTTTATATAGTTTCTTAACACAAAATATATTATGTCGCAGTCTTCTTCCTCATATATCACCACCACTGCAAGGTGTTATTAGTAAAATTTACATCTGGACGGTAATTCTATTTCCGTTTTGGTTCAAACTCTTTTCACAGAATATACCAGCAAATAGCTTTGGTTTTGGTCTGCTGTTGATGCGTAATTGTTTTCCATTCAGAGCTAATGTTTCTGTTTTGGTACTCTGTTTGAAGATCCATAAATTATGTTAGGTATAATTGGCAGCGGTCCAATCAAGGTGCTAGTACAGTTCTCATTTGCTGCTGTCTGATTGAAAAGAATGTGATCATATGTCCAAACAAATTTCTGTCTGCTTGGAGAATCGTTACCGTGTTTCTTGACATTTTCTTGTGGACTCCAGAAATGAAGAATTGTGATACATATTACCTGCCCTGAAATATTAATAAGTTTTCTCTCCAATTTCAGCCACATTAAACACTTATTTATGTTGTGACTACGTCTATGGTCATAATGCTAGTGGAAACGGTGACAATTTTATTTGAAGAGTAACTGAACATTTGGGTAAAGAATATTCTCCATATGTTCGGTAATCAGATCGACTGGAATGCCTTAAAACGTGTTTTGACAACCGGACCACGTTGAGACTAATCTACTCAGATATTGGGGGCGGCTCTGAGGTGCTCCCCCTCCAAATTAAAAAAATGTGCGCAAAACAACCGAAACGTTTTCTAGAGTAAAGTTTCTTTACAGTTAGTTGGTTAAAAGTATACCATGGAAACGTTTAAAATACTGGAGTTTTCGGAGACCTCGCTCCATGGGCCCCACTAAAGATTCAGTCCCCAAAACGCCTTGCCTACTTGTTTATGCCCCCTCCCCTTCCACCCCGCCCCTTAAACGATCTGTCCCTGAATATGTTCATACACATATGATCAATTTCAAGCACTGATATATTTGCATAATTGATTGGTAGGTATTGCTTATAACTGATTCAAATAGCATGGAACCAGTGAATCATATCACCTACGGCAAAAGTATTAAGCAAGCAACCTCTTTAGCAAAACGCTATCAGAATTGCAAGCGAAATTTTAATCGTAATAATGTGCTACATCAGGTGTAAATTTTATTTCTTAGATACCTCAAACAGTCTTCAAACAATTTTAGTATTGTAACAACTAAATGGTTTTCCATGACTACGTTAAATTGTTTTGCAAGATGTCACAATAAAGATTGTCGTCATAAATGAGCGAACCATCAATGTGAAACAATCTCTCCATAATAATTTTCCTATAATGAAAGAAGAATCACTACAATGGAAACAAGAACAAGATAAGAATACCAACTTTGACAACACATTTATGATTCTCCACTTCCAGTTGTCCTCTGATGGAACTACACATCAACGCCACAATATATCTCTCGAACCTTTTCTTTAGGACCTCTTTCAAATAGATTCAGCTGTACATATAGTGGAACTCACTTAGCATAAAAATAACGTTTTATTCTTTAGTCTTGTATTTTCATGCTGTCTCTGTGGCATGTGCATAGAATGCTTGTACAAGCACATTTATGAGTATTTGTATTCGGGTAATTTATTTTAAATAAATAATCTATTTTCTTCGTTTGACACAAAAAAATATATAGGATCGGAATAATAAAACCTGGAAAGCCAATAAATAATAAAGATGAACATCTAACTTTTCTAAAGTATAGCCCTCTAATGTGAGTGATAAACTGATTCTGAATATCTAATATGAACGCGGGTTTCTTACGAGGTAACAAACTGACGCACAGTTTACATAAACACATGCATAAGGCAAATTCACAAAGTATTTCCTGCCAATGTGGAATCGACACCCTGTTTACATCATACCTAATTTACATGTTCATATGAATGAGACAAATATTTTTGAAACGGGATCTAAGGACTCATAATTTATCATATATAAAAAAGCATGTTGGTACTCACGATATAAATACCCCGAACCTTGCCCTCTGATGTTTCTGATCGCCTGGTTGGGCAAATATCAACATTCATTTTAACGTGTCTAGACCAAACAAAGAAGGTATGAATGAGTTTAGTTTCCAATCCTTTCAATCAGCAATCATAACATGTACGGATACTCCAAAAGGAACACAGAAAAAAAACAACAAACCAAAAAAAAAAAAAATGTTCAATCGGAATCTCTTGAATTTTAAATATCACTTTCTTACATCTTTGAGACACACGGTCAAAGCCATCTACCCTTCGGGTAGGCTTTAAACCGCCTCTGAAATTGTTTAAATGCACATGTTTGCGTTATAAATAATATATAATTTATTTTCATTGCAAAAATTGCTTCTTGTAATATAATGTCGTTAGAAAGAATAAATCAAATCACATGTAGTATATCTTGTTGATTGCAAGTTTTAATAACGTTTTTAGCATGTAGAAGATAAAACAACCCTAAAGTAAAATAAATAAATAAATAAATAAATAAGCTAAACAAACAAACATCCTAACACAGAACAGAATTCCATTGCTTAAAGAAACGATTATATGTCAATGTAAATTTTCTTCTTTATAATAATTTTACACCGGCATCGTTCTTCGACGTCAAGGAAAGTGTTTACTCATTCTTCGATGTCATAATAGGCAAGCTAATTGTAACAAATGGTGATTAAACTAATAGTCTGATTACATTTGACTGAAAACACTGTTATGGCTGCTCTTAATAACGTCTTAGTTTTAACAGAACTATACACAGATAATACATGGCTTTCTTCCATTTTGTTAGATGCAAGAAAACGGTTTTGCCAGACATTCACTGAAACAATTACGAAGATCAGCCATCTTATGTCCACTGCAGACTACGCAAAGGCCCTTGCTTTATTCGTTTTGGAGTATCCAAATTTACAAAAATTGCTGACAGAGATTTTAAACGCTAAGGATGATACCTACCACTTCTCCATTGAAGTCGCCTCAACTTCTTACAGACTGCTGGAGGAATACATGCCTTGTGAGTGTGCATTCATGAATTCTTGAGACTACCAGATTTACTAGCTAGTTTCCATAAATTCCTTTTAGTTAGGGTTACATTGTTTGAAAACATGGTGTGTGGTTTGCATAGTCATCAAGGTATTTGGACACTAGTAGACGAGAGATTACATATTGACTAATTAGCCTTTTCATAACTTTCTGGTGGGTTTAACTACCAATGTGTCCACATAGGAGAGTAAGTAGAGACCCATTTAACCATAATCACTACCACTTAAAAACATGCTCCTCCTTTATTAGACAATATTTTTATGGCTAGTTTACAACAATTGCGCATAGTAAATACAAATATAATTGGAAAACAAACATAATGTGCTTATTTAAATCTATTTCATATGAACTGTCTGAACTACAGATCCTGCTTAAATTCCTATATACTCAAGTCTCAGCTCTTTCACTTCCTATTTCTGAGATAAATCAACTTACTTGACCGTTTTTAGCCAATGTGTGATGCAGTAATAAGTATAAGCAAAAGGTACCAGAAAAATTTCGTTTTCAAAAAGATCTGTAATTTGTTATAAATCTTATTAATTTCTGAAACATGCAGTTGTTTTTCAGCCTATAGCATAGCATTCTAATACATAATATTTGCACCATATTTATGATAGAGTATGCATCAGTACGTTCTCTCTGGACACTAAAGAGAACCAGTCTTAGATGACAGAGTATCTCTACACGTTCTCTCCAGACAGCCATGAATTACTGTATCTCTCAGCTCTGATACAACAAGGTTGCACTTAAAGACGTTTTAATTTGTTGTTAACAATCTGTAACATACTGTGTCTGTATAACAACGTTTTGAAGATATATATGGATCCCTTAATCTTATCATAAAACGATGTCTATGAAACAAAGATTCCATGACATGGTAAATCCATGCTCTTTTTTTTACGTTTCCTACCTTCTCCGCCAAAGTGCTGCCACCCAATCATATCATGACTCAAGGGTCATAACCTAAAATTCGTTTGCATAAATAATTTGCTTGTCTACCATGATTTAATGAGTTCGGTTAAGATATTAAAACAATCTGTAAACATTTAGCCTTTAACCCTCAGGGGAACTTATGTGGAGGCAGCACAAAAATTGTACAGATGGTTACCATCAGTGCAACATATGTACCAAGCCTGGAAAATTTCCATCGAGCGCTGTCGTAGAAGACAGAGCCATCGACATATAACGAGACAAGATATCAATATTTTCAACACTACAGCAATATTAGGATAATAAAAAAATCTTCACTCCGATAGAATATATAGTTTTGTACAAGTAAATCCAAAACATATCGAAATTTTTGAATATTTGTTACGTCGTGACAAAGGAATACACATATATCCAAAAAGTTGAATCTCATGCAATGTCTGTCTAAATTTACTGTACCGTCAGTATTTTAAGCATGCTTAACATTTCACAAAAAATGGTACGATGTTAATTTTTTGCCGCCAAATCAAAGGCGTTTCGAGGAAACCGTTACTCATGATAACAGAAATATCATCTAATACCAGTGATTTCATAGAAGATTATACAGTGGTCAACATAAATAGAGAATTCTAACCGGTTCTTACCGACAAAACTTTACTGAAATCAACGATATTCTTTTTTAGTTTTTCTTCATATAATTAATCAAAATATTAGCATAAATTCAAAGACAGGGAAATTACTGTCAAAGTTGAATAAAGCAGTAAGACACCCCCTCTTAATTGAACAAAATATATTCAACAAACGTCCTTCCAATTGTTGTTTTTCTGCCCCGTTTCAAAACTTTGCACACATTTTTGAACATGTGAAAACAAGTGTATTTGAAAGCATTAGAAACTTAAATTTGTGCTGAAACTTTTTTCAATTAAAGCTTACCGTACGAGTGATAATTAGTATTAGAACATTGGACGATTTTCAGGAAAAATGTGTAGTAGTCATACCTTTTGTATTGAGTCGTGGCGCTAACCTTGCAGAATTCAATGGCGTCATGCAGCAACTGCCATATCGTTCAATTAGGTCATGTTCTTTATATGCGATGCAATATAATTACATTGTCAGGTTGCTCCAAACTACTAAGCACCTAATGAACGTAATGAATATCTGTCAACTAGAGTATCATCCCTAATGGTTGGCACCAAAACACGCTCAGGTTAGTTGTGGAGTGTCGATCCCTCTTAAGTAATAGGTTTTAAAAATATTTTCTTTGTTCAGATGATTTGACGATCGCGATGCACGTCTTTCCACATCAACATTAGGCATATACAACCAGTGGACACATGCTTCTGAGCAAGTTTCATCTTGCGGATGAAAGAGTCTAACAAGCAAAATGAATGGACCGATGAGAGTTATTTACGTGAAGTGTTAGGTTTTAATAACGAGACGTCCATGATGTCCTCTTGCCTTGACTGCAAAGAAGAACTTATGTGTGAAAGGTTTACATTAGGGGGGAAAAAAAAGAAAAAAAATGATATGGTACAAATGTCTTTTTCTATGGAGATCGCTATGAATATTCACAACTATCTAAATGTAACGAGCAATCACTGCAATCAGTTTTGTTATCATCTGCATCCAATGAAGATTGAAGTGGTAGATTTCGGTCAGTTCAATATGCCAATGGTCGATTTAGAAATAAGTGGATCGACGACCCCTGGATATCAAAGATGACGAGTGAAAAAAAATATTGAATACTGAATTTATTAGACTTTATATTCTTTGCAGACGTAGGATATATAAAGTACAATGGAAAAGTGACATCTCGGGTGTTTCTTATTCATTCTATTATTATATTTCGACGTACATACAGCAACAAACCCCCCTTTGACAGCACATAAGAAAGACCACTCCTCAATAACTGTATGATAAATTTTCATCAAATGAAGTCTACTGGTCTTCAAGGACTCTACGGAAAGCATTGAAATAAATACGTTCGAATATATTTGGGAGGCAAAGCATAGTGAGTTTATTTTCTTAGTCTTTCCCATTTTTTAAAATTTGTTCCTTAAGTCTCATCAGATATCAGGATGCACTTTTGAGACACTTAATGTACTTGGGAGACACTTGAAGTATGTTTGGTTAGCATATAAAGCTAGAGATAAACTAATCCAATAAATCGCTATTGGCATACACGTAGATACCCCTTTATGTTTGTATTTTATTTTATTTCAGTTTGCTGATACATTTGTTGCATGCAATTAAAATTTCATAACACAAGATAAATAGGCTGTGTTTGAGAAATAACAGTTTCCAATAAATACAGAAAAAAATGATAGGTAATCAGGAGTTACTTGAAGACATAAAATTGCAGGAAAATATTATGCTGCCAGGAAGGTGTTGATTCTTGCATTTGAATTTAAAAAGGAGGGGTGTATTATATTGAACATCCTACTGACTCTAGAATGTACAGATCTCTCAGTTCTCATGAACTTGTTACCTGAAGATTAAGTTGATCTTGATTTGTCAGTATTTAAAATGTATATTTCCTAGGCACTTAGTTTCGAGAAACACTCGAGAGTACCACATTTGCCCCTTAGATTCCCAATAATAAATTGTTTCATTGTTTATATAGTTAAAATTAAAGATATTGAGTATCTAATCAAAAGAGGCACGAGTCTGAGTTACAGCATAATGAAAATGAATGCTCATTGTTTGAAAGTTTATTCAAGTGCATGACATCTCATGATGACAAAAAAGACAAATTTCAAATAAAAAAGAAGCAAGTGTAAATGAGTATTTCAGACATTTGTATAGTTGAAATATTTAATTGTCTAAATTATTATTTTCTTGTTTTAGACAAGCAGACCTTTTATCTCATGCCATTTTTATTTTCTCCAAATTAAGTTTGGTGGCATGGTTTATGATTTATCAGCCGTACTTTCCATGCTGAGTCAGGAATTTATATAAAACCTTACGAGTGAGATAAAGCTGCAGTGCGTTTATGTCACTGTTATTGTAAATGCAAGATGGTATAATCTAACTTAAAGGAGGGGATATTGTATTAGTTCCTTACAGATAACTAAATAGGTCAGAAATTATTTATTATTATAGTCTGAAGACTGGAAACACGTCGCCTATCTGTTTAGTCACCACTCTACGGCGAGGATAAAGCCCTCTGTAATTACACTAAAATATATTAGGTGTTTATAATTCGCATGTTCCCTGTTTACATTAACATAGACTGGGTACGAAGTGTTTGTTATTGCAGACGCATCTCCCTTGAGCTATAGATCATCTAAGAGCAGCACGCATTCCTTTTGATCTGCCTTTTATTTGCGCATCACCTTAAATTTGAAAGTCTAACGCATGCTCAAATATTGTTGTTACTTGTATCACAAAGAATAACATTTGGATTGTTAAAAAGTTCACAAAATGAACTATTCATATATGGCAACTATGGTAACTTTATCTTTAATCTAAATGGAGAACCTGGTTGTTTTGCATCTAATATAGTCAACATCCTGATGCTTACACTCTCGTTTAAATCTACGATAAGGGACAAGATAATAATTTAGAAGTACGACAAAATGCATGTTATGTGACCAATATATAAGGCGTACTTAAATTATATTGCTTTACAGTGCAATTCAGTTTAATCAATGAATCTTTTTGATGTATTACAACAATAGGATCAAATAATAAGGCACTTTATACAAGAGCTACTTTCATAGTATTGTTGTTTATTCCTTCGTCTGACAATTTAAGGAAAGCCATATTAAAAATTATTTGTTTTCTTCTAATGTTAGCTCTAGGTGAGAAATTTTTTGAAGACTGCTTAAAAGTAACAAGAAACAACGGTCGGTCCCAGGATGAAGCCATTGTGAAGATTTCCTATGGAAGTCTGCTAACAAATGCCAAGGTACCGATAACAGTTTAAATGTTGGCTTAAATTGACGTCGAAATGTTTCACGAGTATCTTTATCCCGAAATTTTAACTCTAGACTGTGATACATAGCAGTTAGTCAGGACATTCCTGGACATTACGATAAAATAGGAATAATGCTCTATATGCATGGAGCAATCTGATTATGTTGTATAATCCGGGTGGCCGTGTGGTCTAAGGCGCTGGCCTTTACAGATCACTGCCATCTCACGTCTCCTCGCGTGGGTTCGAGTCCCGGACTCGGCCAATGTGAGTATGTGAGAAGCTTGCAGTAGCTTCCCATGGGTCGGTGGTTCTTCACGTATAGCCTATCATGTGCTGAAAAATGGCGTTAAATCCACACACAAAAAGCAAACCAATTATTTTGTACACGGTTCACATAATATAGCTATTTTTAAAACTGATTTGACATAATAATAACGCCAAAAGAACAATTATCAAATATTTCTTTAATTTGAAATCGTGGTATTGAAGCATGTTGCCCTGACAATAAATAAACACAAAACCATGAAATGTTCTAAGACACAATTTGTTAAATCAAATAGAAAAAGGAAGCACTGTTAACAAATAAATCGAACTTAGAAACACTGGCAAAAGTTGCTGTTTTATCTTCAGGTTTTGTTCGCTTTTACTGTATACTACATAATGTTTGTCTCACAGGTAACAAGTTTCGAACCTGGAATTGAAGCGAAATGAAAAATATAAATATAGTTTATATCCATTAAAAATTTTACTCAAAAGGCACGTTTTCTTAAAACATGATTATGTAATCTTGCATTTTTTAAAACAGAAATCGAGACACGCACACAAATACACACACACACACACACACACACACACACACACACACATATATATATATATATATATATATATATATATATATATATATTGTTTTTTATTTTTAAATTTTTTATTTAGGGTGACACCATTGGTGGAGAGGCGCTTTATCGTCAGGCACTACATGTGTTGAAGAATGGCCCCCATTTTCTGCAAAATTGGCTGAGGTACATCAGCGACTTGGTTGGAATCTTTATATTCAAGGGCGAGCAGAAGAGTCGTTTGGGTAAGCTACTTAAGACGGTGCTTCTTATCTCTTTACATTTTACTCAAAATCTCCCAAATTCATTTCGCATTTAAAATTAATTTTCACATAGTATTAACAATACAAATATACACATATATACGCTGAAGAATGTTGAATCTACTGACAAATGAAAATTATTGTAAAATAAGACCTTTTCACTTGACAAAAAAAGCAAAAAACATAACCTGAAAATAAAACACAAATTAAGATGTGATTTTCTTTTGTCATTAGTATTATTATCTACGGGATTTTTCTCTCGGCCTATTTTTAATCAAGGATGATATTTGTGTTAAAATGTTGATAAAACTTAATGCAGAAAGAAATTAAGCACATACAATTCATGTTGTACTTGTAAATGTTAGGTAGTTTATAACAGATTTTATTGCCAGTAAGAATTGCATTCAAAAACGTCTGGCACAATATACGAAACGTTATATCTATACAAATTCGAAATGCCTGGCTTTCTATACCTCTAGCTTTTGCCCTCTATTTGTTACACATGCATATGTATAATTATGCCTGCTTTATTCTCATTTTCTTTTAAAGAAAATTTTCTTTGATGTGAAAATACGTGTTGAAATTGATGATGTCTATAATCGCCCCGCATAGTGTAACCCGGTAACACAAACGGTCACAAATGCAATGTTAAGCGTCACCGTCGAACATTAAGCGTAGCTGTAACAACCTCTAATGGTGGACGTTCAGAGTATCAATATGATGTCCGTGAATGTCCAATAAATGCCATGTTATTTAAGGATCTGCCCCCTAAAGAATGGTTTATGTTATTGTTAAAGTCTCTGGTCGAACGGAACATTCCGTCAAAATTTAATGTGTGCACTTAGAGTCAGATATGTTCAATATCAAAACCTATAGTTTTCCGGTAATCATTAGGTGTTGCAATTGCAACACTTATTTCGAAACATATACAAAGGGTTTTACTTGCGCTTGCGATTTCTACTCCTAATCGCGCGGGCGACAACATGGTTTATATTAAGTGGCCAAGTAATAGGAAGAGTTGCTCATTATTTTGTTGTAGCCTTACGTTCGCCTTAATTTAAGATCCTAAGATAATGATACTACATGGAAAATCCACACTGTGTGATTCTTAAAGGAAAATTGGCATTATATGAGCGTGGATGCTGACCTAGTTTTCAGAAGACTAAAAGCTGGAACTCAGAAACAAGGACTTATTTGAGTGGCCCTCAAAACTAAGCTTAGACAAAAGTTCCTTTGTGAATGGACATACAATCAACAGATTAAATAATTACAAATCACAACGAATAATAAAATCTTGCGATTAACTCCAGGCCTAAATATTTCATAAATCATGGTCACAGTTCTCATTACCCGGAACGATTGAAACTACTGAATATAGATTTTACAATATAAGTACAATAAGATTTTTGTACTAGAACAATACTATTGCAATCCTCAGGACAATTGAAAGCAATACAATAAATTAGCTATGAAAATGTATTTTCATAGATCAAACTTTGAGCTGTAAATGTCTTTACTCCGCACTATATAATTATTTCTCATCATACACATTGTTTTTAATGCATGACGATGTTTTATGGAACATGTGAAGAAATTATGGATATAAAATTGTTAATAACGTTACACTGCTTTTTTGTTTTGTGTAGGATGAGCAAAACAACAGCACAATACGTGTTTGCCCTCTTATACAACTTTGCCCTGAAGTTTCCTAATTATTGGTGGTAAATAACATATGTATGTATGTATATATATATATATATATATATATATATATATATATATATATATATATATATATATATATTGTATTGCTATATTTGTGGCCATTTATAACAAATGATGCCTCATAGAGCCCTGCAATTAATACAATATTCAATATTTTATACTAGGTTTGCAATATAAATAGCCATTGTGCTATCTTTTGTAAAGAGGGCACATATTGTTTTTTAAATCCCATACAATGAAATATGTGTGCAGGCAAGGAAAACATCTTTCGTTATTACTGCCTTTGCATTCAGGTTTTGAAATTATGCCAAATATTCCGTAAGGTGTGGCCTTCTCAAAGTGATTCATTGTCGATGCCTAGAGAGTATTAAACATTATAAACATGATCTTGATAGTCAATTAAAAATTCTCCAGCTTCATATTATTTAAACTAGTTAGAGAAGAAGGAGACTATATTTTACCAGAACGGCACTTGAAACAAACAATGGAACATTTGTGAAACAAAAACAAATTCGCTGCTGATTATATATTTTAATATATTGTTACCGCAAAAATCGATTTTCTATTCACATAAAATTGCATATCATAAAACAACGGCTACAATCATCTAGTTATGGAAGTCCAGGTAAAATGCTGTATTTATACATGTTGCTTAAAATAAAATTATGCTCATGTAAGACAGGTTTCATTGGTTCTTTTTTATTTGTAATGGGCAGGTTGCAATATAGAAGTTCAACAAAACTATTTCTCACGTTCATTTTAATATGCAGACACGTGAAACCTTTTAATATGCAGACACCTGAAACTTTTTTATATGCAAAAACCCGAAACTTTTTAATATGCAGACACCTGAAACTTTCTTTCGAGATGTCTGAGTCCTTGGGGAACAAGAGAACGACCCTGTGTTTGCAGTCCCTTAATTCACTTGGTGTTGTTTCTGCTTTTAGAGGTAAGTTGTTGACCTATTTAGGTTAGTAACTGCTGTTTTTAGTCCAACATCATTATATGACTCTATGTACCAGCAAATTATTTTCATAGGACATAAAGGATATTTTACAGAGGTTTATATATTATAACATCGGCTGTGCCTAGATGGTGAAATTTCAATTAAGGAACTGAAGCATTAGTTGAAGGTGTTCAGCTTTGATTTTATGCCCAACAGTGGCCAATATTTTCAATGCATACAGTTTTTGTTTAATGGTTTGGTTCTTAAATTAAGGTACAAGCGGTTTATCTTTCTTCGTTACAATTTTGCAGGCAACTTCAATGATGCAGAAAAATATTATGAGGAAAGTCTCCATCGGCATATACAAAATCTCGAAGAGGAAAATCGTGAGCGAGTCAGGCAGAATAAGAAACCTATATATGAAGAAGAGTTGCCCAGATTCGGATACATATTCAACAACATGGGAAATCTTTATCTTCAGAAAGGTGACATTGAACAGGCACTTTACTATCACGAGAAGGGGTTGAAAGCTAAAAGACAAAGCAAAGTTCCAGTTTCAGGTCTGCTTATCTCAATGAAGAATGTGGCAGCTGATTACTCGTTAATTGGGCATCACGAGAAAGCTATTGAAGTTTTAAAAGAAGCAGAATCTATTGCTTTTAAAGAGTCGCTACTAGATCAGTCTAGCCTCAGCGCATTAAATGATACAATGGGTAAGGTGTACATTCAATGCAAAAGATTTTCCAAAGCAAGAGGATATCTTTTGAAGGCAGTCAAGTCTCGGGAATCAATTATGGGCAGAAGTCCATTTCATGCCGAAAGCATCATGCATTTATGCCAAGTAGAAATGGGACTAGAAAATTATAATGCAGCAAGAAATTTAGCAGAAAATGTAGTGTCTATGAAAAATGACATCACAAAAAGTATGCCGCAAAACAGTTTTGTGTCCGAAGCTTTGGAATGTCTCACTGAGATTTACATTAAGTCAAAAATCGAGAATGTACAAATGGTAACAGAAATATATCAAGCACTCGAGGTGGAGTTAAAGAGATTAATTCTCTTTCACGAATATTATCACAATGACGAGCAAGTTCGGCATTTAAAAGAAAAACTAAAATCAATTAAAACAAACGTCGCTAAAGTTGCAATCTAACTGTATACCTTTACGTAAATCGAATCTTCGCTTCGATTTACGTAAATCGAATCTTCGCTTCAAGAAAAAAAGTGTTCAGACTTGCTATACATTTGAAAACTGTGAAATCAGTTCACGAAATCGCAGTTAATAATAAAAGTTCAGTATGCATGCGGGCTAGATTTTATTTGCATTATGCAGATGAGACGGCAGCAAAGAAGTGTTTGACGCAAAATGAAAACACACATGAGTTGTTCTGTTTTGTGGTGGCATTTTACTGCTTCTGTGTATGTACTTATTCTTTGCAATTGAAAGAAAATGTCAGCTCCCTTGTTGATAAATGGAACTAACCAGAGCTATTTTCGCATCACTTTAAAATCATTCAACTAGACCGATACAGTCTGATTCAAATGTATGAAGTTGTCAAAATATTTGATTAACCCAAAGACTGTTGTCATCAAAATATTAAAAAAAAACCGAGATTGTTTTGTAGGAAAGCGATGCAATTACATAGGACATAAATATTATTGATCGCAAAATTGAAAGTTTTGGGACACCCACAAAACTTCACCACAGAAGCCAAGAAAGCTTCTCACATTGATACACATAGTTCTCTCATTCACAGTTTGCTGAACATGAGTTGGACTGAATATGAAGGATTATTTACGAACCTGTTTACTTTTGAAATAATCTGAGTCAGCATACGAAATTGTATCTGTAAACTATTTCCTTCAAGCTGCAAACCTTCCCATAAAGTTTGACTGATATGACGAACGTGTTCTAAGTAGATTATAACTATTTGAAACGATTTTCTTACCAGCAAACTCCTCCCAGACCGTACAGTTGAGTTTGAGATTGTTTCAGAATCCCCTGTGTTGCCGTTTTAAAAAAACCCACAACATTGATAGGTCATGTGACTATCGCCGTTACTTTTGATATATTTAAATGGATGAAAATATTTACTTGTAGTGCGTTTAGTTTTACGCAGATTCATCCTTCAGTTTTGGATATGTACCTGGAACTTACACATGTGTGAATGTATATGCATGGTCGGCTTACCAGTGGTTTCTTGCCAGCCAGCTAGTACTGGTATGACCTATTCCAGCTAAGACATATTGGGTGAGGAATTCCGCCCAGCCTCGAGTGCTGACCAATGAAAGATTACGTCTGGCTAAGCAAGAACTGCTTTGTGTCTTTGATGAGCACTTCATTGGAAAATTAACGCTATTTATGCTACAGGCTTAGTTAATTGCATGGTTTGTATGACAATCTATGGATGTTTGCAATATACATTTGGAACCTGTACCTGTCTTCATATCTCATGTGTAATGATTGCGATGTTTAAATATTGACAAAACTACAAAAATGTTATATATGAGAGGTTGCATACAAAAGGATGGCGTTCGCCTCAAAATATTGACGCTGATCCGAGTGTGAGACGAAAACTCATCCTTTATCATCTTTTAGCATTAGTTGTCAGCAGTCTTATAAATTAGTCACTACAATATCTGATTATTTACCATAGTGACTCGAAGCATGCACATACAACATGGGCAATGTGTTGTACATCAATTTCTCTATCAGATAGAATCCGTCAAAACATGGAAAAAGGTAGAGCAGATCATCAGCATTTGGAATTCACAAATTGTGTGCGATGTGAGAAGAAAACATTAGTAACTAATAAAGATCTCCAAAGTAAAAACAAAGTGTGGGACTATATCAGTAATACATAATCTGCGAATCGACATAGAACAAGCCGAGTTCGAATGTATGCTATCTTTAATAATAATCGTTGGGCATACAGTTATAAATGGTTGGAGAATGGAATCTCTCATATATAACAAATCGCAGAAATGAGGTGGTAATGTGTCGATCGAGTTTCGGACACATTATTGACTCCTGCATATCTCCTGTAGGGTGAACTTCCTTGAACGTGCATATCTTGTAAGTGTCGCTGCCAGCAGATCACGTTTATGTCGAGTGTTTCAACTTTCACCATGTGAAACATGTTTTTTTATTTGTATATCAATTAAGTTAAGAAGCTTCATAATGATGTACCATCTGAGAAACTCTTGGACGTTTTGAGGGATCGAATGTGGACCCTATATTTTATATTGCATAATTGTACCTTTATCCTTAATTTGATATACCTCATAGAGAGTTTTAACATCTTTACCTTTTATCATTTATCTTGTGGAACTGCAACTTTACACGTATTTGGAAGAGTTTTTGTATCTATTTTATTATTATATTTTGCAGTTATTTATTGTTACAGGTTTTAGTACTTAGGATTTAATTGGCAGCATATAGCCAGGATTGTGCTAACTTGCCGTTAAACCCTGTACATACAGATGTTTTATAATCAAAGGTACACAAGATACAATTTTATAGCATTTAACATACACGGAATTGTCTTACCTTAAACATGAAATTATATGTGTAAGCATGAGGGAAACACTCCGTGATATATAGCTGATATTACCATAACTAAGGTTAAAGAATGGGTGTAGATAGGGTCAGGGTTGGGTGAGGAAGGGACCAGAAGGGATGGTTTAAAACTGGATTTCTATTGTATCTCTGATATAAACAAAATATCAAGAAAGAAAAGTTGATAACTTTACAGATTTAGCTTGTAATCCAAATGCTTGATGGCCAATTCAGGTAGATCAATGATTTACATTAAAGTTTCGAATCTCTCCAAGAATGTGTATACCGTTATTTGTAACGATGAACTGTAGGTTTCTAATGGCAGGTAAAGCCAGGAGGACCAGACAGGTGTGTATGGAGTTGCAACAAGTCATATATCATCACACAATTCCTTGATGGGAATAGACTTAAAAGCTTTATATGCGGAGATTAAGTTGTGTAAGTTTCAGATTACTTACATGAAAATGAATATTGTTTGTTGGTCTAAGATAATGCAAAAAAATCCGTCATAATTATTTTAAGCTAAAAAAATATAAAACGAAAAAAACAAATTTACAACCTGTGACATATTCACAACAAAAGATCAAGGTCTAGTCATTTCCCAACTGTAGTAAAATATAATTTGAGGTAGACATTCAGATCCTAGGCTAAATACTGATTAACGCGTCAGTTTTATTGGTCATTTAGCTTGAGTTTTCATATGTAACAAAACCCAACTTTAGACTCTTAAACACATTTTAAACGTAAAAGCTTGCAATTTAGACTACTGCCCAGAACGCGAAAAAGTGATATGATTATGAAGATGGTGTGATTTCAAAAGAAAAGGTTATTGTCATTATAAATAACTGTTAAACTCCGAAAGAAGTTGCTATTAAACAGTGGTCTCATTTTGGGGCTGTCAAGAGTAGAATTCAAGGTTTTACATCTAAAATGACTACAATACTTTATTATATACGATAAATTATCGCATTTCATACTGAGAATTGATCGATGCAGATATGCCCAGACTAAAAGTGTTATATCAAGTATACCATTATTGCTATTTCTCATCTTTATAAAGGTTGATATTATAGAACATTTGCAAGATAATAAAAGGAGTTTATCAAGGTTATATTAACAAGATTTGTAGCAATATTCTCTAAATGTTAACGTACAGATACTCAACCCTAAAGCTATACTTTACAGAATTGATAAAATCTAAATTTTCTCATATACATGCATGTACTTTTAAAACCTTATATAATAGAAACAGATGTAGAAAACTTTGGTGTTTCCTTTCTGAGAAGGTACAAATTAAGCAGAGATTTTATGTATGCATTTGGTGTATTTATAAAATGAGATCTGGTGGCAAATAAAGAAAAGAGAAAAAGCATATCGATGATTTAGGATTATATCTCAAGTAAGCAACCATTTTAATCAACGTAAGATTACTAATGTTAACATGACGTTTCCAAAAAACTAATAAAAAACTTCATGAGTAGATGCAGTGCTGGATTACCAATAGGCAGACCAAGCACGTGCTTAAGGCACCAACAGAGCAGGGGGACCGAAAAAAAAAAAAAGAAGAAGAGAAATTACGTGTTTTTTAAAACTACATATGGGGGGGGGGGAGGCACCATAATCTTTTCAGTGCTTATGGCCTCTAAAAGTCTAAATCCGGCCCTGAATAGATGTCTGCATTACTTGGTGTTTTGCCAGATACTAGCTATGGAGAGCAACATATTGCATGATTTCAACATATTGAGTTACATATTAGACCATTTGATACATCTTTTGATTGTTTATTTTGTCAATTGTGAATATGTGAAGGATTTGTGTGTAAAGGACAAAATGTTTTTCTTTGGAATACTCTGTAGGTTACTTTGAGGTTTGAGGTTACTTGTCAACGTGGACAAGTAAGGTTGTGTATATTCTATTTATCCGCACAAAGTCAGTTGCCAGCATATTTTTAATGCTATTGTATTTTAGTGACAACAAACTCGGTTTTCTATAGATAAAACATAATGAACTTAAATACCATGACTTACTGGACATTTTATGTCTTGTTTGTGGATATGATTTATGCCCTGCTTCACAAACACAGAGTAACTGACCCGAGTAAATTAACTCTCGTTTGTCCACCTTCAGGATAACTAGGGGTGAATATCATTCATAATGTTCACCTATGTATACAAGGGAAACATATTACGATTATCAGAGGTGTCAACTAGTTTACATTTCAGAGTTTTATTTGCTTACACACAAGTCAAAGAGATCCTAGGAAAATCACCAGAAGTACAGTCTGAGTAGTACGTGGAAGTTTAACGGGCGTTTTAACGTGTTCTTCATTATGACTAAACTGTTCTGTGTACACAGGGCTATTGTGTTTACTGTGGAGCGAGCACAACTATGGACAAACGCATTATTTTGGTCTAAAATAGTAGGGAAAGTCAGAACGTTCAAGAACATCTTCAATTTAGAGACATTAGTCAGATTTGAATATCAGCAAAAGTCATTTCAGTTACACCAAGTGGAGAAAAGTTATTTTGGTTTCATTAAAAAAAAGAAACCAAAAACACCCCCCCCCCCAAAAAAAAGTATAACAAAAACAAAACACACACACACACACAGACTAATATCTCTCAATTTTCGTAGTGTCAGTAGTCCAACACATTAGATGTGTTTTACTGCCTGAGAGATATTGTGTTACAGAAGCGTATCGAGTGCATTTTCAGAACGTTAAGGCGTTTTCCTTCAGCCATGAACTAATATTTTCCAAGCGATGTTCATTGTGTTCAAGATAGCCGAGTACATGTAACTTTAGAATTATTTAGAAATGCATTTATATCTAGCGGATCGTAACAAGCCATATTATTCTACATGGGAAATATTTGTTTCATACTTTTCGAGAGGGACTTGTAGAGAGAATGGAAGCTATGACATACGTGATGAAAGACTTTGCCATCGGAAATTTTGCTGTTGTTTAAAATGCTGCAAACCGTATACTTTCCTTCAGATAATCCAAAATTTAGATTAATTAATAACTAAGTGAATAATAATGTTTTTTCTATGATTCTGCATTTATAACTGTTTAGAAAATTTCAAGGGTATAGTACGGGGACATTCTTTAGTGTACAAATTACACATTTGGCTATTTTCACTGGTTTTGAATTGTATATAGGTATGCTTGGTTGTCAAGCAAACAACGTTACCTCTCATTCTTTTACATTTCATCTGAAAACATCAGCATCCTTAACATTGAAAATGCCTTTTAATGTGAGGACATCCTCAAAAATTTAAACTTTAGTTAACTGCAATAATAGATACAAATGAATAGCAAATCGTATGTCTTTATAGAACAGGTTTTAGAAAGGCCAAGGCTCAAATTGATCTTTTTTTATTTACCTTGACTTTCTTTAGCAACATTACTGCATTGTTTTAAATTTTTAGTACGCATTTATTGTTTTGCTTTGTAATATATACAAATTTTAAAAAAATATATTGATCATAATTTTTGGTTGATTTCTAAATATAAATATAGGGAAACTAAAATATTAATCACTTAAATACTTGGAATCACTCAAGCGGATAGCTCTGTCCCGGTGTAACACATTCTCTTCTCTGAGTAAATTTGAATTAACTGAAAATTAGTTAAAATCATTGGGCCAGTGGTGCTGGGAGTTTTTAAAGTTCTTCTGTAGTTACCAAATCTAAATAAAAGCACAGTGTTCTCTATAAGAAAAAAAGAGAAAACATAAAACAATTAAGATTTAATTGACTCGGGGCATATGAAAAATGTGAGGGTCCAACACGTGTCAGAAAATACTGCATTGTTGTTTACATACTTCATTGATTATATTTCCTGTAGAGTTTTCTCTTTGAAACATTTCTCTCAACTCAGGGTTATATCTAATTGAGAGTTCTGTTATAAGACTTTTAGTATTAAATGTTTTGAAAAGTGGAAAGCTGGGCTTATCGACAGGAAAAACTTTCTTGACTAAAATTGCGCTGAACCTTTCCAAAAGTGGGGGATCGGCTGATCATGAGACTCGAGTTTTCCATCTGAGAAATATATGCCACGAGAGGAAATTAAAGTGCAAATTTATGGAAATTGTAATAACGGTAATATTTTTTTATATAATTTGACCATACGTTTTATCTACAGTTATATCATCAATAAACAAAATATCTGATTTAAAAACATAATGAATGGTGAATGGAAGTGGTTCGCATTGCCAATCAAAGCTGTGTTAGTATTTTTTTTTTGTCAGGAGGTTTTAAGCGAACTTGAAACCTTGGCACCGAAAATGTTCTCTGAATTATTATTTAATACAATAGTGTACTGATAATATCTTGTATTGATTATCACACATCATAATGTTCTGATTTTATAAATAAATTAATAAACAGCAATCTTCTTATACATCTGCAATTTTCTGTAACTGTTTTCCATTACACAATCAGACTAGTTCTGTGGAATGGTGGTAATTATTCTACATATGCTGGTAAAAATAAAAAGCAAACTTGTGTACTGCACGAAGGTTAAAACATTGCCCTCATCTAGTACTATGTTGAGTTGGAGTCGCACCTGGTATATACTGCCTCAGTCTTCTCCACATTTGGCAGTTCATGTGCTAGATACAATACGTTCTAACAAAGAACCTGAGGTTGTATTATATACACCAGCCAATCTCAGGTGACTGTACAATATTCGATGTTTAATATTATCGAGAATCGGATTGTGTGATTTGCCAGTAAAGAATTTTAACATGAACTTTGAATTGATGGACAGGGTTTTCTGCTGTAATCTTGTGCTGGAATAGCAATCCGGTGGTACAGTGCAACCTCTTTACAAACGCAAGCTATAAAAATACCCTGTCTTATAGGTGGGGGTGGGGGTGTTCCAATAAGGCTGTGTCGAGATAGTGCAATTAAATGCATAAATATAGGCTCTAATGATGTGAAATCACATCATAATTGGTGGTAATTATTCTACATATGCTGGTAACAAGAAAAAGCAAACTTGTGTACTGCACGAAGTTAATCATAACTAGTCAAAAACTAAAATAACGTAAATTTAAAGCAAGTAGTAGTGATACTTCAAAATGTGTCAAATGTAATCGAACCTATGACTCTGCCTATGTTATATGAGAAGCTTTATGGTGAGGTACCACTGTATATAATCAGTCTTTCGCTGGAAGGATGGATTATGTATCTATTATAAATCATCCTTATAAATACAGATTAATATAACTCAATATCAGTGTCCCTTGGGAGTCAAAGAAAGTGTCGATTCGAAGATTTCATCATATCTACCAATCCAAGGGGCCATGACATTAAAATTAAAATATTTCATGAAATGTGACTCTATACATGCAGCAAATCTTAGCGAAAATGAGTGTTTTTTTGCTACATTCGTTAACATTGTTTGCTTGCTAAAACCTTTTGTGATTTCCAGTATACATGGTTGACACTGATAGATTTAATAAGAATGTTTAGCCTATTATAATAGAGACCCATTTTAAAAATCATCATTTATGTAACAGTTAATCGCCTTAATGTACAGTCCCCGAAATGGCATGATATATTGGAAATTATGCTTAATTTAACTCATTCATCCAAGAAAGTAAGGTTAATCCAGTACTTTTAGCAGAGATGATTTTCACAGGAGTGTTGACTTCAGACAGTATTGCATCTTTTTCATACTTTTTGTCATCATAAAAAGGCTGTGTCCTTCTCTGCTGCCTCTCTTCATCGACTCTACTTTCTTATGTTCAAAAGAAGTGACATCTTTGCTGAAAATGTATCCAAATAACTAAATCCTGCAATTGTTAAAGTCGCATTTGCCCTTGTTCAATGTCAGATCATTTTCTTTACGAGAGAAAGTAGCTTCCAGACTTTTGACATGCACTTTTTGGATACGACCGAATACCAAGATGTCATCACTGTTGTTGTTTGCACCTCGATGGCCTTCTAAATTTGCGCAGTGTGTTTTGAAATATCTCCTAAGCTGCATGTTTGCGTGTGTTGACAAAGTCATGTTTCTCGACTTTTCCTCCATTTTCAGCCATATTTTACAGATCACAATTATACGGCAAGCCAAATGCATAATAATTAGGCCAATTTTTTAATCGGAGAAAAAAAAAATGATTCTAAATAGTTAAGCTAGATTTGTTGCAGACAAAAAGGATTTTCTTGGAAAAACCATTTTGTTGTTTCTATTGATATACTAATTATTGTGTGTTTAGCAAAAACAAATAATCTGATATATCAGAGAAAAAGTTAGTTTATAAAGCAAAATATACAGTAACCCCCAAAAAAATATTTAAAAAAATAATAAAAATTACAATGGAAGTATAAGCTTTGACGTGTCACGAATAGAAGTAAATGACAATGGAGTTTTCAGATCCTGAATGCAGCCAAAGGGAATGAAGCTGGAAGTGAGAGTTAAAGTCATATTTTAATAGATAATAAAAGGTGTAGATATCTGTAATAGCTTCCATCTTTAGTTTCAGAATTGTAATATTTATTTTACTTTCTTTACTTATCAATAATGGTTGTAAATGGTCTCCTAGGTTTATTACCTTATTCCTCTTAGTGGGTGCTAATAAAAAGATTGGGTGCATGTCAGGCAATGTCAATTGGCATCATGACCCGTAGACTAATCTTATGCAACGTATATACCAACGCTGTTCTCAATAAACCAGTATTCAGATTTGGGGATATGTTTTAGATAATCAGACTATTCACGGTCCAATATGGTCTAAGAAAGAAATAACGAACGAGTAAATGAATGGAAGGAAGGAAGGAAGAAATATACGGTTAATTGTGTCTTAGGTACATACAGATACAACTTCATGCCATGCCCCAGTACAGTGAGAATAAGCATACGTGTTTGATTGGACCCGGAAGTTGCTTAAATAGTAGATCTACCTTAAATGTCTCGTTAATTGTGTCCATATAGCACTCTGTGTCATTCACAGTTTAAAGTATGTCTAACAGAGGTCAGTATAATGACTTCAGATTTCTACATAACCGTACAAAATAGAGTGAAGAAAACCCGAACTCCACGCGCACCTACAGCAAACAGCACAAACTCAAATCTGCAGTAGCATTGCGCGCCAACAGGTCAGTTCAACGCTACTCAGTTGGACTCATACACTGTAAGATCAGTGTTAACTCTGATCTGCTGCGTCATTATATGACATGAGATCTGAGTATATGCTGTTTTCAGTTGGTTTTACATTATACAAGGGCATGTATCACTTGACAAAACTCGTGATTTACACTTGACATATTATTGTGTTTGTAAGTTTCGAAAAACAGATGAGAAGTAGTTGAATAGCATAGTATAGTATGTACCTATTTACACTGGTTATGTAGAAGTGGTTCCTGTTTAGCATTTGTTACGTGGTAAGTAAGTCATCCACAACAATAGAATACTGCCCGCGATGTCTTGGTTTTCAGGCAACCAATACGTGGGCAGTATTCAATTCAGTGCATTGTACTTGCATATTAAGGAGGTGCGATCATGATCATGTCGACCAGTAGCATGGGAAAATGGTCTGGCATTCCTTAAAGGTGTAGTAATAAGTTAAACTTTGTGTAGGCATAAAAATTCGAATCCCATGAGCTAAACATCGGTACCAAATGTATTATGCTAAGCGAGTTGTAGTTTGAAATAGTAGCGTTGATTCTTAAATAGGTCGCGCCAGAATGGAGGGAAGGGTCCTCCCTTGTAGTATTATATAGTACATGTATGATTTATAGGTAAATTATAAGCTAGGATACGAGCCCCAGTGGTCGGACGTCCATTTGTTCTTATCAGAATGTCAAAGTGACATTGGAGGGCAATATCGTCACATTTTGCAGTATATTTGTGAACAACTGAGCCGATTATATTATGTATGTCAGAAATTTCCTTCAAATAATCAACGATTTTGAAGGTCATTCATTACGTTGTATTTTGTGTGACGTGGTACATATTGTAGATTGGCAAAGTTAACAGTCCAGCGTGTGCTTTATTTTTTCTTCTTCCTATTTTCAATGTGGCTATCTGGTGAGTAAACAAGTTTATTTATTACATAGAAAATATTATGATATTTTGAGTCTTCTAATATCTTTACAGTGAGATAACCATTTGAGTGTGCATATATACTTATAAACGGACGTTGCTTTCCATTTATATCTACAAAGATAAATTCGATGACATATTATTGAATGTTGAAGCATTATCTCCAAGTTCAGTAATTTGGTCCTATTTAATGTTTGGATGTTTGGGAGACGTCATCGTCACCATTTTGTATTATTTCACTTCACTACCTTCCTTTGTCCTTATGAAATGGATTCCTGAGACAAGAAGTTATCCATTTAGTTTCGAATTGTACGCTTGGCGTACATCCGATTCAGTCAAACGTTTGTAGTAATTGGCAATGGTGGAAATATGCCAACTTCGGTTGGAACACGGGAATTCTTGAAAATGCTCTTCCCTTGACTTTCAAATTTCATTAGAGAGGATTAAATAGAAAGTCGTCTGTTTCAATTGTAAAATTGTGAAAGTCCAGCTTACGCTAATTTCTTCTTCACTTTCTCTCTGTCCTTGTTTTTTTGATCTGTCATAGATTCATACAACTTGCATGCTGTTCCTTCCTTTCTTGATCGCCGCGGTAATGGAAGTGACAATCTCAGTAACTGTTTGTTTAATAGAGCTCACATCGTTACAGTGTGTGTGTGGGGAGGGGGGGGGGGGGGGCAGGAGAGAGATGGTTCAATTATCTTATTATTCTTATTTATGTAAATAGACTTATTTTTGTAATGGCCACAGTTCAATATGGGTTTAATTGGCGGAACAAATGGTCCCTAAGACCATTTTAAGACCGCTTAGTGAGCTCATATGCATTAAATTTACCAAACGATGCTATTTAGGACGGGTAAAGACACGATTCAAACATGCAACAAGAATAACCTTCGTCAATAAATTAAGTTGTTGATTTCTAGTTATGGTTAATTTTGTCGTGCTACAGATCAAATAATAGGGCAAATTTTGTCGACGTGAAAATTAGTCTCTCTGTAATATTTGCTGAGGTATCTTCTTGACGTCTTCATAAACAAAATGGATTTATACTTAGAATTGGGCCGAACTATGGACAGCACAATGTATGAGTTGCCGTATAGTCCTAACATATTTCTTCACTAGCGCGCAAACAAAGCCCCAGTCATAAGATATTTCTGGTATCTATCTCACGGCGCCCGTTCTTAAGGATTATGTAGAGCAAACAGTAACATACAATGAGCGTGGTATTGATAGTGTCCTTTTATGGCAATATTCCAGATGTTATCTGCGAAAAGAGCAAAACTTTAATAAATTCTTTCTTGTGTCCTTCTAAAAATTATAAATTATCACTAACTCTAATTGAAACACACACACACACACACACACACACACACACACACACACACACATATATATATATATATATATATATATATATATATATATATATATATATATATTACAGGTTTTCTGAGAGGAATTATGGAATTAATAGAAAGAATCCCGTCGTATAGATATGGCTGCAGGATTCGACTGATTAGTTTTACTCAGACAATAAAATACGAAAATTGTCTGATTTATACAGATCATCCTGAACGGAACAGTTCTTTTTTGAAGACGATTCAATTTTTATTAAACAAAGTGCATGCATCGATAATTTTGTGTATGGTTGCCAGTGGCCTAAATGTATTATCATGTAGATTCACAATTAAGAATGCTTAGAAATATACATAGGATAGTAATACTACCCATTGAAACAAAGCGTCTGAAAGCAAAACTCGCGTTGAACAGCTTCACCGAAGTGTAGGTTCACATGATTAATTGAAACGTTTTACTTTCCTCTAGGACTTTTATTCAGTTTCAGTTCGAACTCTGAATTCGCATTATAAGACGAACTAGAGGAGATAATATTCCTGAACCGCACTTTGTCTATGTATGCATTATATATTGAGAAAGTTTGAAGTCATAATTTTGTTGAACCTATGATCATATCAATCAAGATGTAGTACGTCAAATTACTTGTTTTCTTAGCTTGGGAACAGATCTCAGTTTGTGATATTTGAATAGGTGGATCAGCGTTGGTCCAAATATTATATAACTGCTATTCTTTCTTTTCAGTAATCCAGAAAGCGTGCTAATTATAGAACGTCAGTACTGAAAAGCAGCCTACCTTTGATGAAACATTTCATCCTTGATGGGACTAGCCCAAACACTGCTTCTGAAGCTGGAGCACGTGCACTATAATTAGTAATTTATGCCCGTTGTTAGAAATTTCGTTCATTATTAAAAGCTATTGCAACCGATAAACCGTCCTAAACTTTCATAGCACACTCTCCCTATCTACCATTAAACGAGATAAAGAAGCACTTACATTAAATCAATGGGACCCTATTCTCTGTCTCGTTTAATTGACTCTTGACTCTAGCTTTTCAATATTATTTTGCTGGTTTATTCCTTTCATTACTTACAATTCAGACTTTGTCGCTGATACATACGTTTTGATGCGTTATTTGCAGATAGTAACTGGGCGATTGGAATAGCAGCAGGAACATTACTGAATTTAACGTAGCATAATTATTTTAAAAAATTATATATACAAGAACAAGGCAAATGAGTTCACTCCTCGCTAATATGTCAACCAGCATGTCAATAGTCGAAATTCTAAACAACCAAACAACAGAAGCCGGCCAAACTGTTTCACCTCTCTTGATTACTGTCACACATGGACACGAAGACATTGTTTGTTTGCTTCTGAATATATCTGAAACTGATATTGAGCAAAGTGGGGATATTTGGATCGAGAAAAATGAAATGAAACACTCATGTCCCTTATGATGTGCTGCTGCCTTTAATCACTTATCCATAGTAAACCTGATCGATGTGTATCATGCAGGTATCGAAGGTGCAATGGAAACGAGATCTACTCCATTGCATGCCGCTGGTTACGATGGAAGGACCTAGTGGATCGAGAAGCCGACGTAAATTCAAGCAACTACTGGGGACATGCGTACCTAATGACGGCTGCATGCAATTGACATGTTGAAAGTATAAAATATTTACTTGAAAATGGAGCTGACATAGACAGGCAAGATGACTGTGGGAGGGCAGCATTTCACTATGCTGCCGAAAGGGGTCATACAGAAGTTTTGAAAGTATTGTTGGCCTCAGGAACTGCGGCAAAATACATGACAGATAACCTTTCCTTTACACCTATCATGAAAACTGCTGAAAAACATTCATGCGCTAGAACTACTGGACTCAAGGTTGTCAATTCCTGATAAAAATAAAAGAAAAGAATGGGCCTAAGATACAAGAACGGTAAGGATACAATTCCGAAAACAGATATTGGTGCCACAGCAGCCTATCACAATTATCTAGAATGAAAAACAATTCTGGATCTATATCTCATCAAGGCAAATGAATTCCCACTTCTTATTAAAGCACTTACAATAAGTGAAAGGATGTTAGGACCCACTCATGAGGAGTTTGGTTGCCAGCTTAAAAAATTGGCAGCCAATTGCGCAGACAATGACGGCCACAAGGTCTATATTACCGTCCTAAAACACGTGGCTTCAACAAATCAAATCCAGAACAAATCTATGGACACAATACTGGAATTACTAGTATAAATTGCGACAGATTTGCTCAACAAATGTTCCGCATTAGTCTTCAGTGAAGTTGTTAATTTTGTCTCAAGTAAAAGCATATGAATTGAAGAAAAAAAAAAAATTAGACAATGACATGAAAAGAAATATGAATACTTGCCGACTCAGCATTGAAATATGTCTACAATCCACGAAGCAAGACCAGGATGCTAGATCTTTGTTCACACTCATGAAGCAGATCGTCCATTTGGATTCATGATTGAAAGATTGATCAACTCTATTGGATCTTGCTGTCTTTAGGAGAGATTCCAAAGATCGCCTTCTTAAGGATTTAGTAATCACATTTCCTAACGCTTCCATGTGTACCTAGTTTATTCAATGTAGAGCTGATGTGAAATTTATGGAAGCCAAGAGAAATACAACACTGCACACAATTTCTCAATTTCATCACTCCCGTGTTGATGTCCATACACAGACAGCCATTGTAATGGTTACGCTTCGAACAGGAGTTCATGTAGATGTAACTAATACTGACGGTTTAACTTCGATTGAGTGTGCACAATCGTCTATTTCAAAGGCTTTGTTAAAGACCGGGATGCTATCTTTTCAGTGCATTTCGTCAAGGGTTATAATTTGAACAGGATATCGTGCAAAATGTTTAGTCCCATCTGCTTTTGAAAAATTCATTGAACTACATTGTTAATTGTATGTTTCAGTGCTTCAATGTTTATAGTCGCATTGAGATATTAGCAGCTTGCAATTGCAATAATGTTTAAACATAGAAGTAAACAACTTAATTTCATTTCGATTAAATTGCTGGCCCTTATTTGAAAAGACACAGATGTCAAAGGTTGTACAAAGAGAGCCATACTATTTTTTCATAACTGACCGACCGCACATAGGTTCATACTTAATGCACACATATGGATATATGTAGTATTCTTATTGATGTTATGTATTTATTGTTGTTCCAATATATACAGATCGAGAAAAGGACATTTAAGCTGACTACAGACTTATTGTTTCCTCAAATAAACTAAGTGAACGCAACATGCAAGGCTTTTCTGCGCACCAACTGGGAAAAATGCGAAGCCAACATCAAATTTGTGAGAACGTTAGGCCGTAACATCTAGAGTAATGTTAGAAATAGAACTAAGCTGTTTAGCTCTCATATTGTTGAATGGAGAAAAAAAAATAAAGGAGTACAAAACACATCAAAAGTTGTATAAGACCCCCAAATAAAAACATCGACAGGTAACTGGAGGATATTATACACATTCATTTGTGCTGATTTATTTACATTGAAAACTGAGATGACATTTTATGATGCTCCAAGAATATTGTCAATGAAATGCAATATTAGTTTATAAAATCTGTGAAGAAAAAAAATTGAGTATATTTACTTTTACTTAACGTAATCACATTCAAACACTCAAACTGACATATCTGTCATAACAAATAAATTACAGGCAAAAATTAAATTTATGCTCTCAAATATCACATTGATTAATCAAAGTTGGAAGCGAAAACCTGGGTTGCATTAGCACCCAAGAATTTGTATCTGGATATCGTTAAGACATTGGTCGATCACAATTCTTCTACACCACTGTTAGACAGTTTTACGCTTGAAATTAGTTGCACTGTCATCAGAATTAGTTTCATAAATCAGACCACAAACCTTGTGATATGTTGGCGATTTAGGGTTGGATCTGGGATTTTCATAAGACAAACATTTTTAACAATTTGTATAGGCAGATTTTATTGCAGCACATATTGACCGTTTTGGAGGACATGCTTTCAATGTCTCATAATCTTTTGTTATGGATCCCTAGAGAAAGTTGTTACTGTGGTCAGTAGATCCAATGTCATATTAAAATCGGCGTTACCTTCCATTTAAGTAGGACCGAATACTTTATTTTAAACAGTCCTTTGCCAATTCATATTGCCGCTATCCCTCATGGCAACAGCATGTTATGTTAATTCGGAAAACTTTTGTTTGTTTAGTTTTGCTTGATGTTGTGTTCTTAGCTGCATCATGTGATTTAGACAACGGAAATTGTAACACATTGACCAGAACGTAGAAGTGTCGCTCTGATGGACTTCTTGTTATTAAAGACAATTAAACACAAAAAAGAACACACTTGATACGTTTAAAACATTTATTGGCAAACACTGGTCACGACTTTGAGATTTAAAAAATTGAAAATATTAACAGGTAAAATTAACTTATAATCAAATTGAAATAAATAAGGCATGTGAACCCTGAGAGCAGATGTTCACAGCTTGCATGAATATCATTTTGAATACGGAAAGTTACCGAGCCGAAAATTGGCAATTTTCGATACGAGATGAACTAAACGGAAATTTAAATTCCAATTAATCAATAAATAAAATTCAATTAAATTAATATGCACCATGAAAATGTAAAATAAAGCAAGATTCCTCAAGACGAAAACATTATATAAACCATTTACCGAGTCAGACCCAACATATAGTGAAAAATGTTAAAATAAGGGAATTAACTTCTGCGGTACTGGTGTGAAACGCACAATTAGCCATTTGGCAATTGTTACGACTACCAGCGGTAATGTAACAAAAGAGAAGACACAAACAAGCTTTCAAGATTTAAAATACAAATCTTTAATTTGATAAAATATTAAAATATTTTAACACACAATTAAAGTGAAAGAATTAAAAATAACTTACAGTATAGAATATCCTTAAAAGTCCTAAATTGTATTAAAGTTCACTGATCCGGAAGTCAATCCAAATATTCCGAATGTATTATGTTCCGAATGAAGTAACCTTCACTGCACTAATGTGTTAATAAGAATAAGTTATATCCAAGTAATCCTTGCGAATATGGAATATCACAAGTTCTAGAAATGTTTCCGATAATTACACGGAGCTGTATAATTATTAAGGTTTAAGAAACAGTACTAATCCAGAATGCACTGTATTACAATATCACAAAAGTAGAATATCCCACACACAAAATGAACCAAATTCGTTTATGACCTCTCAATCCAATGTAACTATGAAGAATGCCAGAATGATACTATTAATCCTATAATATAGTCTCCCGCTACGGAGAAACGAAATAAAAACCCATTACGTCTTTGATAAACACCTGGACATTTCGAAATATTGCAACCCTCTCCGAACCAATCAGAAATTAGGTTATGCGTGATATCTCTAAAGTACCAGTGTCCCGATATTATAAACAGTAAATAACGTATTGACACTGAAGAATGACTAAAGCTTCAGCGAAATATCGATCGAGCCTACCGTATGTGTACTCACGGCAAGACGACAGCTGTTAGACTAAGAACAGAGATCATAAACTAATAAACTATACCATTATTAAAAGAAAAATGATATATAATTCCGTAACACAATATAGTGCATTTTACGCAGATCTTGTCACCGTCATAAAAGGGGGCAGCAACACCAGCACCACAGTAAGATATACATATAGACTGGAACTAATGTAAGAACGGCTATGGGCCATATTCACCAATTGGTGGGGAAACATTTTTAGCTGTTAAATCTTGCTGTATTCTAAATAGGAAACGGTCATTGCCGAACGGGGATAAAATGCACTTTATTAGGCACGAAAAGAGGTAGTATCACATTCACTGATTTCTGGATAACGTATATATCCACCACCTAAATGTAAAATTTCAGAGGCCAGCTTGCTATTAATTCTTTTTCTAATTTAGTTCACTGCCATATGGTCCTTTTCATTTCTCTCACGCCTGCTTTTCCATGTCGCCAAACACGTACATAAACATGTTTGATAATATGGCACGTACATAAATATGTTTGAAGATGGAGTAGAACGCAATCCATATACTGCTATATATGCCTGAAAGTATGAAAGTGACAATTAGGACTGATACTGCACATTGAACTGTCATACTTTTTTGCATTTAAAAAAAGTAATTAGTGCGTAGGAATCTTATGTAGTTTGTAAAGGAGTACGGAGCACATTAACTTTAATTGGGATGTTGGGGCGAGCCTGAAGGTTTTAATGTGTCTCTTGGAGTTGGGTATGATGTAGCTGGATTGCAGTTGATGTACTGATGTGAAGCACGGAAACGCGTGCCTTGTTGGAAGCTAGCATTTGACCTAAAATTAGAAAGAATTGGGAACCAAAGTTTGACGATTGCAAGTCAATGAAGAATTATTGTTCAAGCATTTATGCAAATAAGGACAAAATATCCCGGTGCAAGTCCCTGTTTAATTATAGCCATAGCACTTAAGATACTGGGTGCTTATGTGTTTGCTGGGGGCGAACCAAAAGTGGGTGAACTATGTACATATGGCCATAGTAGATGTACAAAAGCTGAAGTTCTTGATCAACTATTTCCCAAGATGCTGCAGGATTTTTTGCCTTTTGTAACCGGAACTGCTTGTCATAGGATTTCCATCTGAGAACTTTATAGCGCTGAGCCCCAAGTCTGACTACTTGCATATACTTATGTAAGTCACCTACCGATGACGAGTGATCGGCTGAATAAATACTCATATAGATTATAAAAGCATCTGCCCACTGATTAATGTCATTTATTTTAGCATACAATGACATACTTTGTAATACCAAATGACCATCGAAACTCATATCTGCCTAGATTGGTGCTAAACAAACAATGGTTTAGTCAATAGCATGCCAAAATCTATGTACTCGCTATTTGCGATCTTTTGTCCGAGTATGTCCGAAACGTTACAACCTAGGTCCTCAAATACGCTACTGCTTTGGTGAATGTCAGGAATAACACTGTCAAAAACTGTCCCCAGTTACAGCACTTTACCTGACGCTAGGGTCTGAGTAACAATATGTATGCTTGGGGCCGCCAAAGACTGTGCCAATTGTGGCGCAACTGGGTCCACCACATGTTTTTTAGCAACAGCTACCTGGTCGTCCAAGAATGGATAGGATAATGGAGCCGGGAGAGACATGGATGGGTCACGTTGATGGGCGCAAGGGCTGTTTGATTTCCTGGCATACTTTCTACTAGTGCGAGGCATTGTGCCGGAAACTCAAGCATACGATTTTGACCCTGCAAACAGACCTTCAACCACTCCTGAGTAAAACGCTTCTTTTAAAGGGGCGCAGTCTCTGTACCGTTTCAAAACACTAACAGAAACTAAGCCATCGCTCTAAATAGGGCACACATTTGCGATAACGATTAATATGGTAACAAATAGCATGATTGAATGAAGATGTAAAAAGGCATTTGGTGTAATTACTAAATTACGAGTTGCATATATGCAATAGAAAACCACGCTAACTGGGCAAAAGGCTTCTGATACACTAACATACTCAAAGCCATCTCTACTTGCTGTACACGTTTGCGAAAAAGATGTAATATTGTAATGAAAAACATAATAGAGTAGAAGTTGTCAATTGACTCTGCATATAGAAGACCCCGCTAATTCTGCAAAAGGCTATTGAAAATGGCCGCGATCTCTTCTAATACCGCTTTGAAACAATCTAAGCCAGTTCTCTACAAAGGGTTAACAATAAACGGAAAAAAAAAAAAAAAAAAAAAAACGCGTATGAAATAATACTTCAAAAGATAAAGATATTACGCTATTTGATTATATCCTTAGCTAACGAACAGTTGCTTTCAACGTTCCCTTTTTCCTTACGACTATGTATAACCAACACTTACTTCAAGTTGGCTTGTTGTTGAAATGTTTGTAAAGGGAAACAATTCTGTTAAAACTTAAGAATTTGTATGTACCGTTATTATCTTGACTTAGAGAACTTATATCCTGGTGCATGTATACCGGAGTTTGAACTATTCCACAGAGAGGCACAATAATTTTTTTCAATAAAACGTTTTAATCCTACAGTTAATTTTATACAATCCGTTTGATTTACGTAAAAGGAAACATTTAATGTATATTTGCTGAAGAGGCTTTAAAAGAAAATAAATTATTTTGCATGGAAATAAAGTAAAGCCCTTGGATAATTTTTTTCGCATTTCTTGTTGATGATGATGACTTGTAATAGTATGATGATTATATCATGTAATAATAATACTAATGATTATGATGATAATAATAAAGTAATAACAATATACATTGCATTTTTTCAACTTTCGTGAAAAAGTATAACACTAATGAAAAAAAAAAAGAAAAAAAGAAACTCTAATATATATTATTCTATAATCTATTTACCTTATATCACAATAGCATAACCAAATGAACTTAACTGTTGATATATATAAATCCGTTGTTTATTTGTAACAATTTTATTTTCAAATGCCCTATAGAAAATTATCAAGTAGATTTATGAGTAATTAAAGTATCAGATACAATTAGTAATGACATAAAGAAAGAGTAATACAAAAAAATCAAGATAACCATATGTATATATCTGTCATAACAACTCTCATTTCTTTCTTTTCTTTGCAACTATATCTTTATGTTTAAGCATTAATCAGTACATTTCCATTTTCATTATTAAATTAATACTAAGTTAAAATAAATCTACATATAGACCATTCTTGCAAGCTTACTCTTTGATTATACCCTGCTCTCTCTCTCTCTCTCTCTCTCTCTCTCTCTCTCTCTCTCTCTCTCTCTCTCTCTCTCTCTCTCTCTCCTAGGAGACATATTAGCACGAATGTATGTAGTAGCGTCTTATGGCACCTCAGCGTAATAATCGAAATATGGTGCCAACCAAAGGTAAAGCTAGAAAAGTGTAAAAATCGATTGCACACAAATTTAGGAAGGCAAACCCGTTCAAATAAATGTAAACGTTTAGTACAACATTGATATGCAGCAAACAATGCAGAATATTTTACCCAGATCGTACGAGAACATCATGTGTCTGTAATATATGCGATATTAACGGGTAGTACGATTTAAGGCTTTGCAAGGCTTTCAATGTGGAGAGAGTTTCCGAAAAAAAAGCAATTTATTGTTTGATTGCTTTCAGTCTAGCTCATAGCTTTGAGTATGGCTGTTGTTTCTGCAGGGCAAATTGGGACTTTATCCGGTAACTGGTTGGAGATGATGCATGGGAATATTGTCATGGCAGATACAACTATGTCTCCATCTTTCGAACCGTCTGTATACAGGGACATATGACTACAATCGGAGGCCCTAATTCCATTGAATTTACTCTGAAAAAGGAGAGGATTTGTTCAGAACTTTTTAAATTTCTAATTTATTTATATTTTGGGATATTTTGCTAACAACGGTGGTGATTTGGCAATACAGAATTTTGCAATATTTGCAAAACTGATTTTTGCTGCTTTTAGGTGAGGACGAATTCGTATGCCAAAAGGTTGGATGAAATTTGGTTTTTGAGTGAACAAGGCTTGGTATTTGGTCATAAATATTGTATGCGGGATTAGATATATTTAAAGATAGTTTGGTAGTACACTGAAGAGCCAATTTTGTTCGTCGGAGAAAAAAGTGATGTATTTGCCTCAACATCGAGGTTTCCCGAAGGGGAAGTTCTAAATGCACCCAGACAAAGGTAAATTCACTAATTGTGTATCGGAACATGCGTCGGCAGGTAAGATTTACTAGCTGATCTATACACAATCGAGCCAAAGTCAAGTTTAGATCTTACTAATGTCCAGTACAAGACGTTCCGACCTGCTCCCCAATCTGCGTTTGCGGGGACTTGTGCTTAATCCAAGGCTTTTTTAACATTTGTCCCTGAGGTAGCTAATATGCGGAAGAAAAGTTGGTTTCCTGAGGAAAATAACCCATATAAATGTGGTCTCCTTCACAACAGGAATAAAAGCTTTGTGTTATCATAAATACGATATAGTCGACAGAAGTGCGTACAAATAGTTTTATATTTTGAAATTTAAACCCGTTTTTTGCTCCCGTTTCTGAACTCTATTTAAGTTTATCTGCAGTCTACATTCGGTAGTATGCATGGTTTTTGACCTATAGCAGATCAAAAAGTCCTTGACATTTAATGAGCCGTCAGTTCCCGGAATAAGGTATTGAACTATGCTGTTTTATGATGTTGAATATGGTGACTGACAATATGATGCCCTGAGATACACCCATCGCTTGAGAAGGATAACTTTCAGAAAGGTTGCTGCCTATCTTAACCGTAACATTTCTATCATTTAAGAAATTAGAAATAAAGTTAGGTTGGTGGCCCCTTAGACCTATGTCAAATAGGTCATTTATTGTGCCATGCTTCCATGTGGTGTCATAAGCTTTCTCTTAGTAGAAGAAGACCGCAACTACTTGTTCTTTTTTATGAAAGCTTTTCAAAGAAATGCTTTAAGTCTGACAAGATGGTCTATTTGTGCTTCTCTGGCGTCTGAATCCACACTGAACGTCTGAGAGTTACAATTGCTAGCAGTCTTATATGTCTGTAGCGGAAAATATATTCGTCCCACAACATTCTAGTGAGGAAAACCCAATGCGAAAATTGAGAAATCTACGTTCCAAGTAAAATTCAGCTATTTGTTTTAACAGCAATATCTCTGTACAAACCAGTTCCTGAATCAGTCGGCAAATTGATTTGATCCCGAAACATTATTCATCACTCTTCTTCTTTTACATTACAAAATATAATATTTAGGCTAGTTGCTATTACTACCCCTATTCATTGTAATTTTTATGTCTGTGCCACAATAATTAATCATACTAAATAATCTAAATAATCATAAGCGTTATAATTATTATTATTGTTGTTGTTGTTGTTATTGTTGTCGTGATTTTTTACGTTGCTGTCAATCATTTCTTTTTCACCCAGCGCTATTGGAATAATTATATAAATATTCATGAACCTAAAGGGACGTGTTACAATTATCTAGGAACATGTTAAAATTTATATTTCTTAATATATGTACACAAACAAGTCTCTCAGTCTATGTCTCTGTATAAGTATATATATATATATATATATATATATATATATATATACGTTGATTACTAATGCAGGAGAATACAAATGGAAAAGTAAGTATACCAAAACATTTTAGGTATGTTTTTCTAAGAAATAACTGTAATAAGAAATACCGGCATACCGGCATACCACTCGGCACTCTATTGACATTATTTATTTTAATTATTATTTTTTTTAAAAATTTGTTTTAAACTATATAAAATTGTGCAAAAAGGAAAAGGAAAATTTACTGAATACATACATAGACATAACCTAACAATATATGCAAACCCAATACGGGTTATGACTATATAGGTGTGTGTGTGTGGGGGGGGGGGGGATGGGTGCATATAATCAAGACGATTTCGGTGAAATTTCAAACTACGATAACGGAAAATGTCGCAATTTGTCAACAGTAAGCCCATCTTCACCTAAAATGTATCTGTCATAAGATCTGTTTAAGCTGATGGTAATTGAATACATTTCGAAGCATTTAGAATAAATTTATTATTTATTATAAATGCTGATATTACTCCATATTGATTACTTCTAGACCTTTACAGTCAGAACAGATACCAATATGAACACGCATAGGTTTAATTCAAATTTCTTGTGAGTACTTACGTTAATAAATAAGTTGTTAGGCTCGGGGAATTCTGACAGTGAAGGGTGTAAACCCACTGGATTAGTTTGATCCAGCGAGACAAATGTGGATCTTGGAACTCAACTGGTTTGTGCCTGTATACAACCTTAACAAGCGTGCATTAAGAAAGAAAGACTGGTGTGGAAAAACAGATCTACTTTTTGTCACCAGAGGAGCCCACTCTACCTCTGGTACCAGAGAGGAGTTTGTCTATCTATGTAAGTCTCAAGAAAGAGTAACCGATGAGGCAGGTATTTGGGCGGGCATGTGCAATAAGTTGCAGGACCTGTTTCTGACTCTGTATGACATGTGAGGTCCTAGGCGGACTGGTCACCTTTGTCACTAAAGGAACACAGGCATGCCCGGTTATCTTAGTGCCATCATACCAGTTCTTCTCTCGGGATCTACGGTATGATGCTATTGGGTTTCCTCGAGCTGTGGCCAGATTAACCCACTATTTGATTGGTTAAGATCAGTACAAAAACCTGACAACGAACATTGCAAATCTAATTTTCAACTAGCTTAAGCGCTTTTGAATCTCACTGAGTCTTTGCCAAAAGCAATTACAAAACAGACACAAACGGGACAAACAATAAACACAAAACAACGCGCTGAATTTACAAAACTTTACATGATTATACATAAAATGGAAGTTTTGTTTTGAATTATCAGATCTAATTAGCTTGAAGTTCAATGATATAATGGCAATCTAGTTTGAATAAAGTGGTATTACTGTATATCATATTCCAGATAGGTCATTGTTCCTGTAATGTCAGTAATAACCACAACAACAATAATTGTATCACTTTGTTTTGTAATTGCCTTCGACAAAGACTCAAAGAGCGAAAGAGAGTCGACAGCACTTAGAATAGTTAAAAACTGGTTTTGCACTGTTTTTTGTCACTCTTTATATTTATTGTTTAAAAATAAAATGTTTTTACTCACTTTTTCCTGACTCTTGAAGGTACATGCATATGACTAAAGCAAACTATTAGAAGTTAAGTTCTTAAAAGAAGCTTTTCATGTACTCAAAAAGGTCGCTGTTAGAATCTCCACTTCACTAGAATAGACATAACGCAAAAGGGGTCTCAATTGTCTCAACGGATCCACGGTCTCTGTTCTATCTTTTGATGATTTTACTGAGTGCATTGATTGGTTGCGAGTTAGACATCAGGCGAGGCACCTGCAAGGTCGCGAGCGGTGTTATTGCAATTCTCTCCCCTTAGCAAGAAGATAGATCTTCTCTGTCTACCCGTCTTTGCCCGTCCCATTGTTTGCATATTCCCTTTGTCTTCCATTGCCACGGAAAATTTTCAAAAACATTTTTTGAAATCCCCATGTTGTGGTTTCCCCACAGGTCACAGCGTTCTACCAAGCAATGGCCTACCGTCCTCCACATTAAAAAAAGTATTCTACCAAACAATGCCCAACTGGAAAAAAATGACTGAAGTGATATTTAAGTTTACGAAAGCAGTGCACTTTGAAACGGCATGACGTCCATAATAGGAACATACTTATATTATGTAAGAAACTTTCCCCCCAATTATTGTGTAAGAATCTGAGTTGATTGCCGAGTTGATCGTAATTGTTTTAGTTTCACCATACTCCCTTTAGGTTTGTTTGACGAGACAATTCTCGCATGGAAAGAAGAGAGTTAGTAAGATAAATCTTGTCCTCCTCTCCGTCACAGTGACTAGGGAGGTGTCACTCCATAAGATACGCAATAGGTGTTACATTGGGGATGGGGGTGCGGGAGGTTACCAGGTTCCAACTACATGTTTTAACGAAGAGAGAAGAACTCTCAAAAAACATTCTATATCAAACATTATATATGACAATAACATGAAATTACTCTACTTAATTAATATTTTTACAGAATTTCTGTATCTGAAATATCATTTAAACTTCTATAAATAATCAAATACATGTAATCAACTAACTAAACGTAATCAAGATATACTTGAGGTGTAATAGGAAATCAGTATTTCTTAATCATACCCAAATCATTGTGCAATAATTCAGATAAATACACAATTTCGAATGTAAGACCATAATGCCAAAAGTAATGGTTTTTAATTTTCCAAGTATGAAGAATTCATTTCCAAATATAATTACCGTAGGTTATGAAGCTGGCAGATATATGCTTTTTGCAAGCACAAAATGAGTACATTAACACAAACAATAATAAAAAAATTTCAAAGAATAATTTCATAGCATTACCACATTTTCCTAGTTACTAAATATACATTTTTAACAAATATATAATAATCCGTTGTACTATATATTTACAGTTTCACAAATATAAAAATTGAAACAATTCTTACAATGTTTAAAGCACTTATCATTATTATTCTGACATAGTGTACTAGAAATGAACTTACAATCTACAAAGAACCAAGAGGAAAAATCTATAATTTTCAAAGATTAAGATAATTTCATACCTGTAACGAAAAGATGAGAACTCTCAGGATTGAAGACACATCTATGCTTGTGTCTGCCTCCCAAGAATTGCTTATGTAGAGTTACTTGTCCGGAATGTGCAGAACGTTGCCAAAAATGTACAGACAACAAGATGCTATTACTTAGTACATCCCAATTCTAGAACAAAGGAACTTTATCTCTAGACAGAACCATGTTTCTGCTTACGATATAGATCATGTTATATATATATTTTTACACTGAAATTAGCAATACATTACAGTCAATGGAGATTCGACTTAATAAACAATTGTAGCAAATTCGATCGTAACAATAAAAATAGGATTTTGAGAAAAATCATAGCAAATTGAGTCTTAACACTTACAGTGAAACATCACACATTTTTCAATATATATATATATATATATATATATATATATATATATATATATATATATATATATATATATAATTTTTGTCACTTCTGAAAACACGAATGAAGTCTACTTTTTCTAATAGCTACCCATGGCATCATTTAAAGTCCATATTTTTTTGGACATAACTAGTCGGGTTATGTGACTACATGCTTCATGAGAATATGCAGTAACATTTCAGCCAGTGTGATATAAATCTTAAGATTATGTATTCACGTAAATATGGATGAATAGAGGATGAGTTAATCTGAAATAGAAGGAAACATGCATAGAAAACACATATTTACAAAAAATTTACATGTTTGGCAAACCAAAATATCTTCGTAATTAGTAACAATCTGCTTATTTGGCGTCGTCAGTGAGCAAAGAAATGAATGCATGAATTATTCAATCAATCAATCATTCAATCAATCTATCTATCAACAGAAAATCTAATTTAAAAAGTTTTACAAAACAAACCAGTATCTGATTATATATTACCTTCAAAGTCCTTTCCTTGCACCTGATTTATAGGAATCAACTGTATAATTTAACACATGTCTGGGTACATGTCATCCAGGATGGATATAGATGAAGTTTTAATTTAGACTCAAAAGTTTTGAAATGATTTGTCTCCCCTACATATGTACTTTTGATTTTGATTCGCATTCTTTTATTTCTTTGCATTTATTCTAAAATTATATCGCGTTTAAACATCCGTTGCAATTGATCCAGTGATACAACGTAGCCAGATGTAACCTTCATGTGTTTTAATGCATAAACATCTGATTCAGCTCCGAAAATGAGCTCAATTTTTTATATTTTGTTTTTCGCTTGGTTATTTCATTCTTTAGCATACTCATGAAAGCAAAACAATTTCATCGAGTTTGCCACAAATAACTTTTCTGAAACGCTCAACAGAATTAGATTTGAGAACCAGGGTGTTTTTATTACTAGCACATACATTCGTCAGAAATTTATTTAGAATAATTGCATGTGGTACCAAATTGCAAATTAATATTCCTTCTCTTTTTAGACAATATTTCAGTCTGATATGAGATTAAATTAATAACGAATTGAACATGATATAAGAAAGATATATTTGAAAGTTTCCTGAGAATTTCTCATAAAAGCCAAACAGTTGTCACCTGAAGACAGGGTGCTTCTTTACTTAAAGCCAAGATAATGTAAATTTTTTTCTGTCAGTTAAGCGACACTCTAGCATGACATGTTTTCACACACCAAAATACATAAAATAAGCAGCAATTAAGACCTTACATGAAGCAAAATATAGTATGTTATGAAAATATATAGAGTATTCCAAGGTAAAACAAGAATTGTAAAAAATAGTTTTCAAAATAAAATGGATTTTTGTGCATGGCATGCATGTTTTGTGCTCAACTTTGAATTTCCAATCTAATATGTGCATAATAACTGTCCTCTATGAAGTTTCACTGATACTTTTACATCAAGAGGAAAAATGGTTAATTTGTTCTGATTACTAAAAGTCTACATACCAACAGTTAAAAGTGAGACCTGAGAAAGTTATGACTAACATACTTTTCAAATTGAATGTAGGTCCACTAATGATATAGCCAAATAAAAGAAGAAATAAAGGTGGTGTTCAGGATATAATAGCACATTTTAGCATATATTATCTATTTTAAAACAAGTAAAGTGCTTGCAGTAAACTGTAGCAATTACAATAAATTACATCATCATATACAATTACCCAGAAACAAAATATGCATATAAGAGAATGGATGAGACTGTATATCATTTGAGATAAAATATATTAAACAGATTTAAAACATTTGTAAAGAAATACACCGTGTATAAAAGATAGTGTGTGCAAGAGAGAGTGCTATAATGACTGTACAAAGTTAACTAGGTAAAAAAGAATCTAAACTATTTATAACATATTACAACAATGAAAAAGGTTAAACACTGCCTTATATTGACAATCTGAAATAATTTCAAGCATATTTTAAAAAGATATTACAGCTTTAATGAAAACTTGAAGTCTCGCCTATTTCCGAGTTCTCATAATATTGGTTTCAGAGAACTGAGTATATATTAATTCCATCTAATAAGCAGAAAAGCAATATGTAATGTATTGCATTGTCTGTGGATATTAGTAACAAACGTACAAAAGATGTTTATTTTTCCTTTTTCACGGGGTGGGGATGCTGGGGGTGGGGGGGGGGCGGGTAGGAAATGAGCTTAAGATTACGTGCCCCTAAGGAAAGCAAAACACTCTCACGACATTTACCCGATCGCACAAATGCGGAGAATCTTTCCTGCCCGAGAGCAGTTAAGGATGATCTCTTTAAACTGTTAGAAAATTGAAAGTTTTTGAAAACATACTTTTTTACATTGCTAACGGTCCATGCAATCTGAAGCTATGGGCAACTTATAGAGGTTATATACCCAAGTAAGGGTCAACACTCATTCAAATTTTGTAGGCAGTACTGTGTTGCCAACGGTAAAAAAATAATATCTGCAAGAGTATTTAAAATTCCACCAAATTTGCCCCGCTTCACGACCATTACTTGAATAAGACAAAATTTTCCAAAATGTCATAACCTTTCGATGACTTTATGATTTTGTTGTACAGTATTGTTAATGTACAAACAGTTGTTCTGATTTTTCGATAAGAGAAAATAGTTGTAATTACGTAATACGTTCAAACTCATCCAGAATTTCTAGCTAAGGGTAAAAATGGTATCACATCCATAACACAATAATGTAATATTCGTGTCACTTCTAGCTAAAATAAAAAACATTGAATTTGCAACAGCGAACTCCCTAAAATTGACGGTACACTGTGAAGGAATAAAGTCGTGTACTAAGATTAATTCCAAAGCACCTTAGGTCTTAAGACGGTTAAGTGTTCCATTGAAAGATCTTATATTCCATTCTTTTACGATTAGAGTTTTGACTACCAAGATTCGACCCCGTCTATTATGATTATAAATAGTTTACGTCATCCGGTGTGTTCCATTTCAAATATTATTCTTTATAGTACAAGTGTTTGAACATGTATAACATAAACGTTTTTGAAATTTGTGTACAACTCGAGCAGAGTAGACTCGCATCTGGGACTATTGCGGTGTCCTGATGCCTCTGATATTCCAGAGCAAATCTCTGGTACAAATTCATGTCTGACTTAATCGTTGTCAAAACCTCAGTTAATTATTTTTTCCAGAATTTCTGAGTACTTCCATTTCAGAAGCTATCCGATGTCAGAGTATCCCGAAGAGGTATTTTATTTGTAACAGTTAGTTCTTTTCTTTCTATTTGATTATTTCTTTTTCTTTTTCTTATCTTCAGACATCTGAAACTTTCGCTTGATATGTCAGAGAGCCTGGGAATCTTTAGAACATGCCTTTGTTTACAGTCGCTCAATTCTCTTGGTATAGTTAACGCTCTCGAAGGTAATTTTGAAAGAAATCTAGGTACGTTTATACACTTTGTGTTCCATTCCATGTTTCTTAGTCTGTATAAGGCTTTTCAAGTTTGATAAAAATGTATATAATGACAGCATCATTTTAGTACTTTTTATATCTATTTGAACTATATTAAATTACGAGAAATCTTCAAATTTAGAGACAATATTTATATTATTCGCATGAAGAAAAAAAGGAATGACAATAAAATATGTGTTCTAAGTGTTACATATTACTAAGATTTCTCTACGGTGGTTTCACCTTACCTTATGTAACTAATTTCAAAATTGCTAAATATATTGACTGTTTCCAGTTCCTTTAAATTGTTAGTACATTTTACATACGTATAATGTAAAAAGTATATAAAACCTACCAAGAATAACAAATAACATAATATAGGCAAAATGTATTTTAATTTTGTTTAAAAAGACACGTAGATTGAAGATAGAGTTAATAAAATACATAAAACGGATTCAAGCATCCCTAACTTGACGTTGATTATATTTTTGTATTATATGCAAGTTACAAGGGTCAATGGGTTATACGTAGCTCAAATCTTTATCGTTTTGTTCAGATAGTGATGTCACACGCAGACAAATTACATGTTAATTAAATTTGGCAGGTAACTTCGATGATTCAGAGAAGTACTACCAAGAAAGTCTGCGTCGACACAGAGAGGATCCTAAGGAAGAAAATAGTAAACGTGTAAAGAAGAATAAGACACCACTCTCTGAAGAAGTTGCCAGATTTGCAGCTGTTTACGACAATTTAGGAACCCTTTATCAGCAAAAAGGTGACATCTAATGGGCCCTATCGTATCCTAAAAAGGGATCAAGTGGTGTGTAAAAGTTCGAACCACAGCCCTTCTAATATCAATTACTGATGTGGCAGATGATTATTTGTTGCTAGGGATGCACGAAGAGGCTATAGAACTTTTATGGGAGGCATAATTCATAAATATGAAAGAGACTTTACCAAATGAGACAAACTTTGGTGACATATGGCACACATTTGGTAAAGTTTATCTAAAAAATAAATAATTTATTAAAGCAGTAGCATATCTGGAGAAGGCTGTCCGTTCTAGGAAAAAGACTATGCCCAGAAGTATTTTGCATGCTGAAAGTATTTTACAGTTATGCAAAGCTGACATGGGATTGCAAAAGTATGAGTTACCCAAACACTGGGCTGAAAATGTAGTTTCCATTCAAGAAGATATCAATATGCAACAGAACAGAGTGATATCAGATGCTTTTGAATGTTTAGTAGAGATCTGCTTACAGTCCAATCAAGAGAATACAAACGAGCTGCTGAAAACATTTGAAGCTTTAGAAGAAGAATCACTAAGGCTGAATCGACTTTACAGAAACGAGCTCAATGACAGGATGGTTCAGTATCTTACAACGAGACAATAGTCAATATGGTAGAAAGAGTGTGAAGCCTGTAGTACTTTAGATAAGCCTACAGAACTTCAGCAGTCATAAATGGATATTTTTGCCTCAAACAAAGAAGCAAAGTAAATTGATTAAACCAAATCTACACATGGTAGGTATAATCGCAAATATATGCGTTTAAATTTATTTCTTTAGTTTTCTGTCAGTATAATTTCAATCTTGGGACCTTCATTAACTTTTGAACATTTCTAACTGAGAGATGCACCTCATTCTTCTTATCTGTGCAATTGCACATAATATAATTGATAATGACATTGAAAATTTGTAAAAAAGATTTGTCATTGAAATTTTAATTGACTTTAATTCCTAATATTTTGCATTGTATTTAACACTATTTTTTTGTCATACCTGACCAATGCTTCCTCAGTAAAAGACTTGGTATTTTAGCGTGGCAGGGACATGAAACACCACATGTAATAATGTAGTTAGTGCATTTAGATCTGGTGTTTAGCGGTCGAATAACAAGATAAGAATTTTACATTTTGTCAATACAATAATTTGTATGATCATAAGCATTGTATATTTGGGGGGTATTTAAGGATTTGGCCAGGAAAGTACTTTTATGGAACGAACAATGCATTGAGATTGAACTCTAAGAAAGGGGGGGGGGGTAATCTGGGATCGCTACCTCGGCTGCAAGTCGATATAAAATATTCGATATGTTTACGTATTGCAAAACATTGATCAACGTTATTAAATGTGCTTACGCAAAATAGGCAAATGCTATTAAGAGTTTTGTGTTTGTACCATGATTGGCATAACATAGAGTAGTTAATCTGGAACCCACTTTCCCTTCCTCATTGTTTGAATTTTTCACCATTTTTGAGAAACTAAGACGTCCCTTACAGTTTCAATGAAATCGCGAGTGTTAAATGTTGTCAGACATCAAACAAAGATGTTACCTCGACCAAATTGTTCATTTAAACCGAGGTGGACAGTGATCCGCCCGTGACCAAAAAAAAAACAAAAAACAGGCAAACATTGAGAAGATGGGTAAATATTATGGAAAAGTAATTTTAACAAATCATACTACATTATTTCCTAGGGTGCAATAGCAATCTGCCAAACTTAAAAAATAGTGATAAAGTAACCTGTCTTGGTTGCGTCTGGGTACATGCAACTGGTTTGACAAAATGGGGGGGGGGGGGGATGACATACTTTTAAATACTTTTAAATAGGCCAATGTTTAAAAACTGTTCTTTTTCTCTCCCAACGTTTAATAATTTTAAGTATCCAGTGTAATGTTTAAAACTACAGATTTGTTTATGACATATTTTAGCTGATATTACGCACTATTTCATGAGCCAATCTTAGGACACCTGGTGGGGTGGGGGATGGGGGTAATCATGTACGATTAAACCGTGGAACTGTAAGTAAAAGTGTCTACAACATATACAATACACAACTTATTTTAAAATTAAAACAAAACTCACCCATAACTGGTGGATAAAACAGATGAGATAGTAAAACGGCATATTTCATCCAGATCCTTTTCCCTGAGTGCATTTGTTGCTAAAGGGCACAGACAACAAATTCAATTCCTGTAGAACGTAATATTATTGTCTGGCCAAATTACGATACTTTAATGGCAAAACCGGCTCATGTTTTGAGACAAATTCACTTGAAGGTGCTCCCTATCATAATCCGGTGCTGTTTTTCAGGCAATCACCGAACTCCAGTATTTTAGATACGATATGTAATATTCCACTACACATAGGCTGGTTAATATATAGCTCGTACGAATAATTATTTATCTGTGACTCATTACTAATAATGTGCGTTCTTCAAATGTGGCCAGCTTCCCTTCAAAACAAAGAGGTTCAGACCTGCTCTGTGTCTCCTTCTTGTATATCCTTTTAGATTTTGCCTCCACTCGATATAACCTTCAAAGTGTGGCTGTACCGTAAAACATTGCTGTTCAGTATCACCAAAAAGAAAGTCGTAGGAAAATTCAAGTGTACAGTTGAATCGTTCAACACAATAGCCTGGTCGCGATGTATATTAACATGTCCAAGAGGAACCAGCACCTTATGATCTGCTAACAATGCAGCAGCGGATCTGAGAAATTATTTGCCGGGTCCACCTGAAGAAGCCGCGGCCATGTTAGTGGCGAACGTGTGTAGATACGTTTCAATTCGTCTGTGACACTCGCTGAATCTTCGGACGTCCACGGCTCGGCTTCCTTGTATCTGCTGGCAACATCTACGAGAGTTAACGCGTACTTGTAGGTCCCTCCGCGTACCCTATCATGCGTGAGGAACAAGATGTCAGCTTGGTGAACTTCGTTGGGGGTCCTCACACCAAACCATCGATGGGAAATCTTTCTTCGCGCTGGTAGGTAAATCTGACACAACGCTTGTTTGACCAACATGGCTCGAGCGACCTCGAGGGTAACTTTTCCCGCGCTCGCTAACTTTTCAACGGCTTCCAATACCCGCGCGGACTGTAGTATATCACAGCCAATTTTATATCCATGTTTGTTTGTTTGTTTGTTATATTACGGTTTTATCTCCAATGAGTGGATTTTGTCCATCTCTAAGTGCAATTTAAACCTTTATAACTCCTTTGATAATCCATATGTTGATTCTTTCTCCTACAGCTGGTTCCGCGATAGCATTCAAGTCATGGAAGAGATCGATGTCGGCACGTTAATGTGCACAGATATCACTTGATGCTTTATACGCGAGATCATGTCGGTAACATGCAGCATCAACGCGGTTTATAGGTTCTTCTCTGGGCTTCGGTCGATTGTTAGAGTCCAGTCGTATATCCAACCGTGTCTCAGACCCGCAATAATTGTATCCAGTGATATGCTTTTCACAGGATTTTTACTTCACAATGCCCCGGGTAGCTTTGTTAACGCAGTATCGATATCACCGAGTTCTTTTTAAGCCTAGAGCTTTCAGCTCTAGAGTTGGACCTGTGCAGTCCGGAACCGGAGGTCTTCACGTACATAAACTTCTTTGCTCCACATCGGACACAAGTTCCCGCGATTTCGCCTCGACCATTACGCGTCCGAACACGAGTTGGATTTGCGGTACGAGTTTTCATGCAGCATCGTACACAATATGAAGGCATGATTGAGTTATACAACAATTGACATTTAACATGGCATCACGGTCAAAGAAAAGCTCTGCTTCTACCGTCATTGACTTTTCTGCGCAGACCAAGCCTCTATCACCCAAACACGGCGATATGTTTCCAAACTCAGTTCGAGCGTTGATTATTGGCCCGGCTGGATCCGGGAAAACACAATTGTTTTTGAATATGATCATGAGCTGGTTAGCGTTGGATCGGTTGTACGTGATTGTGCCATAGGTAGACAACCAACCATGTTATGCTGTACTCAAGGATTTTACGGAAGCGTTTGCGTCTTTGTCGTCCACCATTTAGATCTTTTCCACAATTGATGAAGCATCTGTCGTTGACGACCTCGATCCGGAGCAAAAAAATCTTTTCGTCAACGACGATGTGATGCTTGACCGGCAAGAGAACCCCGCGAGAATATTTTCCCGTGGCCGGCGCAAAAACTCGGACGTCATCCATGCGACACAATGATACGCACACGTGCCTAAAGTGATCCGGGACAATTGTAACACGTTGATGATATTTCGTGGGGTTGACACGCATGGTCTTGCAAATATTTATTGGACCTGGTTTGCAGTCAATTATTAGTGTAATGAGTTTCGAAATATTAGCGCTGGTCACCCAGGACCCATATGGTTTTCTTACAATCGACTTGAGTGGCGGACCTCGCAAGTATCGTTCGGGTTTGGACACGAACGTGTCTTATACAAATGAGTCTCACGCCACAATTTAAACGGCCATGATAAATATACTCTGTCAAAACCTGCCAGTGATATTATAGCAGAGTATGCTGACCAACTCCGTAAAGCTGCCCGTGAACACCTGGACTTGATCCGTGATGTTAAAGCCGGCCGCAAACGTGTCAAGGATATATTACAGTTGCGACAATCCGCACGGGAAGACCTCACAGCGGGCTTCGAACAAATGTTTGCACCGCTGACCAAACCCACGCGCGAAACCGCGGAATAAGTGAAGAAAGACGCGGGAACCACTACATCAATGATTGGAACAGAAAGAAAACCTGGTCCGATCAGGCGTGCGCCAGCACAATTAGCATACATTTAACAAAGGTTAGAGGACATACAAGAGGATGTCGTAGAGGCACTTGTAAATCTTCCAAAACAACAACTTCCCGAGTACAAATCAAAGTTGGAAACACCAATAAAAATATTTAATAAATCGGCACGACACATAATCTTTACACATTTCCTACATTTTGCCGTTAAAGTACCTGGTCCAAAACAATTAAAAGAGTTTATGTTGGAGTATGAACTACCCGCGGAATGAGACGGATGGGTATTTAAGGAGTGGACTGGATTTAAAAGACTATACAGCAATAATCCTATATGGACCGATTTTCATAAGTCAACTTTACTGGGAGACATTTCTCTATACACACACACACATAAAATAAAACTCTTGCAAAAAATCTATGGGGTTCATTTTACGGGGGAGCCTCCTAAAGAGGATCTGCCTCCCGCAGAAGAAGAACATTACTCCTCATCGGAGGAGACTCTCCCCCAGGAATCATCTACACGTGGAAACGATTTCGGTGATCGTGGAGGTAAATGTGGGACAACTAAAGATTCAACGGCAGAGTTCAAATATGTGTCTGTAAACCAACTACATGTAAATGAACTCATGGATCGTTCTTGACACAATAGTTCGTTCGTGTTTTCGGCATTTGGCGGTAAGTACCTGGAACGTTAATGAACTTTCCACGGGCGCGTACTGCAGTCCATGATGAGATCCGACGGAGAATTATGTTGACGAGTGGCAAAAACTCTAAAATTTGCATACGCGAATACGAGTCCACACTCGGCTCTGCCATCTCGATCGAATCTCGACAGTACTTGGTCGATATCACACAGTCGTAGCTGAGACCAGTTCTCGGTTGGCCCGAAGATATCAATGAGATTCCAACACACAAACGAAACGATCGAATAACAAGTTGCAATGCAAGTCGTTGATAGGATCAAAAGTGCTGCCGCGGATCGGTTAAAAAATCTGGGATTGCAGGCGGTCCAATCGATTTGAGATCAGCTACAACGATTAGTGACTCGAGCACCGCGGGTAGAATGAAAGGCAATTACACTACCATCAATAGAAACAATGCCAGCCCCGGTTGGTAAAATCATCAATGAACTGCTTAAGAACGGCTGGCTGATTCAATGCATGCAAATGCGGCAATTGGAATAGGATTACGCTTGTGGACTGGCCCTGGACGAGAGTGGCGAAGCCATCAAAATGGTGTTGGACGAAATCGATAATGGATAAACTAAGGCAAAATTCATAGATACAGCCTATCCAGAGTTCGATTTTGACGCACCTGTGATAGTAGATCGAAGCAAAGAAGATTTTAGTAGTATTTGTACCCGGCTAAAGAGCCTAATCAATCTAAAATATAATTGAAAGTACATGACACATCTTGGTTTTTCTTCCGCGTGAGGCTTTCTTGGAAATCGAGGGAAAACATGTACGTGGTGACAAAGGTAACGATTACGCCGACGGTAATAAGATTGGATTTGTCAACAACGGCATCACGGCATTGTTCAGCAGTGTACGTTATTTCAATGACAGAAAGGCAATCGAAGCGATTCTCGACAACATTGACATTGCCACGACAATTATCGGACTCGCCAGATACAGTGACGATTATGCGAGATCCGCTGGCTCGTCTATGATGTTTCACAAGGACGTAAACGCCTGTGCATATCATATCCCGTATATATTACATCAACTTGCGACAGCTGCTTTCGTGGACCCACAACCTGATGGTATGCCAGCCAGACCTGTCGTTGCCGGCACCACTATACGAGGTGCAAACGTGAATTACAACCGTGGATTTGCGCAACGTCTAGGGCAACCTCTTAGAGCTCATTGCTGTTTTCATGTGCGATTCCTCTCAGTCATATATTCGGGTTTTGCAGAGATATCCGCAAGGTTATTTTTGGGGCCAAAAACACAAGCATGTTAACCATTAAGGCACCGCAACGAAGCAATTTGGCGTGAAGGAGGTGTTAATGATAAAGTTGAGTTGTCAGCTTTAACATTGTAGATTTCTGTGCTAACCCCTTCGCTAACCACAGAATCACATTTGTTGTCGAGACCCGTCAACACTCCTTTCTCGCGCTCAACACAGACTCGAAGCCGGACGACATTCAGGGACAGTTTACATGCAAATAAGTACCCAACAATGCCGCAGTGTATCAAAATATGTGCTTGTGGTGTTTCAAGGAAGGAATCGAGTGGAAAGCCAGGAGCGTAGTGTGATGATGTTGGACCAGTTAAGAGTTTCTGAAGTTTCACTGCGGTTAAACAGTCATCAGGAACGGAACCCTCCGAAGAAATTTTGCTTGGCTTCACAAACAATCATGTCGCACGTGCATATCACAATCTGTGGTCATACATGGGCCTGGATCAAAACATCGCCACAGGTCTAGAGGTTTCCCAGAAAGACTTTACTGGGTTGCACCCGATGTATTATTTTTCATTGGAACAGATGCATTGCTGTGATCCTCTAAGACAAGATTCTGTTGTTGGAGGCAACAGGTGGTCGAATGATGGTCACGCGGGAAACCGACATTGTTAACATGGATTCAACAACAGGACCTGGGACTCATTGGGTTGCATACGTGGTAACTCCTCGACTGTTTTTGTATTTTGAGTCGTATGGGCTTGCACCGCCAAGTGAAGTTTTCTATTATTTAAAACGGGGCACGTGCTCCCGTCGACGCCTACCATTATTTTTATTCAACACTAACGTCACAAACTCGGCTGGGCGGCCCCATATGCGGACATCTTGTCGTTAAGGTACTGCATGCACTCTCGGGAAGCAACCTAACCCAGCAAGCACTTATTGATTTTGTATTGTCACTTAGAATGTACGCTTAATAGTATACGAAACTACTATTGACATTTACAAACGCTATAGCGCAGGGATCAGACGCAGTGCTGATGTGAATCTAACCAGGTTTGCCACCAAAGCAGATTTGACTGAGTTTACCAGCCGGGTTTTTATTGACGTCGACCAGGGCGAGCATGTGATTTTCCAAGATCAAACTGGAAAACGTAAAACGTCAAACGTGGACATCAGCAATGTTGTTTTAAAGCGGAAAGGCGCCATCTCGAAAAACCTGACCGAAATCGCTGAAAACCAGGAAATCAGATCTACCCAAAAATATGTCAATGAAGCCGATGCTGCGGTGAAATCAGCCATACTCTCACCGATACGTGTGGTAAATTCATGGGGTGTATACAGTGGAATATTAACCAGAGAAGGAGAGGAAAGAAATAATGACATAGCAATATTCGACTTGTTTTATTTGGTGTCGGGGATGGCTTTGATAAGCCTAAATCTTACATCTTAAAGGTGCGCGAGTCTGGATCGTATTTGTTCATAACAGCCGGATTTAGTGGAGGGTGGGGTGCAATGACAATAGTAACAAATGATTACCAGCGTGGTCAACCATCAGTAACACGTACCGTCAAAGATAATAATGTTAAAAAATCTTTCACATATACGATATCAGTGTCTTTGGTCGCCGGAGATAAAATTCATTTTGAAGGACTCATTATCTGTCCGAGCGGGTACTTAACCGTCCTTGGTGTTTGTGTTTAAATTTTTTCTTGACATATACTTCATGGATTCTGAACGTGATGATGCTGCAGAATTTACCGACGGCGTGTTGGACCAGCTGACAATGGATGCTAACATTGATAGCAATTGTATTCCATTTGTCGACGAATATCTGCTTAAGAGTTGTGTTACCAGACCCTCATATACGCTCAAATATAATCTACGCTAGGTCAAGATATAAATCGACCGTTGGAATCACCTGGTTGATGTGCAACTACCAACTCTAGGCAAGCTTGGACTCATAGCATTAGCACGCAAAAACACCCGGCAAAAAGAGACGTCACCATTGGGTGTGGAATTATCCAAATACTGTTTCTACAACGATGAAGTGAAATTCACTGCCGAATCTACCCTTGTTACGTTATCCAGCGATTATATTAAACCAGCATTGACTCAACTAAGAAGAGAAAAATCTCGACTTTTATTTAACAAGGACGTACTTGTCAGCGTAACAGTTCTTCGATGAAAACGATTGTTAGAGGCACAAATCAAATCGGTGTGTTTTTTAAATGAACATTGTGAAAACCCCAGGAACGCACAATAGCCGAAGACTTAAATATTCCCCCGAAAGATATTTTCTATGATAGTATGACGTTTGTACAAGTTAAAAAAAATGCTTGGTTGGAAGTGCGTGCGCATGTTGCAGCTGAACAAAGAAAACCTGTCGAGCAATTAGTCTACACGATGACAATATTAATAGAAGAACTGTGATAGACCCTCAAAACTATCGACGCGAGAAAATAATCGAAGCAGAACAATAGCTGCGAAATGAAGTAACCAAGACAACCGTTTTACTCGCGATATACAAGTGAATGTGTAACGTTGTAGATACCATTTGCGGAATCGCCGCCTCGACCACCGTAGGTTTGGGTGCTGTTGGAATTACAATGACAGCAACTGTCGTAGGCATGCCAGTCGGAATTGTTTTCGGAGCAATATCGAAAGCAACCGGTGTCGCAGATGGCGCTGGCAAAATAATTTCGTTACGACTGCATCAACGAGTACGTCTCTATTCGGAAATTCTTGCAGAAGCGCAAATTAGTCTCAGTGCAATTAGTAAACTATACTCGGTGGCCATCAATGATATAACCATTACCATGGTGAAGTTCCGTGCTTAAGTGAAATGGAAAACTTCCGACATCGCTCCTCTCACAGTTACGAAACCGGGGCGCTAGCGACCCCAAAAAAGGTAAATGATTTACAGGCAGTAAAAGTTGATAAATCTATCGGCTTTGGGCACCTCGTGGTAATTTCGCTTAAAGGCGCCCACGGATTACAGTCGCGCGGGGCTCACCGCGGGCTCGCGCGTAAATAATACACTTGCTTGTGATGCGAGGGAAAGTCATAGGTATAGAAGGTTTTGACCGAGAGCAGTAACCGAAATATAAAAGCCCCATAATGATACTACTTATGCAGATTTATTATCTTGTTGGCTGTTCGTGTCTCTATGAAACGTGGTCCATTCAGTTGAAACCACCGCTGCCTACCGCTGCTGGTGTTTTCTCTTTCTGATTTTCTATTTCCCTTTACTTGTTTATCAGAATGTTCATAAGGAAGTGTTAGAAGCTGTGTAAAATCATCTCCCCGATGGCGGCACGGCGTCTAAAGCGTGCCGAAGACCACTCTTGAAAATATTGTTACCTTTTTTCTTTGTTGGCATGGGCCAATTTTTACGTAGCTTCAAGCTGTGTTAGTTTTGTGTGGAAGTCCTTCATTGATTACCCTGGCTGTTGCTTTTCTTGGCAAAAGTTGTATACTTCAAATCAGCAGTTCTTTGCTGCAAACTAGTTTGTAATATTTCCCACGTCAGTGGCGTTGTTGTCGTCGGTATCCTACAGAGTTTAAAAGATGTCATTCACTTTTTCTTAAGCATAGTGTAAAGAAGAACACATACAAGCTTTCTGTCTTTAATATCCATTCCTACCTAAAAGGTCTTAATGAGTTTTACCGATTCTCTTATCGAACATTAGGCCCATTTCCAGAGACTGAATTGGCGTCATGTTTTGTAAGGATTCGCCCATTATCAGTACACTGTATCAAGTCTGTTAAGATCCTCAGAACAAACTTCATGATTTCATTTATTACAATATTGCCACTGTAATGCTTGTGTTTTGGGAGGGTTGACAACACAAGGCAGAGCTGCATATCTATGATTTTAATTTCTTAATACAGCAGACTGTATGGTGAAAAATCTATCATCGATTCCCATAACGCTCGATCTCTGAGAGGTTGGTTCAGCTATGGACAAGTTGCATTGCCTTGTAGCACTGTTTATTGAACACTACATTTCCTTATTCCTTGTTTATGACAATTAACCTGTTTCCATATAAGAACGACCAGACTATTCAACGTCTTGTACAAGGCTTATATTTGCTTAGGTTATCTGTAAGTTATTATATAAAATAAGTTTTGTCTGTTGACATTTGCACAATAGCGGATATTGTGTCTGTCCTTGTGTACATCTGTCTGTCCGACCCTGTTAGTCACTTTTCTTTGTACGCTGAACTCCGTCGACACCGATAGAGACAGTGATAATATTTTGTGCGATGTTTCACAAGTATTAGAATATAAACAAAAAGAAAAAAAAAATATTTCAGATTCTTGATCTTCTCCACTGGAGGGTAGGGAATGATGGTTGGTTTTTGGAGGTATCGCTTGTAACTTTAACTCCGTTTACATCTATTCAGAGACGGTAATCATATTTGGTATGATGTGAGTAAATGGCAACGGAGATTTCAGATCCTGCATGCAGTCCCAGTTAGGAAATGAGCTGAAGAGTGAGGGTAAAAAGTATCATTTTCATAGGTAATAAAATTTGTGGATATATGAGATAGCTTTGAGCTCTAGTTCCATAGTTGTAATGTTTATGTAACTTTTTTTCTGCTATTTAACTTTTTGCTAGGACCATTAGACTATACGTCACGGTGGGTAAATGTATAGCTGGTCAGTCAATATGAATTAGCATCATGTCCCGTAGACTAATCAAATGCCACACATATAACAATGCTGTTGTCAGTAAACAAGTATTCCGATTTTGGAATACTTTAGAGAGAATCAGACTACTCATGATCTCTATAGTCTAAAAAAAGAGAAAAAGATTTAATAAATGAACGGAAGGAATAAAGGAAGGAAGGTAGGAAGGAAGAAACCTCCGGTCGACAGTGTCTTAGATATATATATGTATAACTTCATGACGTGCCAGAATACAGTTAAGATACATTCAAGTATTTGATTGGACCAGGAAGTTGTTTAAGTAGTAGATCTATTTTAAGTGTATCGTTTAGTCTGTCCTCTAAAATACTCTGTGTCCTTCATAGTAGAAAGTCCGAGGCAAACACCGCATACAATTCTATCTGGGACTGAATATTTGATTGAGGTCAACACACACACACACACACACACACACACACACACACACACACACACACACATATATATATATATATATATATATATATATATATATATATATATATAATTTTACACATTTTACATTCTTGTGTGTTTGTGCGCGTCAGTGTCTAAAAATAGACGAGATCTAGTTTAAACGTGTTGCAATAATTTAGTCACATTATTACAGCCAGTGCCTATTTACACTGGCTATGTAAGAGTGATATCAGGTTAGTATTTGTTACGAGGTAAGTACACCTGACCGATATTCGAATAATCTTATATGTCTATTTCTCTCTCTGTCTACCTATATGTATCTATGAATGCACGTGTGTGTGTGTGTGTCTCACGGACTTGGTATTGTGTAAATGTTTTACTAACAATTAACCCGAAACATGTAAGAACAAGTATTTCACATACACTATGCGACATAATCTATTTATATACGCGTGTGAATTGCCCCTGGTCGATAGCAGGCGTTGGCTAATGTTGGACACGGTAAGAGATCAATATAACTACAGTGACATAGAGACACACGGATAGCAGATCCCTGATTAGGCCATGGAGGGTTTTAACAATTGTGTAGGTATTTCCCACTAATTCATGTGCAATGGGCCACCTCGAGACAGACATCTGTTCCTTCTTATGGGAATGCCAAAATGACATTACAGGGCAACATCGCAACATTTTGCCGTACACTTGTGAATAACTGCGTTAAGACTCTGAAGGTCATTCATTATGCTGTATTTTGTACAACGTAGTAAAATTCTGTATTATGGCAAATTTAAAGTCCAGCTTGTGCTTCATTTTTTCCCATATTTGTTGCCAAGTTGGCTACCTGTTGAGTAAATCTTTTCATTTTATAATTTCATCTCGCTTGCTATGCAGGGAAGATATTTTGAAGTTTTGAAATTTTGATTCTTTTTGTATCTCTACAGTGATTGTCATATTTGAGTGTGCATCTATCTGTCTGTATGTCTGTTTCTCTCTCTCTCTCTCTCTCTCTCTCTCTCTCTCTCTCTCTCTCTCTCTCTCTCTCTCTCTCTATATATATATATATATATATATATATATATATATATATATATATAATGGCATTATTTGAATATGTCATTTGACTTTCAGATATCTGAAATACATACCAGATTCTGAGAGTTGTCCCTTTTGCTTCGAATTGTACACCTGGACGTACCTTCCATTCCGCCACACTGGAAGGATACCATCTTCGTTTGAACTCTGGAATTGTTGAGATAGAGCTTTCTTTTACTTTGGATTGTGGTATGAGATTATTAGATATAAGTCATCTGTTTGAACTGCGTATTTGTAAAAGTCCATCTTGCGCCAATTTATTTCTTCATTTTGTCAATATCTTTTGGTATGTATTTAATCATAGATTCATTAAGCTTAAATGATTTTCCTTCTTCTTTCTTGATGCCCGCAGTACTATACATTTAAATGTTAATAACGTTGTGTTCTATCCAGCTTACATTCTTATAATGTGTGTGCGCGTGCGCTTGCGCGTCTGTGTGTGTGTGTGTGTGTGAGAGAGAGAGAGAGAGAGAAAGAGAGAGCGATGGGCTTATTTTTATAGGTGTTGTAGATAAACTCAGAATGTATTTGATACAGTTTAATATTGGCCTTATTGGTAGAAAAAAAATTGGTCAATGCGAACATTTTTAAAAGACCGTTCAAAATATTCAAATGCGTCAATTTACCAAACAAAGTCTTTTAAAGATAGATAAAGGCACTAGTCAAACATGCAACAACAATTATATGCGTCGATAAATCAAGTTGTTGATTTCTAGGTATATTAGGTATAGTAATTTTATTGAAGTACTGATTAAATATTAGGGTACATTTTTGCGCTTTGAAAATTGGTTTCTCTTTAATGTTTGTTAGGGCGTGTTGTTAACTTTTGTTCTGAAAAGAAAAGGATTTATGCTTAGAATTGAGTCGAACCAAGGTCAGCACAATGTCTGAATGGTGATTTTGGCCCAGCCATATTTCTGGTCATTAGCGTCAAAACATACACTCAATTAGAGGTTATTTCCAATTTTTTATAAAGTGAATGCAATGGAATCAGACTGGGTACCCGAAGCTAATGTCTAACCATCTATTTACCTACCCTTCTACACCCCCTCTCAAGAATTATGTACATTAATCAGTCACATATGTAGAACGTACTATATAAAGCAGAAACGGAAATATTGTTTTTTCTTGTATTATTTTTAAAAATAGCACCTTAATTGAATTCCATATGTGTGTGTGTGTGTGTGTGTGTGTGTGTGTGTGTTACGCGTTCTTTGGGAGGAATTATGTATAATTAGCCCCGTCAGATACATAGCCAATATGTGTGCAGGATTCTTCTTATTAGATATATTCAGACTAAGCTCGCACAAAAAATATCCGATCAACATAGACTGTTCTGAATAAAGGTGGTCTTCTCAAGAAAGATTGAATTTTGAGGAAAAATTGCACACATCCATGGTTCTTTTTTGTACAACTGTAATTGTCCCAATTGTGCTGTAAAGTGGATTCATAATTAAGGATGCTGACGAATTTTAATGGGATTGTAGGACTTCCTTTTCAAGCAAAGCGTCGAAAAGCAAAACTCGTGTAAGAAACTTCTCACAATTGATAAATTCACTAAGGTGTAATCTCACATGAATTACTAAAAGATTTAACTTTTCTCTGGGACCTTATTGAGTTAAGTTGAGTTCGAAATTTGATATCGTATTGTAGGCGAAATCTTGAGGAGAAAAGCCCCCTGAACCACATTTTCCCAATGGATGCATTATGTATTGAGAAAGTTTTAAGAAGTCAAAATATTTGTCGGTGCAGTAACATATCAATAGAGATGTAGTAGGTCAAAATAGTTTTTTTCTGCTCTCTACATGAATAAAAGCATCAATATGTGATATATGAACCGCTGGACCAATGTCAGTCCAAGCAATTATATAACCATTTTTATAATAATCCAGAATGTGTGCTAATCATGGAATGTCAATGTTTAAAAGGCAATGAATATTTAGATAAGGCGTTTCATCCTTAATGGTACTAGCCCACATATTACTTCTGAAGATGGCGTACGTTCATTATAATTGGTCATATAATTCCATTTGTAGAAGTTTTGTTCACTAGTAAAGTGTTTAGAAACAGAGAAGCCTTCCCAAATTTCCACAGTGCACTCGCACCATCTAGCAACAGACAAGAGTGTTGGGAATGTCATTAGGTAAAGGGGTCCCTGCACTGTACCTCGTTTAACGATCCTAGACTCAAGCTTATAGTATTATTTTTATCGATTCATCCTTTAATTCTTTCAAATTCAGATTCTGCCGGCGATGCTATTGTTTGTTTTTACCCTTTATTTGTATATAGTTACTGGGAGACTGAACCAGCAGCATGAGTATTCTTGAGATTAACGTAGAAGAGTTAAAGAAGAAATTCTATGTCGCTGCGAGGGATGGAAGAACAAGAGAAATGAGCTCACTCCTCGCTAATTGGTCAACTAGCAGGGCAATAGGCGAAATTCTAAACCACCAAACCTCAGAAAACGGGAAATTTGTTTCCCCTCTGCTGATAGCCGTTATAAATGGACACGAGGACATTGTTCGTTTGCTTTTGAATATACCCAAAACAGATATTGAGCTAGGTGGGGATATTTGGATAGAGAAACAAGAAGTTAAAAACGCACGTCCCTTATGGTGTGCTGCTGCCTTTGATCATTTATCCATAGTAAAACTGTTAGCTGCGTATCATGCAAATATCGAAGGTGCGACGGAAACGAAATCCACTCCATTGCGTGTCGCCTGTTACAGTGGAAATTTGAAAATCGTTAAGTATCTAGTGGGTCGAGGGGCCGACGTAAATTCAAGCAATTGCTGGGGAGATGCGTGCATACTGATTGCTGCATACAATGGACATGTTGAAACTGTAAAATATTTGCTTGAAAATGGAGCTGACATAGACAGGCAAGATAACTCTGGAAGGACAGCATTTCACGATGCTGCCGAAATGGGTCATATAGAAGTTTTGAAAGTATTGCTGGTATCAGGAACTGCGGCAAAAGACGTGAAAGATAAACTTTCCTTTACACCGCTCATGGGAGCTGCCGAAAATGCACAAGGGGATGTGGTTGAATTCTTGATCTCTGAAAACATCTACTCAAGAGAAGAAATCATTCAAGCGTTAGAGCTACTTGGCACAAGGTTTTCAATTCCTGATAAAAATGATCTACAGTCAGCTTTAACATATTACAGAAAAGCAATGGACCTAAGATACAACAACAGTAAGGATAAAATTCCAAAAATAGATCTTGATCCCACAGCAGCTTATGACAATCGTCGTGAATGCAAGACAACGGATGATCTAGATCTCATAAAGGAAAATGAATTCTTATTACACATGGAAGCACTTACAATACGTGAGAGGATTCTAGGACCCACTCACGAGGAGTTTGTTAACCAGCTAGAATACATGGCAGCCACCTACGCAGTCAATAACAACCACAAAGTTTCTATTACTCTACTAAAACACGTGACTTCAGCAAATCAAATAGAGAACAAATCTATGGACAAAATACTGGAATTATTAGTAGAATTAATGGCAGAGATGTTTAAGAATGATACCGAATTGGTCTTCAGTGAAGTGGTTGATTCTCTTCAACTAGTAGCATATGAATTGAAGAAAAACAAGAAAGAAAAGACAACAATGACATAGTGGAAAGAAATATAAATACTTGCCTTCGTTGCACTGGACTATTGCTACAATTCGAGAAGGAAGATCAGGATGCTAGATCTTTGCGCACGCTCGTGAAGCACATAGTTCATTTGAATCCTAGATTGAAAGATGGTTCAACTCTGTTACATATTGCAGTCTCTAGCACAGTTAAGGCTGGAATAATCACATTTCCTAACGCTTCCTTGTGTACCTTACTTATTCAGTGTGGAGCTGATGTCAACTGTATGGACGCTAAGAGAAACACACCTCTGCACAAAATTTGTCAACTTCATCACTCCTATGTTGATGTTCATACACAGAGAACCATTTTAAGGGCTTTAATATCCGCTAGAGTTCATGTAGATGTAACTAATACTAACGGCGTAACCGCTTTTGAGTGTGCACAATCGTCTACTTCAAAGATTTTGTTAAAGACCTGGATACCATCCTTGCAATGCATTTCAACAAGGGTGATTATAACGAACCGGATACCATACAAAAGCGTGCTTCCGATTGCTCTTGAAACATTTATTGAACTACATTGTTAATTTTATGTTTCTTTGCTCCAATGTTTATTGTCGCATAGAGATATTAACTGGCTGGAAAGGTGCAACAATGTGTCAAGGTCACTTATTTTCACTGGCATTAAATTGCCGGTCCGTGTCTGAGAATATTTGGATGTCAAAGGTTGCACAAGGACAGTCATACAATTACTTAACTGATCTTTATTATCTCTCTCCCTTTTACACAATATGGATATATGTAGTATTCTTGTCGATTGTACATGTGCATGTACATAAGGAGTTATGTACTTGTGTGAGACTACATTGGGTTCAACATTTCTCGATGAAATACTTACAGGTCGCGACGAGTATATGGAAGCTGACTACAAAATATGGTATAAAGTACCAAATTCTTTTTCAAGGAAGTAAAGAAATGAACTTATGGGAATGTATTTCTCTCACTCTTCTTGAAAATAATGACTTGCAATATTATGATGATTATGTCTACTAACGATAATAATATTAATAATAATAATAATAATAATAATAATAATAATAATAATAATAATAAATTCCAATTTTTAAACATTGATGATGAAAAAGGTATGATACTACTGCAAACGACAACATATTTTATTTTATAACCTATGTACAGATACCTTGTATCATGATATCCTAATGCAACCACCCTACTATTTTCACATATGAAAATTCTTCATTTATTTATCAATAATTTAATTTTGAAATGCCCTATTCAATACTATACTAAACAACTAATGTAAAACAGTAGCTAATGAAATCAGCAATTACATAAAGAAAAGAGCAATAAATAATCACCTTATTTACATAATTGTCATATCTGCTTTCATTTCCTACAACCCTCCTCCTCAAAACCACATGCCTCTTTTATGTCTGCTTGCTGCCTTAAGGCTGTCTGGGATTTAGGTATTCCAAGCTATGTCCAGCCTGTCCACATGTTCTAGGTGTTGCAGAATATTTAACAGGAACAGAGTATTGATGTAATTTTGGAATGTTTGCAAGGTTCTTTGTGAAAGCATTTGAACAATTAGGGCACCATCCAGTACCATTGCAATCACATGTGGGGTTGCATCTGGAGGTCGTGCTTGTGCCTCAAGATCCTCAAGACGCTATGCGTTGTTGCCAGATCTCATTTCACCCTTATTAATGGGGGTCATGGTTGATTCTCATGCTTGAAAAACTCTTTGAGATTGCCTTCTCAGGATTAGCATATGTACAACCTGTAGAATAAAGCAGTCACCCTTTAATGATGCATCCTGGTCCTTTTCCTTTTGCTGAGACTTCTTTCTGGGGAATAATTACAGCTTGGTCTTCTGAGGTTGTTCTTTAATTAGTTTCGATCCCTCGGCAAATTTCTCTTTTGACCAAATTTGTACCCATCGTTGACAATCTCCACTACATAAGAGTCAATTGTGTCCTTGGTATCCAAAGTTAGTAGTTCACCACTGTCATCACTAAAAGGGTTGCCCATGTAATCAATGACGGTCACCAGGATGAGACTTCCTTGGGAAAGGACGTTTGTACACGTAATGCTTGTTCGTGGTATTTTGTGCATTCCTTAGTGCTGATGGCCTCTTCAAAGTCCCGAATCATCCTTGATACTTAATGTCCTGCTACCATTCAGCACCCGACTGCTGAAGGGTTATCTCTAATCACTACTGCACCTACATATTCTTCCACTACGGCGTTGACCTGTTCATGGACCTGATCTAGTGCCATGCTAGAGAACGGACGCTTTATTTTGCGTGCCACAAACTGTCCTGAGCAGAACTCTTGGTATGCTGCTGGGTGTTTCTCTGGTAAAGAATATATCTCTTGTGTGAACAGAGAGCCACAGTGCATAGTTGATGTTATTCATGCTAAATATCAATGGTATTAAATGCACAAGTAATTCCAGATACTTTGTGAAGTTTGCTTTACGAACTGATTCTGTTAGCTGACGTATACAAAGTTCTAGTTTAAGAACAATTGACCAATATTGAAATTGAAGCTGTTCAGCTGATATTTTCTCACACCAAGCTGTGAAATCCAAAGGGCGTTCTCCTTCTGGTACAGTTTCTCTATATCTTCATCCTGCATGAAGCTGCAGGATGAAGAGAGCAGCTGCTGTGGCTTGGTGGGCATGCCTGGTCTTAGCAAGGTGTACAGCCGTGATTAAGGAATCAGCTACTTGACTTGTAGTAATACCAACACTACAGATGTTAGTTGTCCAACCACTGACTTTAAGTCAGTCTTTTAAGACCTTGAATACAGCGATTTCAATATGTAGTCTACCAAACATGACCAGGAATTTGTCTTTACCATGAGGATCAGGAAAGTTGCATTTGATTGTTTTAGCAATATCAAATAGTGGTTGGTCCATGACAACCACTGTTACCTGGCCAGGGTTAAGTGTTGCGCAGCAAGCCTGAACCACAGTCATGGAATGCTATATCATGGCAACAGAGAGACTGAGAGAGAGAGAGAGAGAGTGAGTGAGAGAGAGAGAGAGAGAGAGAGAGAGAGAGAGAGGGGGGGCTTTTTATTCAGTTTTTTATTTAATGTATTACTTATGAGGGAAGCTGTGGTCAGCTATCTGCAGAAAAACGCCACGTTTCTAAATTTTATGAGGTTATTTTTTTTCCACCATATTCCTCTACAGTATGTAGCTGTGATATATTGGTGTACTTTTACAGTTTTTAAGTTATGGTTAGCGTGCATGCACTCCCTCAGTTGATTTGATATATTTGTGCGTGTTGTTTTGTTTGTTTGATTTGCACAGGTAATAGAGTTCACACTTATATACGTTTCAAGTTCTTATCCAGGAGCATCAGGTCCTTCCTTATGTTAATCGTTTGGAATGTAGTCCATATGTGTCCTAGTGATGATGATCATAAATGTTCAAATAAATCTCTACAGTAAAATTTTAAAATCTCCTCAATCTTCCTGGCCTCGTTGACATAAGGGGATTACAATTTTAAAACTTTTCGAGATGATGTACAGAGTTATGCATTTAAAGTAGCTACTAAAGTAAAGGACAAATGCACAATACATTTAACCAAAATATTTACTACGTTTGCAATTATTGTTTTTACAAACTCCACCATTGCCAATCCCATGCCCGAATGAGAAGGGAGGAGAGTTGGACGCCTAATTACTGCGCGTTTTCAAACAAGATTCTTGAAATTGACCGTAATACAATGCTATGCACAAACAAATAATCACGATGATGAAAACAAAGATAGGTTCTATGATTCACTGATCGATATCATAAGCAAGTTCCCAAAACATGACATGTTGCTTGTGATGGGAGTCTTTAATACCAAGGCCGGAAGTGACAACACAGGCATTGAAAGAACTACGAAAAGCCATGGGATGGACATCACTAATCAAAATGGAGAGAGACTTATAGAACTTTGCCAGGTGTTAGAATTGGTCATGGCGAATACCCTATTTCCCTACAAAGAAATACACAGATGATAAAACTACGAACCAAATCGATCACATATGGATCAAATCAAGGTTTTGAACATCTATGCAAAGAGAATCAACATTGAAAGATAAGCAAATACAAGAGAAATTTGTCATCGAACTAAGAAATTGATTCGACGTTCTATCTACCCAAATTGTCGAAGATATGGGAAATGGAGAAAAGAAATCCATTGAATCAATATGGGAAAACTTGCTGGACAATATTCGAGTTGCAACAGCAGATCCCGCTGGATACAAGAGAAACGGGAGCAAAAAATGGATAAGTGAAGAAACAAGGAAGAAAATGGAGGCTAGAAAAACTGCTAAAATAAAACTACTGAATGCGAAGACAAATGCCACCTACCAAATAGCAAAGGAAGAGCACAGAATCGCTGATAAGGGGATTAAGAAGTCAACAAGACAGGACAAACGAAAATACATAGAGGAACTTGCATCAACAGCGCAAAGAGCTACCTCAACTGGAGACCAAAGAACAGTATTTCAAATCACGAAAAAGATGTGTGGAGGCTCAATGTCATCAAATGCACCCATCAAAAGTAAAGATAGTAATCTACTCATAACAGAAGAAGAGCAGTCAACACGCTGGGCAGAGCTCTTCAAAGATGTTCTGAACAGACCACAGCCCATAATAAAGCCTCAGTTCCAAGACGATGCCAAAGATACCCTTGAAATCAACACAAACGCAATAACAAAAGAAAGAAGTAAAAAAGGCCATTACAAATCTAAATTACAACAAAGCAGCATGAGAAGATGAAATCACGAGCGAATTGCTCAAGGCCTTAGATGACAACACGCTGGAACGATTGACCTACATTTTTAACAATATAATGGAAGAAGCAAATTCGCCCCCCACAGTGGAAGAATGGAATCATATTTCAACTGCCCATAAAAGGAGATGTCTCAAATTGTAATAATTGCCGGGGTATCACCCTCCTGTCCGTGGTGGGAAAACTATTGTGTAGCATCTTACTAAATCGATTAAGAGAAGCGATTGACAAAAAACTCAGAGAGGAACAGACAGGTTTTTGGCCAGAAAGGTCGTGTGCTGACAAAATATTCACTCTGAGAATCATCATCGAAGAATTCCTCGAATGGCAATCCCCACTAGTTGTCAATTATTTGGACTTCCAGAAAGCGTTCGATAGCCTCCATAGACCCACCTAATGGAACATCATGTATCAATATGGGGTACCAGAAAAAATCATCAACATAATTAGAGCCTTATACAATGACCCTAAATGTACAGTTTGCATAAATAACAAATTGTAAGAATGGTTCAATGTTGACAACGGGGTTAAACAGGGATGCATCCTATCTCCTCTTCTGTTCGGAATAGTGATAGACTTGATCCTGAAAAAGTGTACATCAGAGGTAGCATCTAGATTATCATGGATAGACAACAAGGTACTGGTGGACCTGGTCTTTGCAGACGATCCAGCATTATTAAATACCACATACGAAGAGTTGCAAAGTAAACAGACACCTTGAAATATTGCGCTGAACAAACTGGATTGAAGATCAGTGCAACACAGACGTAGTTACATGAAACACAGAAGTCAGACTCGATGATCAAAGTGGAGGGCAATTCAAAAGAAAAGGTCAGCAACTTCACCTACATGGGGAGCGTGATAACAAGAGATGGCAATTTTATGGCAGAGATACGATCCAGGATTGGCAAAGCTGCAGCTGCCTTCAACAAATTGAACATCATATGGAAATCAAAAATTCTAAGCCTGTCATTGAAAACGAAGATCTTTTAATTCAAATGTTATCTCACTATTGATAAATGGATCTGAAAGCTGGAGGTGCACTCGAAGAATATAAAACAAGATGAACTCTTTTGAGAGCAAATGCTTCAGAAAGATAAGAGGAACACATTGGAAAGAACACAAATGTAACAAAGAAATAAGAGAGGTGCCAACATGAATTGATCTTGACAATCATCAGAAAGAAGAGATGGACATACCTGGTCCATGCGCTGAGAATGGCTCCTGAGAGACTACCGAAAACAGCACTTAAAAGCAACCCACCTGGTAGGAGGAAAAGGCAAAGAGCAAAAGAGTCCCTGAAAAGAACACTCGTAAGAGAGGGAAAAAGTGTAGGTCTTGACACACTAGACGAGATGACTGCTGTGACCCAAGGCAGAGGAATATGCCGTGTGATGGTTTCCACCCTATGCGACGCATTAGGCGCAAAAGGATAGAATGATGATGATGATGAAATATTATATCTATCATTTATAAGTGTACTATTAGTAAATTAAAGTAAGAGGAGGATGCTAAAAGAAGGCCTGAAACTTAAAAAGCATCTCTTTGTTTGATGCATTTAAGTTTTGATTCCAACGTTTCCTTGGCCTTGCCGGTCGCATTATTAAAACTCGTATCATTGCTACATAAGATGCCACTTTGAGTAAAAATGAAATATATTTCACAGGTAAAGAAAGTATACGCAGTCTTACGTGCAAGCAGGTTGCTATATCTGACTCCCATAACTCCCTATTTATTGTTGTGTATCACAGTAATTGTTGTCTTCTTGACAAACTGAGGCAGATGATGTATGATGGAATTAGATAGTGGGCGCCTTCAAGAGATTTTTTTAGAAAGCAAGTATAAAATATACAATTTTCGTCGTTTTCAAAGTGCAAAGTGGAACCTATATATATATATATATATATATATATATATAACGTTTAGTATGACAAATAATTCAATTACGTATTAAGCTGCAGACATCACATAAGTATTTTGTATTGCCACACAAATTCTTTCAAATGACTTTCGTTTTTATTCTCAACAAAAGATTTACCGTAATTTTGAATTTATTGATAGGTACAAAACTTAGTTACACAGTCAGAAATCCACAGGTTTGAAAATAGTACGGCTGTAATCAACCAAATATAAAAAATAAATTTCAGCGACCATGAATCCTTATATCTTCCCTTCATTGTTTCTCCATATAAGAACATTGCAGTGGAATATATTGATATGGTTGTGCATATGTGTGTACAGATTTTGTTTCTGTGTTTGGTCCTTGAAGCATAAGCTTGAGGTTACAGCATAGTAATAATAAATGATTACCGACTGAGTGACATTTATGCAAGATTGTTAGAAACTGCAAACACACCACATGCACAGGTAAATAGTAAAAATAGCAAACTAGGGTATTATTCTATAGGGCAATCTTCATTCAAATTGTGGAAAACAGCATGTTTAGTATATGCAAGTTATATTGCAATGTATATATATATATATATATATATATATATATAAGAATAATTAGATTTGGCTATCTTGGTAATCATGGAGTGCAGGTCTGTATTACACAGAACCGACTGTTATTATGTGAAAAGGGGCAGAAGAAGTATTCCTTTTTTAAATGATATCAACAAATAATTACATGGTCACATATCGCAGTTGGAATGAACAGTCGAATATCAGTTTCTATTTTCAACAATCTCCGCTGTTTTAGTTTTGCCTTTTTGACCAAATATTTTAGAGATTATAGAGTCTTGTCTAGAAAGACAAGGAGACCTTCGATATAAATTTGTTACCGTAATCCCCCTTCAAACCCCCACCCTCGCATCGGTACAGAACCCCAATCGCGTATCAACCTACTCGAATCACACGACCTGATCTTTTGTTGAGAGTTTATATCGTTTAAGTTTGTAGACTACAACAAATTTGTGTAACCGCCATGTTTTCAATAAAATCATTATTACTAGGATTCTTAGTACTTCAACAGCCAATGCCTTTTGATTTCATAGCCTCTTGCATTACACTCATGATCATACAGCACGTGAAAGTTAAAGTGCAAACTGTGGCTATTACTTCAATGTATGTTACAACTGCCCATCATCCCAACAATATACGTACAATTATAATCCATAACAGAGGAGTTGATACTCTGATCATTTGTGCGTAGTTTGACGCAAAGACTATTGAGTGAAAAAAGTCATTGTTCCTTTTAGAAATTATTAAATAGATCCCTCATTGTGTATCGCATAAATATATTCAATTAATATTACCTTACATGCAAACATTATTGATCAGGTTCAAGTGTTTTAAAAATATTTGTTAATGGCTATACCTTCTTTCCCCGCGCGTAACAAGTTGTTACCCCTATACACTGGATTGCAAAAATAGGACCTGAGATTATATTTTTCGACACCATCTAATCTTGTTAAATATACTTTGTACATAATGCAACTATTATAAATATAAATACATCAGATAGTGGTATCAGGAATATACAGTATGTGTTGCATTAGGAAGTGTGTGTGTGTGTGTGTGTGTGTGTGTGTGTGTGTGTGTGTGTGTGTGTTTGTGTGTGTCTGTGAATGATTGGGTGGGCAATGGAACCATCCAACTATGGACTGACACTATAATCTGATCTTATAATAAAACAATGTAATAGGTATCCAGTTACAAAAACAAGTCTGTTTTTGGTTGTATTGATTATATTTCGTACCAATGAGGACCTCAAAATAAGAGAGTCATCAAGCCAATGTAATTGTAGTTATTTATTGGAAGTTTTAAAAAAGATGTATGTCTATATATACTTGCTGCATAGGTGTACATTTTTCAAGTCTAAGACTTGTATAATGGATTAGATATTACAAACAAACGAAATTTCAAAATAATGGGTACGCAGCGTGAGCCATGGATATACCGTTGGATTTCTTTATTTTAGTATGTACAAGAGAGGTCTTTAGTCAACGAAGATAATAGCGAGAATACTATGCAAGTCTTCAGGTTGCAGTCTACTTAAAGATGTATGAATGTGATTATGGGTTATTGGTAGTGATATCATGTGGACATAAACATTGTTGTAATATATTTGATATACCTTTCATTTAATCTTAAGAGTGGTGCAGGTTTCATTTTCGTTGTAAGACCTTTTACTCTAGAAGTAGAAATAATCTCCATATTTTATATCAGCTGTAGCCATTTTATTGTACACATAACGCGCTATGCAATATGAAACTCTTTCAATTCTTTAGTAATATTTTAGCGCAGCACTATCAATTATATTGTATCACCTACCCTTGTACCCTGGTACATTGAAAACCTAATGTAAATATTTAACATTGTCAAGATAAAGGTCATGAATGTATTTGTATTGCATGTTGTTGCAGATTGTAAATACAGCCAATGTTAAATCTGAGATATTATAAGTCAGATAAATAGGATAAATCCTCGGCAACATATTCAAGTCACTCTCATCTGGAGGGATTTTAACTCAGAAAACAACATTTAGACCAGCTAGACTTGCCACTGTTTATATCATTGATTTTTGTAATAAATTGGAACATACTTAGGTCAGCTTATCATCCTGTTTAGGCTGATTTTGTCTGTAGGTAGTATCATACAAATGAAAATTAAAAGTCTTTAGGTAGTACTTCAATTTTATTGGAGAGGTAACATTTTGTCAAGATTCGCATGACGTTCAACACGCAATTTGTTGAATCTCTAGAGCGGAAAATAGGTACTGTACTGGACTATTTGTATTTATTTAAAATATTGGATTTCTGCAATTTAACTGTGCAGAATATGTCTATGTGTAATACTATGAATGTGGCTAAAATAGTTCATTCTAATTTTTTGCTGCGAGAACTTAAAATTGAAGCGGTATTGTACCCTGCTTGTTTTATATTTAGTAATCTATTTGCATTTGGTAGTGCTTAGAAGTTTAATCATGTATCACACACACAATTCTATGTTTTTCACTTTGTCCAAATTTGTTCTTAGTCAATAGATTTTGCTCACTGATGTTAGTATCTACAGGGAAGAGATACGGTTAATGTTTGGTCACTATTGATATAAGCGATAGAGTTAGAGGAATTAATCTAAGATACCGGTATCTATACATATATAGTGGTTCATTTTAACGATGAGCTAACCCATATCACATATCAGTGTTTACCATACACATGTAATCAAGCACCGTTTTGTGACACCTTTTAAGGTACTGATCGTGAGCTTTGGGGGTGGATTTTTGTTTCAATTAAGACTGTGATTATTTTCGCTTCAACTTTCTCTCACATCCTCCTAAATTAAACAGATGGTTCCTTAAGCTTCAGACTAAAAGACAAATGAACACGAACTAATTTCTTATAGAAAATTATCTTTATATTTTGCCATGTACAGAAGAGATATTACGCCATACAGAGGCTTGAATGTTTCAACATATTAAATCTGTAGAATTAAAGAATAAGTAGCTCAAATAAGGTCTGTCGGAAATTATAAGTTCACTGGTGAAATAGTAAATGCTGTTCTTCTTTTGTGAATTTGATTTTATTTATTCAGGAATGAATATAGACGACCTCGCTGTTCCCTTTCAACGGAAGAAAGACTTCCTTGATGATCTTATGAATACATGGAAAGACAACAATGTAGTGTTTAAAGTATTTGGAATGAGATATGTGGGGGAAATCAAGAACAGTGAAGAAACACATACATGACGTAGAAAAGATGATAAGCCAAGAAAACATCAAATTTAGACAGGTTAAGATTGTTAATTTTGATATGAAGTTTTTGAGATAAGGTGAAGATTTCCATCCTCACACGTATGCGTAGTTTGGTATTGTGCTGGATCCTAGTTATGCAAGGCAGGGAGATGTATGGCTTTATCAGATTGAAGTAAATGTCAGCCAAAAGTCGTGATCATTTTTTCATTGTTTGTTTTGACCACTCTGAGTATGTGATAGATTTTGACTTGAAAAACACATTTCTTTTATTTATTGATACGTTGATCAGATGTATCTCACATCAATTACACAATTTTCTTTCACCAAAATTAAAGGATACTTTTGAAAAATATTGGAACCTATCAATGTAGAAGACTCCACACAACTTCTTATCGCTGCTCAAAAGAATGTAACTTTTGGTGAACATAAGGATACGATTCTTGAAATTTGTGGTGGTCTGCCCTTGGTACTTCAAGTGCTTGTTTCAGAGCTTGAAGCAGATGATGAACTATTAAAAACAGACGATTTGGTAGAGCTTTTGACTAAGAGTCGTTTGCAGGCTCTCAGAAGGGACTTTCTTCAAAGGAAGATAGGATAGGTAGCTATACCCTTTGCATATTTTCTAGTCCACAACAAGTGCTACAAAAGGTGAGATATAGTATTTCGTCATGTTAAAATGTTATATATATATATATATATATATATATATATATATATATATATATATATATATATATATATATATATAATTGTTTAATATAAAAGGAGATATCTCCGCTCGGGTTGTGGTTGTCAACAGTTGTTCTTTGAGAAAATAAGCACGCTGCCTATTTTAAGCTGTCATACATGAAGTTCTTACAATCAACCAATGTGCACAGTCTATATTAATTACGGCGGTTTAAATTTAACCAAGTATATACCAAGTCTATAACTCACATCTGAAGTTAACAGGCTGGTAAGAAAACATGAGCGCGAACTTTCCCCTGTTAAGCCAATATACAAATTATGCCATCAATTATTTATTCCATCGATTATAATATGCCTCCGCATACATAGTCTTGAAATAGTAATTGTACTTCTCTCAAATATCGATAGCACGTCCTCAACCAATCATTTGAGCCATTTTCACATTCGCAGTTATCGTAGCCGGCCCTTGTTTCAATAAGAAATGTAGAATTCCGTCTTTGAGATTTAAGCACGCCAGAAATTACTACAAGTAAAATATTTCTTCTTTGAGATACGCACGCAGATTATTGACTTCCGTATTCAAACAAGGGCCGGTCTAAAATGACTGCTGCGTAAAGGACAGTTATTATTTCAGGTCTAATATTGATCGGTCTGGTACGTAGCAGACAGTTATTATTCCATGTGTAAAATTGATTGGTCCGGTAACAGACTAACTGCTTGGCAGCCGCTGCATTAATAACTGGAAATTATACTCACGTGCAACGGTTGTGTATGTAATACATTTCCAATAACACTACGCAATTGTTGATACAAATCATATTCGTATTTATCACGTCACAATTTTAAAGACGTATATACATAAGTAGTTTTGCATAACAGCCCGCACACACACACGCGTGCATATGTGTGTGATTATATTTTGCAAACCCAGCTGTGCATGTGCTGCGTATGACGATCGCAATATAAATATTAATAGCCATAGGTGTTGGAAAAAAAGCGCTGACGAATGTCAGTAAAAGAAAATCTAAAAAATACAAACTAACACTACTAAAGGTTTTTTGGTACTGATATTTCTGTATAATAAAGTCTGGAAAGACAGAAGAGATAACAGAGAAAAAATAAGAAATATATGCTAAATATGGTGTTATAAATAAACAAAGAACAAACGTTACATTTTAGTATGTTCTGTCTCCTTTTTCTCTTATGTATATATTCACAATTTCATTTACAAACAATGATATTGATTTTAATACATTACCATATTACAAACTTCACAAAACAAGGCTTTCACAATACACCACAATTTCATGTGTGCTTAAAATAACAGATGTTCTTATTATAAATATTATGAGGGGATTCAAAATAAGTAAACTAAATATATATAGCAAATGTTTTTTTTTCTAAATTAAATTTGGTACATGAATACTTCTGTTTGTATTATGACTGTGCATTCAACTTAATTATCTTTACTTGTATGGAGACTTGTACCGTTTACTGATATGGAAACTCTAAAAAATCTAGGGTTTTAGAGCTTCCAAAATCTGGGCAAGTGAAAATAGGGGAATCTAAAATTTGGTACACTGAAAAATACTGCAATCATGTCAAACCAGATGTATAAATGATATTAAAGAAATATAGCAGATTTTTCTACAATTAATTATATTTAGCAATATTATTTCTTATAATTGTTTTGTACAAGTTAGAATTTCTCTGTGACTCATACTCTGGACAGATCCAAAATCTGGACAAACCCAAAATTTGTAATTATTATAAATTATTATACCTCTGAAATAACAATTTTAGAAATGATTTTACCTGAATTAAATTTGTCATTGTTGTTAAACTTCCCAAAATTAAAGATTAAAATTTTAATGTCATTCCGAATTTTAATTAACGGCCGAAAATTGTATCTCAAGAGAAACAGACGACTGATGACGCAGGTGTTGTCCGCCTGAAATCTGGATTGACTGTGTCCTATTTATACTCTTCGCACCGTCGGGGATCTTCATATGTTTACACAAATATACTTAAGGGAGGCATCGAAGGGAAGCAAGTCATATACGAAAATACACATTAAACAAACAAGGCATTATAAAATATCGTAATTATGTAAGAAATAACTATCTAACAGTTCATCGCAATGTAGTGACGGGGTACAAAAATCAGCACAATTGATGAAATAATTGCCGATCGATCTCATTCAAAACATCCATACGCATTCGACGAGGAACCGTCTCAAGGCAGTATAATGAAAGTAAATGAGGCCGAAACAAGGTACATGTACAAATATTGTAAACATTGATAATAAAACGATTTAAATGATAAAATTGTGAGACTGGACTAGCAACATATATATATATATATATATATATATATATATATATATATATATATATATATATATATATGCATACATATATAATATCGATAGGGACATCACGCGTCTACTGTATTATGATGGGAAGATAGAAAACACGCCCTGACTGAATTATGTTTCACGCGTTCTGATTGGTGGAACATCCCAATCAGTTTCGATTTTGCCCTAGACTATATGAAGAGGTGCGTTCGCCCGTTTTGTTAGCTATTCTCAAGACAACCCGACAAGATCCATGTTCGTATAAACTCTTCCAACATTATGTCCACGATGCTGATTAATCTATATTACCCAGTGTATGTCAAGGCAACGTAGGATGTCACGAAGATTACATACATATATATTTGGAAGAGAAGATTGGTTGTGAAGATGCAAAGGTGCCTCAAAAGAGCACTGGTATATGACAGGCAGTACGTAGAAGCTTGAGAAGAAGAGCAGTGAAGCGGTGTTACCCCTGTTAACCCTCTTTGGTTAACCATCCCTAGGACCACCAAGATCTCTTAGAAAAGAGATACTAATCAGTAATTGCCAATCTTTGTATTTTATGCTTGTGTATGTCTTTGTCTATTCACAACTAAAACTGAAGCCCCTGCCCAGGTGTGATAGTATATTCATGTGTACGTAAGTATAGTATGTTATTAGTACCTCTACCCTCTTGTGTGTAATAGTGTGTGATTTCAGCCCCTTCTTTTACATCCTACCCATCTTGTGTGATATTATGTTTGTGTATGTGTTAGAATCGCTCCCGTGGTTTGGTAGATAACTGGGTATTGGTCACTCCAGCGGGGTCTTGTATTGTAAGTGTGGGGTGTTGGATAGCAAATTGGGGTATAAAATAGTAGACAACTGGGCATTGGTCACTCCAATGGCATATTGGTTAGTAAGTGTGGGGGTTGATCACTCAAACGGCATAGTGGTTAGTAAGTGTGGGGTGTTAGTCACTCCAAACGGCGTGCTGGATAGTAAGAGTGGGGTGCTGGATAGTAGATATCTGAGTGTTGGTCACTCAAAACGGTGGGCGTGTTGGATATCAAGTGTAGAGTATTGGATAGTACATGACTGGCTGTTGGTCAGTCAATATGTATATGTCAAACATACGGACGTTTTTTACATTACATTTCCCTTGCCGCTATACAATCTCATTTCAAAAACAACATTATAGCGACGAGTGGAATGTCATGTTAATTTAACATAACGTTTTCCCTTGTCGCCATAAGTCCCATCCAAAAGAATTTATAGCGAAAAGGGGAAATGACATGTTAATTGTAACATTACTTTTTCCCTTGTCGCCATACAGTTCATCAATGCTAAAGCTATGGACAAATGTTAAGCCCTGGACTAATGTTAAATTCCCATTGTTGCCATAGGATTCCACTACTACTTGGAATTCATTCGCGTAAAGAGTGAAGATACCAAAAAAGGCATTAAGTTTTAACTATTAGCAATATGTTTAAAGTTCTGTTTTCAGAGACGGTGTATAAAATAACGCTGTTTTGTGTCTTTATTTAGTTTAACGTATATTATAAATATGTAATTCAATTCGCACAGAAAAGTATTCGTTTCGATTCATTGGTTTTGCTTCCATCGGCAAAACCATTTGTCCACATAAATGTTGTTCAATAAAAATTCCAACACCCATCTAATTCAAAGATTAGGTGCACAGCAGTCACATAGTAATGACTTGCATGGTGTCAATTTGGCTATTAAATATACAATGTTTAAGGTCAAAGTAATAACATAGTACTAGCAGGTAATTAATCTGAATCTGATGTATTCAATACAAGTGAACCGTAGAATGTATTCAATATAAGTGAACCGTAATCACCTATGAACAAAAATCGCATAAAGTCAATAGATCTGTTTGCCTGTGACTTTGTATTGGTTATTGTTTACTTTGTTAAATATTTTTTTTTTACTTGACAGTGTCTATATTTTGATCCATTAAGAAATGTTGATCCAACATTTTCATGCGTTCCGTACTTGATCATGATGATTGCACTAAATGCTACTTGAGACAATCATGCTAGATTTTTTTAAACCTAGTTACCGTCATTCTTACTAAATACCAAAATAAACTCAAACTATAGAAACTTCTGGCTATAGTAAAATATGACTTAAAATTACTTCCAAACCTCATAATCAATTGATATGAAAATTAATCAAGGAAGAAGGCAGAAAAATCTCCTTGCCGAATATATGAACTATGAGAACAAAGCTAGATAGGTAGATACCTAGTTTATATTTTACAACCAAGTGATAACTTACCATTGCCACAAAGAAAATTGCTTGACGGCGTAAAAGGGGAGAAAGAATATATATGTAAAAATGATACAAGAGTTGGAAAACGGCGCGGGGTAACAAAAAACAGTTTCCCTAGATTAAGACGTAGGCAATGTCCTCCTTATCGAACAATAAAAAAACATACACAAAAATACATACACAACTAGGGATACGCGTCAAACAATAAATACTTACGCTTTTGGCACATACAAACCAAACTAATAATAATGAAAAGATCTAAACTAGAGAATAAAATCTAAATAACAGAAGACATAACATGTCTAGAAATAAATTCATTATCTATGTATAAAGTCTGGATGCCAGCTTGAAGCACGATATGCTTTACTGCTAACCGTGTCTTAATTAGATGGGTTATAGAATCTGCACTGAAACAAATATTTATTTGGATGGATTGCGTTCTCAGTAATTGACACACATGAGAGTCTGCCAGCCAAAACAATGGTTTATATGAAGGCAAATCTCCACTAACCATCTAATATACGATTGTTCTGAGGGATGTTTATGATGACATTTTGTTTCATATGGGCCATATTTGCATCTTTACTCCCTCGTAATTTTTCAGTCGAATTTCAGCTTGGCTTATATGGAGAACACTCTCATCACAACATTTCAAACAGTAAACATTTACAAATGTGTCTAATTACAGGGTGAATCTAGATCAGTAACACTAACATTATTGTCTATTGAGCTTAGTTTCTGTCTATAATGCTGAACCAATCTGTCATTAAACCTTTCCGTGTGGAATAGAATCAGCCGTTGATACTCTTCTTTGAGAGATTCATTTGTTTCTTGCAGCTGCCAGCAATTCTCAGTATTCAAATGTGGACAAATCGTCACTAAGCATTCTAGGGCATCAAGTATACAATTGTTCTGAGGCATGTTTCTGATGACATTGTGTTTCATAGAGACCACATTTGTGGCCAGATTCTTTGCTGCTTCGTAGTTTTTCAGTCCAATTTCAGCTTGGCATAAATTGAGAACACTCTCAGAGTGCATCGTACTATTGGCCATGTTTCCTTCGCGAGACTCAACTGCCTTCTGAAGATATTTTCTTGCTTTTGCGAATTCTTTATTTCTCATATAAACTATGCCAAATGTATCATATATTAAACTGAGATCGCATTCATTTGGTGGAGATTCTTTTAGAGCGATAGATTCGGCCTCTTCTAGCAGTTCTAATGCTTCTTCATGCCTTCCTAATAACGAGTAATTAGCAGCCAAATTCTTCATGGAAGCCACCATAGCTGTGGTGGGAACTTTGAGTTGTCTTTTTATTTGAAAACCCTTTTCGAAATAGAAGAGGGCTTTTTCAGTATCACCTTTCTGTTCATATAGGATTCCCATGTTATTGAAAATTGATCCAAATTTTGGCATCTCATCTTCTGATACGAGTTTCTTTTCTTGCTTTTTCCGTTCAAGGTTTTCTCCATCAAGATTTATTCTATGTCGACGGAGACTTTCATGGAAGTATTTCTCCGCATCTTCAAAGTTACCTGCCAAGTATGACGTAAACTAGTATTAGCATGTTGAATCAAATAACGATCAATATTATACCGATTTGTCAAATTCATGCCGAAACATTGTTACTAAATCTAACCAGCTGAGGATACTTTATATGCGACCCTGCCTATTCCAACATTTTGCAATTTCATCAGGAAAGCGCAACCAGCGCCCAGTTCCTGAAATATGAATCTATTGTTTCATTTGAGATTTCCTTTAAAACAAATCTGGATATGTTTTTAGTATATATGCTTGTCCCGTAATACGTATTCATTTTGAAAAAGTGTTTACATGTATCGCGGGATCATACATTGTATGCATAGATACATAATTATACGAATATAATTTATACAGAATGACTATATTGTTATAGTTTTATATTTGGGTGCAAGAAAAATCGATTCCGTGCTCCGAGTATAATTTTATGCATTCACCTTGCCTTTTAGAATAGAAAAGTATATGGTGAATGTATCTGATTGTGAATATTCCCTTTCTCAGAAAGATGCTTCGCGTGAACCAAGAGCTCTTTTTTCTGACTTTGTTTTATTTTGGGTGGGAGGAGCGCTTGGGTCATTGGGTTAGGGAGCTGGTGCATTGGAGCTGGGCGTTTGGCGAAGCTTCCTACTTGAAAAAATTATAACTCTAAACTATTGGATTTTATTGATGTCTTTTGTATATATATATATATATATATATATATATATACATATATATGTACTTACATACACACATACAAATATGCGTGTGTATATGTTGCATGTGCTTGCGTGTGAGTGCACTCAATTTGGATTGCACCTATCCTATAGAAATGAAAACCTTTTTGACTGCTAACTGCTCTCTGCTGGGTATAATCTGCATAACACGTCCGCAAGAGTTGCCTTACATGTTCGTCTCTGCTAGAACACAGTGTAACATTTATAGAACGAGAAGAATGCAAATCAAGTGGCCCGTATTGCTGCACAATCATTTGATATTTAAATGAAAATGTAAGAGTTATTCTTGTTTGTTTATTTCATTTCTTATTATTATAATTAAGAATATGTCATCATGTTCGTTTACATTGTTTTAAAAGAGTTCGTATAATTGACTAAATTACTTGAGAGATCGATTGTTTTATATGCGGTAGCATTGACCACAAAAGGGTAGAATCAGAGGCGTCTAATCGGTTGACAGGTGGTCCAAGGATACACATTAAAGACACAAATACTATTATAATTATTTCAGTAAAAGACACTTTTAGCGGAACAATGTACAGGGCAGCATAATAACGTTAGGTAAAGATGTTTTCAAAACAGAGAAAAAAAATATCCGTATGACAGTCTGCGTCATCACATGTTGAAAGGAATAAGAAAAGAAAACCTGTGGTTGTTCACGAGATGTTGAAAACAGTTAAAAACAAAATCGGAATAACAGTTAATACTACGATTTTTAGGAGTCTGTGAAACATAATTGAAATAAATATTTGTTTCAAAATAAAAAATTCAAAATTATTCTTGATATATGACGATTGTTTAACCTCTCTTTTTTGAAATTTGCTTATGTAGGCTTATCCGTCAAATATGATTTACTTGATTTTATTGCTGCGTTTGTATTAAACTTTGAATCTGATAAATATAAAGATGTAGATGATTATATAGAGAACCAACTGAAATACAGTGAATCCTATACAACATTATGAACGAAACTCAAGAAATCGTTGTGGAAAGGTGTCATTTATATAAAGGTTAAATTTACTAGTGAAATTAGTTAAATCCCTTCATATATCTTGTTTGTTACTAAGAGGCATCCTTTACATAGAAGAGTCTGTTAGGGTAGGTTTTACTATATTCGGTGTGAAGTGAATTTACTTACCTAACACAGTGTTAACTACACCAAGAGAATTAAAAGACTGCAAACAAAGGACTGTTCTGTCGTGTCCCTGGGATAGCGACGTCTCCAATGAGATTTTCAGATGACTGCCATTGACAAAAAAAAAGTTATTTCAAAAAATGTTTACAAATGTCGACATTTGTGCAATTGTGACATGAAGTAGAAAATGGTCTCATTTTCACATAGTGACATGACTTTGCCCTTGAATACATTCTGAGGTGGTGGTAATCACAACGCACAAATATATATTTTTCTCTGCAGTTCAGAAAATGCTCAGAGAAAAAGAATTGTATCCTGATCTATGCTCTGGACACTTATGTTTGGCACACATCGCATCTCGTTGAAATTCTTTTGTAAAATGTGGTATTAGCTTTTGCTTTTAGCAGTAGGTTTATATTGATTTGTAAAGTATCGAATTTGTTAACGTGTCTCTATATCAAACCAGCTGATGCAAGTCGTGCCAAGCCTGAGGTGTTTCCTAATAATGTTTAGAGATTTCAGCTTTATTCAACTCTGCATGAATGGCTCTGTTGCCTGTAACATCAAGCAGAGTTGTTACACAATGATTATGGTTTACTCCTATATCAGATCATTTTGGTGATCAAAATGTACAATGATTACTAATATTGCCGATATTTAAGTGTGTAAAATACACTTGCTCTCCATCGTAGACACATTATATTTTTCTGATAGGGTATTACTTGTTAACTATGATGATTTGGGGCCACTAGAAGCACTAAACGAGAGACAAAGCTAATATTTGAGGATCATTTGTAAAACTTATAATATGCTAGGAGTATATATGTCAAATGCTTTCGTACAAGCGTTACACTTGAAAAAAGGAAGATACTTGACTTCCTTTGAATTTGTGCAATGGACGTATAAAACAGCAAGAGTAAAATGATGTTTATATGCAGCTTTGCTTCGTCTCTCAGTCTCAGATTAGTTCCGATTCCACCACTCTAGCAAGGCTAGCCATAGCATACATGCCAAGGGTTTAACCTGAGCCCATTATGCAAGCGATGACAATCGACAAGCAAAATATTGAATTAATAACAAAGTTGCGTTCAAACTATGTCAAAGAATCCAAAGATCAAAGCTAAAGATTGGCTGAAATGCAACACTGGAGTGTGTTTGCACCCTAAAATAACAATATTACGATTATATTAAAGGTGACTCTTGAATGCCAGTCAGCAATGACTTTAGTAATAAACATATTAATTCTGAGAGATGTAATATTGTATTGTTTGCAGTACTAAGGTAAATATACCAGACAAAAGACGCTTTTTGCTTGATGACATAAAACATGACTAAAAGCATTTAATGTCTTCCGTAGGATTTTCTGACATGCGCCCCACAATTTGCTGAAGAAAAAAAATAGGAAGAATAATACTAGAAACCCATTTCCCTCATTTCAGTTTAGTATATATTTTACAGAGATGTATTTCTCCGGGAAAAGTATAGTACAGTATTTTGATGGACTATTTATTTTTAAATGCTACCCTGTAAATGGCATATTTAAAGATAGTATGTTATTACAAAAGCCTTGAAATTGACCTACCATAAAAAATTAATTGTCTGCGCTGAAAACTAAGGCTGCAATGTAACAACTTGATTGAAAATATGAACAGAAAAGATGTTAGTTTTGATTATTAATTAAGATCAAAAGATCAGTTTCAACTTAACTGGCGAATAGGGATTTGCACACGTAAGTAAGTAAGTATGTATGTATACATGACTGACTGACTTTATTTCCTCTTAAATAAAGATTGCATCAGGTTTCTTAAATTCAGGATTATACATGATCTTGAAACACAACAGATCAAATTAAAAACTAAATGGCAAATGCTACGACAACTTACGCATATGCAAAATGGAACATCTAATTAAGTACAGCCATATAAATATATCTATTGAACTATCAAAACTGATTTCTTAGTTTAGCATAGCACTGGCGTTCTTGACACATTTGCCTAATGATAACAATGATACAATATAAACATAGTATATTTTGCTAAAAGGTTAAAAGTATCTTTGAGATATTATAGACACAAATTTTAATCGAAGGTTTTGAAATAACCGCATTCTCCATTATCTTCTATTACAATAGTGTGGCAATTACGCCCTGCACCTTAAATCAGCCATTTTGATATACATCCACGTATCAAGAATGGGATGGTTCAGTTATGAATTGATACCTCGAGTAACGCGATGCGTCACGTGTACCTAATATATATATATATATATATATATATATATATATATATATATATATATATATATATATATATGAGTACAAATCATAACATTCCTTTCAAGTGCACTGGATCCAGCCAGGGATCGCGTGTGTCAGGGATTGATTAATATAAATGCAATAAAACTGAAAACCAACAGTGCAAAACTAGTTTTTAACTAACCTAAGCACTTTCGACCCTCACTGATCTTTTTTCAAAGGAAAACACAAAACAGAGACAAGTTAAACAATAAACACAAAAGCGTAACTATTTCTAAGGGAATTACAGCTTGAAAATGTTACGGGAAATTTAAACCATCAATATGTTGTCAAATCAACAACCATCGAAAAACTTCAGTTTCCATACAGGAACAAATAAAAACGTTTTACTATAATTAAAAAAGGATCAACAGAGACTCTCTGTTTAGCTCAACAAAGTCAGAGAAGAAAACTCAAAAGTCTCAACCTGCAACCAAATCACTGTCCTGAGGAAACTTCAACTGACGAAACTTCTCCTAAAAATAAAAATAAGAAACAAAGTCGCCGTAAAAGGAAGAAACGTAAACAAAACGAAAATTCCTTCAACTGTTACTAACGCAGTGGTTAACCTCTTAAAGGTACAACCCACAGAGGTTGAAATAAAACTGTTATGGAAAGGTTTGAGTTTTTTGTCCTCGCCCAAGGACATATGATAGAGGTAAGCTGCAAAAGGACACTGAAGACTTTAGCCGCCGACTGAGATTCAAGGACCATTTTGCCCTTCAGCAAAACATTAATCAGAGGGAGATATTAGCCGCGACTGACCTATGTTCAGAAAGATAAGTAGTTAGACCCCACCAAAAAGTTCAAGTGCAAATCTAGAAACCTTTTCAACTCAGTTGAAAACGACACTTCCAAACACATCAACTATGCTGGCAGATATTCAAACTTGAACAAAGAAGAGAAAGATGCCTTACATTCATTGCAAAACAGAACAGACATCATAATCAAGTCTGCAGATTAGGACTCCGCTGTGGTTGTTATGAATAGGGAAGACTACATAAGTGAAGCAAATAGACAACTAAGCGACGCCAGGTTATACCAAAAACTATACCAAGATCCAACACTGGACTATGCAAAAAACCATTACAAATATTATTGACGAGGCGTGCCAAATTGGACACATAGACCAGCAAACCAAAGACTACTTAAGCCCAGAAAATCTTAGAGAAGGAAGATTTTTCTCTTCTACCTAAAATACGCAAACAAGGAAATCCTGGCAGACGTATAATATCCGGTAACGGGCATCCAAAAGAAAGAATATTACAATATTTGGATTATGTCATGAAACCACATGTCCACAAATTGCATTCCTATTTTCAGGACACGATATATTACCTCATAAAAACAAAGCAAGCGAACCATTAGTGCCAGATACAATGATTGTTTCCTTAAACGTCACATCACTGTATACTAACATACCGCACAGTGAAGGGATACAGGTATGCAGGTAAGCATTGAAAACAAGAACTGTAGACAATCCGCCCGTTTATTGTCTAGTTAAACTTCTGGAGCTAGTCCTAAAACTCAGTAACTTTGTATTCAATAACTAAAACTACCTCCAAATCAATGGAACCGTAATGAGTACAAAAATGGCCCCCTCGTATGCTAATATTGGGAAGACTGGAAGGTCAACTCTCAGCATCGGTGAAACTTACACCATACCAGTGGGTGCGCTTTATCGATGATATAGAAATGAAGTGGCAACACGGAAGACACAATCTGGATGAAATTCACACCTGAAGCCTCCAACTCAAACTATGTTCTTCTGGACACAACAACCAGATTGGTAGAAAAGAAACTCCATGCAGACATCGACTCAAAACCAACTGCTAAACACCAGTATCTTCACCCCTCCAGTTGTCATCCAAAACATTGCGTTCGGAACATCCCGTATAGCCAATCACTGAGGATACGCAGAATTTGCTCCGACGATCGAACATTCCCGAAAAGATCCGAAGAGTTTTAGAGAGAAGGACAAGGTTGATCGAATGCACTTTATCCTGACCTACCATCCAGACAACCCCAAAAATCATCCAGAAACACTGGTCCAACGTGGAATCTTTTGACACACTAAAGTTAATCTTCTCGAAGAAACCAGTAGTAGCCTATCGCAGACCATAAACCTCAAAACATCCTGGTCAGAGCGAAGCTAACGATAATCATAAGCCATGACCACCCTAGCAAATCCGGTCCCTGTGGTGATTAAAGGTGCAATACCTGTTAACATAGAGACCAGCACATTTTCTAGCACAGTGACGAACGAAAAATTGAACATACAGGGTCCAAACAGAACGTACAAAACAGAGCATGTAATTTATCTCATCACATGTAAGATCTGCGGCCTTCATTATGTCGGAGAAACTGAAAAGCTACGCAAAATGATCAATCTTCACAGATATGATTGGATGACAAAGAAGCTGGACAAAAGTCCAATTGCAGAATACTTCCCTTCCCCTGGCCACACTTTCAGTGATGTAACACTGACTACAATAGCTCACAACCCCAACTGGAGTTCCAAAACCAGGAAAGAAAAATAATCTTACTGGATACGCCGCCTTAGAACACTGAAACCAAGCGGCTTAAACTATCAAGACTAGAAAAAATACAACCACACGCAAATAATATTATCAATTAAAAATTTCATTACTTTTAGTCATTAGACACTCATTAACCCACCTATAATTTATACTGTTCTTTTTTGCACTTCTTCCTGGTATTATTATTACTATGGTCATTACTCACCTTACGGAAACAATGAAATATCTTGGATATAATATGTGGTTACACCAATTTACATTACAAAAGACTGCGCTATGACTCCAACTAATTTACAACATCAGCAGTCGCGTTTAAACCAACTAGACGACATATCAAACATTTTCAAGCTGTAATTCCCTTAGAAATAGTTATATAAACTTGTGTAATTTCAACGCTTTCTTGTGTTTATATATATATATATATATATATATATATATATATATATATATATATATATATATTGTATATATATATTGTTACGACTCTAGGTATTAAAATAATGTAAACAGAAAAAAAGTGAATCCAACAATGTAAGTAAAACCAACAAGCAATTTATCTCTAGACAACTAAAGTGAAAATTCAAAAAGACACTTACAATAAAGTGAATTAAAGTCCAAATAATCCAATAATCCTAAGTGTCCTAATCGCAAGTCCTAAATATAGAATATTCTGAATGAGTTTCAGTAGTCTTGAATGTTCTGATGTGTCAGTAGTCTTGAATGTCCTGATATGCTTGATTGATGTAATCCAGAATATATTTAAATGAATTCACATACATCCCAAAGTCAAGTATTAATCCAAAATGAGATGAGCACTTTTAGTAATTCCAAAAAGTATATCTGCCATGCTTTCTTATAGAGGCACGCTGTCGTATCTTACTGTTCATTCAACTAATCTCGTTACAAAGTAATCATTAGGTCATGTAAAAATAATCCTTTGAATCTTTTAAGTTCTGTACATTCAGTTTGGTACAACTTCTTTTCTAATTCTATTCTATCCACATTTCCGAATATAAAATAAAGATTCTGGTATATATTTGTATCTGTTTGTGTTGCCACAAAACTCTCTTCGTCTGAGTCTTCTCCATCACTGGTAAGGTCAAGGCAGTCTAGTTCTAATTCCATGTCAGTAATTTAAAACTACATCCACATAATATGCAAAGTTCTTTCATACAATCAATAGAGAAAACTGCGAAGTGCGTTATATGCTCAGCTGTAGCAAACCACAACACCGCTATATGCCCATCTGTACCAAATCTCACTTTTGTAAAAGTGAAAGATGACAGGTGATGTAATTCTCTCAAATTCTCAATATTAAACAAGCTACCACAGAAAGTGCATCCAATCATGTTGTGAACTATTAATCACAACACACAACAAACACAAATCTGGTTATATCTAAACTACCTTTTCTGAGATACACGAATATAGATAATGCCAGAATATATCAGTTTATTACACTAATCTAATATTAGACTAATATAGTACGATGGAAAGATACTACTGTTGATACCACTTACTCTCGGTGTGGAAGAAGTCCTAGATCTAAGAAATGCACGAATAAGTGCTGCCAGATAAACTAAGTAGGATACGGACAATGTTGTGATCAACGGCTCACAACATGTATGACAAGTGGAGAAATTCACACTCAAGCTAATATTTCACTCACATTACATTAAATTAGTTATAAAAATAAGGATGCAACAAAATGGAATGTCCTGTTTGAAAGCCACAGATAACTTGCGAACATTTATGTGAGGATTTTTTCTTTACGGAGAACATACATACATGATACGTTCGGTGGCACACTCACGAACCAGATCCATTTTCTCAGGAAACTCTGTCACTCTAATGGAAATCCAACTCTGATTACAAGAATCCTCCTTCTAAAGTATAATTCAAAGTTTTACTACGAATTAAGGAAAATCAAAGAAACCACAGAGTAAGTAAAATAAATTAAGAAAAATATCATAGCAACAATTCCATGTCAAGAATGTTCGAGAGATAAACAATGCACTGAAAATGGCGCGAAAGCATTACATCTAGAAATATAACTTTGAAGTATTGAGTGCATGAAACGCTTATACCGTTGTATTTGGGAACAAAAAAGTATTTGTCTCTCAGAAATATTGCCAGTCATCATAATTCTTGCAGAGATAATTTTCGTAAAATTTTTCCAACACTTTAACAACACGTGACTTAAACGGCCAACATTGTATTCATATAGGCCGGTCGATTCAGTCACCTGAGATTGATCCCTCTCTTCAGTAACCGATCCAGACTGACCCATCATTCAAAGTGTTTATTGATACCAATATAGTTTGACGTATTAAATATCAATAGTGTTTCCATTATGAAAACAAGATCAGCCCCGACTTCCACAAGAAAATACTCATAATTGTTCTAAGTAGCCAGACAATTTACTTCCTATTTTGATGTACTATTTTATAACGGAAATTTGACTTTCCTAAACAAAATTATTTGCGGAATATGCATATTATTGGAGGATAATTATACCAAAAAGAAGTCAAAGGCCACAGTAGCAAAATTACATTGATGATGAGGAGTCATATTTTCGTAAAACAAATATTGCCATGAATAATATCGTTTTGATTAGAGATATGTATGTGACAGGGTTTTAATCAATCGCGTTAGATAGGTCCAAAAGTAATTGCAGGTAGTATGTTTCAATTTTAAATGAGATTCTCAGTATATTCTGCGAACATGTTCTGTTTGTAGTGAAAGTTTTAACACTGGCTATGACGTTAGTAATATATGTTTGACTAACCTTGCAGACTCGTTTGCTCTCCCTTGTAGATACAGATTCCAGCCAAGTCTTTGTTGCACTTCTGCCAATTTCACATTATGTGGTTTATCCTTGAATACCTGTAATGCCTCCCGATAATATTTCTCACCATGGATTGTTTTGCCCTAAAAAATGAAATGCAGAGTGACGGAGATAATAAAACATTATGCCTTCATTCGGTTACAACAATATTGCATCTGTTAGACCCGATACTAAACGACTAAAATGATTATCACGTGATGATTTATGATTAGTGTACAGTAGCGTATTTATATTATTACAATTGTATCTTGTCGCAAACTGACATTCCAAAATGGTCAATTTTTATATAAACGTTTTTCATCAACTTCCTTATTTTTAACTTTAAAATCTCTTCTTACAGTCAACCATTTTTAAATATAAGTTTTGATAGCCTCTACATGGCCTATTATTTATCATAAATCAAACATCTCGATCTCAAAATATAAAACAGAAATGTAATCATTAATCTCATCATATTTCATATTTCATTCTATTTTAAATAGTTTCTGAAATTTTGATACTTTGTCGCTCAAGTTTTAATATCAATGAAGAGAACATCTTAAGCATTTTAGTCTGATACATTTTAAAAATTCCAATAAATGACGCCTGTACAACATACAATAGGTATTAGTTTGATTGTAAACTCTCACCTTAAATTAGCTGTATAACATTCAATGTACATTATAACGTGTTTTTTTAATGCCGAAACAGGTATCTGCATGAATGTTTATGTATGCATTGGGAATAAGCGCACTGTATTTGTATAACAGGTACTGAAAAATAGTCATTGACCACTATTTATTATTACACCGTTACCTTGGCGTTTGTTAACAGACTACCATAAGAAATCTTCACAATAGCTTCATCTTCAGGTTTGCCGTACCGATTCGTTATATTCAAACAACCTTTATAGAACATCTCACTATGTGCTGCAATTAATATAGAAGTATTGTTATGTATGATGTTTATATAATATTATAAATATTTTAGGAAATTATAAATGTTTCTTGACTTTAATATTTGCTCAAACCATAATGTTATATATCAGGTTCACATGTTTAGCTATTGTCCTTGAGTTATGTTGTTTACTTAGTATTTAAGTTCAAGGACAGTCTTGGTAAACAGGTTGTTGATTTAATTTGAGGTCAGGGTTGATTTTGCTTATAGATAAAACTAGAAATTCCTTTAGAATTATGTTTTAAAAGTCACATAAACCATATAATTTTCTAGAACATTCTGTCATGTAACCTATCTTTATATATACCATGATTAATGGACAGTTTTCAGTTTCGACCTTAACATCAGTCCTTAAAAAAAGTCATTACAGCTGTGAAAAAAATCATTCCAATTCAGAAAGAGGAATTATTTAAAATATTCATTGGATTATAAAAGTGCTCATAGATTTTTGGATTTTGGATTTTGAATTGATGATTTTAGGATTTATGTGAACTTATTAAAAGATATTCGGGAGTATTTCATGTTGGCACATCAGCACATTAAATACTACTTGCACATCAGGAAAGACATCTGACATATCAGCACATTCAAGGATACCGTAATTTACTCATAACATTCTTTATTTAGGACTTGTGATTAGGACACTTAGGATTATTGGATTATTTGGATTTTAATTCACCTTACTGTAAGTATCTTTTGTTTTTCGTTTTGAATTATCTAGAAATAAATTGTTGATTTTAACTTGATTTGTTGGTTTCACTTTCTTTCTGTTACATTTTTCTTGGTCCATAGAGTCGTATCATTATACCGGAACACATGTTTCCCGATGGGTTTTATATTTGGTTACAAGCGGTGCTTAAATACTAAAGCCGCTGTTTTTTACCCTTTCATTTCTAATTGGCAAACTCCTTCCACTAGCTAGGTGCAAATAGACTAAGTCAGTAAGAAGGCCTAGAGCACATAACTAAAATAGATATTAACTATATTATCCAATTCTTTACTGATGTATCACATCAAGTTGCAAGTGTAAGGCAAGAGAATAAATAAAATACACCAGATAATGTCAGAGGATTGCTTATCAGTAAACACAACAAATCATATAATAACAATGAAAATCCAGTTAAAATAAATATAGTTATATTTCTTCATAAAATGGTATTAAAGTATGAAACGATGATTACGGTTTTCACCTTTGCAAAATGTCTTAATATTTCTTTCGTCAAATGGATCGTAATTGTATGAATAATATGAACTTATTATCCTAACTTTAAAAGTCTAAATATATTCTGACTGCAAATTACTCGTAAATATGAAAAAGCAAAGAAGTATTCAAATCTCACGCACATCAAGAAAAATAAACACAATTGACTGATACATTTTATTCCAGCTCTTTCATAATTTACTTTCTCATTACTGGACCACTTTCCTTACTACTAAAGCATAAAGTAATACAAAAAAACTCCATCAATGATGGACCCCTTCCCTTACTAATGCATAAAAAAACACACAAAAATTAATCGCTGGTGGGCACTTTTCCTTACTACTGTATAAAACACCCCATATCCCTTGACCCTATACTGCTGGACCACTTCAGCAACTACTACATACAAAAAAAAAGCATCACCACTTTTCTAGGCCTTCCACAGCGATGTGCCCTCGATCTCTCCGACCCCTCACTACTGAAACATTACCATACGAAAGCGATATTTGAAACATGACACACTACCTTAAATGGATTTGATAAAATGCTAAAATTATGGTGCTTCAAAAATCACCAATTGAGATAGAACGAAGAAATATCCTATACTAACGACAAGAGGAAGCTCTTATAATGATTTACCCAGGTGAAAAATAAAAAGGCTTGTGGAAACGTAATAAATAATAAGAATGATAGCATTTTTAATATGCAGTTGAATCTGTTCTTAATACACCGAGTCAGCATATGTAGACCAATACAATACAGTGTGGTAAGATAAAGCATAATTAACCTCAAGCAAACTGGAATAGAGAACAACTGTCATGGACAAATAATCGCTTTATTCATTTGTTTGCTATGTCAAGAGCAGAGGCTGTGTGGTTAAGTTATTTCTACTTCACTCATACGAGAATATTATTTTTAGTCCAACCTAGACTTAGCCGCTACTCCAAAATGATCCATTCCACGAAGCTGGAAATTTGTATTATTATTGAAATGAATGGTTTGCCTTAAATGGAGTACAAAATCTGAAGGGGGTCTTTTTTAATCACTTTATCTCATGGATACGGTATTGTCTTCTACCCTCTAAATAGACTTTAGTGCCCCAAAAATTTAGCCTCAAAGATGTACAAAAGACAACTCACACACTGACGAATCATTAAGGTTTTGAAAAGCAAGAGAATAAAAAAATAAGAAGCCATTTAAAGGGCTTGGAGACACCTAAGCAGGTCAAAGACACTTCAACGGAGCATTCCTTTTTTAAGTGGAATACTTTATTAATATTCTATTTCCATATTTAACTCATTAAGTGTTTAATTTACGTCATTAATCTGCCAATCTCAACCAGGCACACTCAAAACCCAAGAATCGCTTTAATTTACACACAATTTGTGTGACTCTCTTGAAGAAATAAAGATCCTTAGCTCCTGTTAAATCTGTAATTCAGACTCTAATCGGATAATAGTACTTACAAGCCATATACGTGTCAAGCAGAGAATAACAGGTGGACGCAACCTCAATAAAGAAGCTGTATGTTTCTTCCGGAGTGTGCAAAACTTCTTTCAATAGTTGCTGTAGGTTTGGGTTTTCCAAGTTGAAAGATGCAAGAGCTTCCATATACCCGGTCAAAGACATTTGAGTGCTGATTTTCTGCATCTCCTTGGTAAAGATCTGGCAAAACTTTTTCCTAACAGCTTAAAAAAGAAAATAAGTTATAACCTTGTCAGAAGCAAGGCACATGTAGTAGAACTTTTTGTTTCGACCTTGTGCTTTTGAAACAAGTTTTTAACTATATAATTGTGTGATCTATGCCTGTATGCATATGGGCAGTGGGTGCACGTAAAGTCAGGTTGCAGCTATGTTGTAAACGGAAAAAGCATAACATCTTCGATTATGATCTATTTCTAGATATACGAAATGGTTTCAAACATTTAGACTATTGCATGGAATATTAGATTTTAGGAGGCAGGGTAGAGAAATGAGTCATTGAGTATATTTCATTCTTTTTGCTATGTGATAATTTAGGGCACTGGGATATTCCACATCACCGGGCCAAAACGATTGTAGAATCTCATAAAAGTCAATTTAATCTCATAATAAGAACCTGGTCAATATAGCTGATTCAAGTCAGATTTATACTCGACAAATTGAGGATAAATTGTAACAATTTTTTCCCCTCCGGGACGTTTGGTGGCATATTTGTTACAATATAAAAAAGTTTCAATTTTCTTAAACAGAAGGTCTTATATATTTATTTCAAAACGGTATGAGTTCGTATAAAAGTTTGATATCACTGAATTGAAAAATAACTCAAAAGAGTGAAATGCCATCATTCAATGACCGAGGATCACAAACATCCTGACGATGTAACATTACCTTTTGAATACATCCTATCTTTAGCCTTTTGACATAAATAATGCTATCAATAAACCCTTTGTAAGTAGTCTACATCATATTATCTTTTCCTGTTACAGAGTGCAAGTATACACATAGAACAATAGTACCATTTTTAGATCAGTTAATCCTAGCTCATCGGGCCAGTTACATACTATCTTTATCAATAAGACTTTTAGTTTTCGCCTATCCAGAGTGCTTCACATGTAAAGACGTCCATCCCTATATATTAGGCTATTGAAAAGATTTATCCGCAGTCCTGTATAGCTGCAAGGATCTTCGATGATATTAAATTCATGTTAACTGTCTATCTCGAGATAACCTAATCATTCCATTATTATGTTAGTGATATGACTTCATTTGTTACAGCTAGGTAGTGTAGCGCAATCAACTATAGGGGATTGGATGTCATTTTGATAAATTTACGGCATTTACTGTATTAAATCATGAAAAGGAAATATTTAAATACCAGCTAACTATGCGAATAACATTATCGTAAGAGTAAAAAACAGAACTGAGAATCATATGAAACTTTACATCATTATTTTAAATTTTGACTTGCTATAACTGACTCTACAGTCATTACGCTTCAGATACAGCAACGTTTAACAGTTTTGTACTTTGCACAGGGTATGATTTTTAAAGAGAAAGAATTTCCAGGTTTTCCTCACTGGTTATCTTGGTTATTTAAAAAAAGACTCTGTATGTCGTAGGTATTGTCAAAATAACTGTTATTTCTCATTATTTCTTTATGTTTGTAGTGTATCACAGAGGTAATTGAAAAAAAAAAAAAATAGCCGATACCGTTTTTTTGTTGTTGTTTGTATAATTATGTTATCATTCATTTATTGCACTTTCAAAAGTTCATATTGTCTACTCTGGCAAAATGAATTTTGCCTCTTTTAATAAATGCTAAAGCTAGTGAACTTTAGTCTAGTTCAAGTTCAGGAAACGAATGAATAACCAAAAAAGGTCACATTCGCAACATCAGCGCGAAACACCCCAACAACTACAACTCCACTGGACATTTAGTGGAGTCCCTCGAGATGCTACTGATTGAATCTAACCCGGGGTGGACCGATATAGAACGCACGCGTAAGGAACGATCCTGGATACAACAATTGAAAACTCATGGGGATTGCGGCCTAAATGAAAAAGTCTAAACTTCCCAATGCAATCTTTGCAAAACTATAGCCAGGCATCAGTTTATCAGACGTACGCAAATTTTGCGATAATATTTACCGACGTAACTATTCCCTGATTCTTTAATGTGTTATTATTATTATTGTTATTATTATTATTATTATTATTATTACTTCAACTTTTGTCCATTAGTCCGCTACACCATTGTCTTTAGATATTTCTTTTAGTACCTACATGCATAACTTTACCGGGATATCATTTATATTCTAAATTTTGTAGATGTTGTTCATTTTTGGGCACGCCTGATTTCCGTCCTTGGTCCCAAGCCTGGAATTAGGTCAAAACACTTTTGGTTCTCAGTGCAATAGTAACGATAATCCAGAGAGAGAGAGAGAGAGAGAGAGAGAGTTAAAGTTAAATGTTGAATATTTTCTCATATCTGGTTTACCATCATATTTGATTCTACATCTTGCACTATTTAGATGTAATAGGGGAGACAACTTAATATTATTAAAGATAATTAAAGATTTAAATTCTTCCCATCTTGTATAGTGGACGAATACCATTTTATTTTCTTACATAAGAACTATAGAGATGCAAGGAAAATATATTTATGAAAGTAGTACAAATTACTTACAGTAGAAAATGCAAATTCCTTGTTTACGCCACTTAGCAATACACATAGCAGAGGCATTAAAGAAATGGTAATCTGATAGCAATACACATAGTAGAGGCATTAAAGAAACGGTAATCTGATAGGGTTTTATCTTATATTACTCGTAGTTTTATTGATAGATTTTTTTTAAAAATATTGTTTGCATATTTGCACCTATGTTCACCTGGTACATTTGTATATTAAATAATTTTAAGGCAATTATGAAATGTAATTCCTAATATTTCAAAAGAGATTGTCCCCAACGTTTAGAATTCTCTAAAGAATATCACAATATCATTTATTATTTATCTTTAAAGAATGAACCAATAAAGAAAAAAAACAACAACAAAAAAACAACACAAAAACATACCAGGCATATCCTGTATGCAGAAATATACGGACATACAATCTCGAAGGATTGAATGTATGACAAATCGCCCAGTCTCGGCATCAACTCTCAGATAGCTTTTTCTCTGCAATGGAATTAAGGTCTGGTCTTTTGTCGAAGCTTCCGATTGGTCGTCTGTCAAATACAACAAAGATTATACCGCAAATGTCGTACATGAACCCAACCTTTTGCAGTGGAATATATGTCCTGAGATGTCCCGACGACACATTTATTGACAAATCAGAGAGGCATTGTCGAGTTTCTTATGCTTGGTCCATATAAACAAGAATAAAACGTAAACTTATAAAATAAACGTTCCTCAATTTGTTCTGCACATCAGTCGTGGTAGAAAAAGAGAGTCTTAGTTTTTGACCGAAGAAACAGAGAAACGATAGTTATATATCAATCATAACATATTTACAACATATCTAGAAGTCATATTTAGTTCTTCGGAGAAGTGACTTTTGTAACTAAAAGCTTATATATATATATATATATATATATATATATATATATATATATATATATATATATATATATATATATATATATATATATATATATATATATATATATATATATATATAACTGCGTAACATTTTCTATTATATGCAATACAATAAACATATCCGGATTGGATTAGGGAAAAGAGGCAGCTACACTTCTTTCCATATCTCAAGGCCGCAAGTTGAATATTTTAGTAAACTTAATGTAAAGTTATTTGAACTCGTGCGCTGTTTCACTAAAGTTTTTTTTCCTTCCCTTCAGCAGTAATGAAGTATAATCAACAAGACGGAAAAAGGAGAATCAACAAAACCCCAAAAATAATAGGTTTCCACAGTGTTGAAACAACCGTTCAATAGACTAGTTTAACAATCGCCGATAATCAAGCTAATGCTGGTTACAGTCTCTGACACATGTATGTACCACTTTGAAAGGCAAATGGAAAGACGAACGAATGAAAAATAAACCCCAAATTAACACTAAATGAATGATGAACAAATGCAGAAAGAACGATAAACGTGATGTGTAGAAAATTGCAGAGCAAAAAATTGTAACATTAAACGAAAATATTTTTTTTTTGCTAAACCATAAACGATGAAAAAAAATATAAACGCTACACGGTCAACTACAAACGAGGAGCGATACATTACAAACGATAAACAATAGACTATAATGGTGAACTAATCACAATATGACGCTGAACGAAACTAATGAAAACATTGACACAATGTTATCATTTCTTTCGAATATATTATTTATTTATCACAATTAAGACGGCTGTAATTATAAATGAAATTGAATACGAACAAAACCTGTTTGTGGTATTTGCATACTCTTTTTAATATAATGACCGTGTCTAGTTGTCTTTATATCTTTCGAGATTCCGAATATGAGAGTAGCATGTATTCATAACGACTTTTAAGTAAAAGTAGCCCTTACAAAATCATCATGTTGTTATTTTAATTCTTTAGTTCACATTATTTAAAATTAAATTTTATCCGATATACGTTAGGAGACGGCGAGATAAGACAAATATGCCGTTTGTTGCACACCAGTGCACATGCTTCAAAAGGAGATATATTTCAAAACAATTACAAATTGATATCACATTGACGTTCGTGTTACATATTTTCATGCAATTATTTCAAAATAGAGACTGTTACTCTAATAATTTTCTCCTTTCTAGAACCTTCGTCAATATTATAGCGTGTGTAAACCACTACTAATGCGGTGTATACTGGTAAAATGTGCCCATACTTATCATGCGACAATTGTGAATGTATGGAGACAAAGCCGTAGGTTATAAATACAAGATCAATAGATCATAACAGCATTCGATAAAAGCCAATGTAAAATAGAATAATGGAGTAAGGGGGATGAAGGCTGAGAGACTAATTTAAATAAGCTGAGTGAGAGGAGTGGATTCGCTCTTAGGCAACATCGAGGGAATACAGCGTGAACCCAGATTGTGCAAGAAATCCACACTAATGTCCACTGTTATACAAGACAATCCGCATTTAAGGAAAACCAACGTTGAATCCATTATCGTGATTGTGTTTCATTTGGGAATATTACAGAAGTTCCACTGTCAATTGCTTGGGTACATAATTAGTATTTCAGTTCAATAACCTCATGTACAATAAATGACACCGTTCCAAAGTAGAGTATTGAAATCGACAACCTCTGGGTAGAAAGCTAACCCAAGTCAGGTTCTAAGTTCACAATAAACTCTGTTGCCTCAAAATGTCACCCAATGTTGTGTATTACACAACGAGGAGAACACGTGCTATGGTTGATACAGTATGCCGCCGTTAATACAAGACGGATAAGCACATAGTTCGAAATTTTGTGTAAAAGTATAACAATCAATTCTTTGTGCATTTTTTTCTTATGTACTTGAACTTGCTGCTTGGAACTAAATTGTATATACGTCATTGGATTCTTCTTCTTCTTCTTATATTATTATTATTATTATTATTATTATTATTATTGGGAAGCAGCGTCTATCGCAAAGACAGTGCATGAATTGTGTTTTGAATTTCATTGAAATGAAATAAGGAAGCAAACTATAGAATCAAACTAACACTTTATTCTGCTAGTATACATGTATAACTACTTATGCTATTTGTAGTCATGACTGAAAAAATGTATCGTCTCGCTCCCTGTTTTGATGCTGCCCTGTTTTCACGCAGTGTCATAAACTCCCAGTTCTCGAGAGAACGCATCTCTCAATGACGTCACGAGCACAACATTCGTTTACAATGATCAACATCGATTCATACAGACAGAAAAATGTGTCGAAAATTCTATAATTATTAGCTGTGAATTGATAAAAAGATACATACCATGAAAAAAAAATCCATTTCACTAATTCTTTTATTTTTCTCAATCAGTAAGTCCTCACAAAAATCCATACTAGTTATTCAGACGGGCAAACAACTTCCCGCAAAAATAGACAGGCCATCAGCGACTGATCATGTGATGGGAACGTGACTCACAGTAGATAAGTACATCAGTAACACTGTTTAGAATATTGCACAACGCTATAAAGCTTCATGTAGAGCTGTCGTTACTGATTTTCAGTGGTGGTTCTTTGTTATTATAATTTGTGAATATTTGCAAGAAACACATACTTTTATGATATATTTCATAATTAAATCAGCGGCATCTGCATTTTGTCTTATTAATATAATAGTATTAATATTTTCTATCTGATGACAAGCAATTTTATTTTAATAGTAAATGTTCAATCATCCTTGAAGAGAATCTTGATATTTTACTTATTCTGACCTACAGAATTTTCTGAACTTGTAGATAATAGTAAGAATGATAATAAATTAAAATTAAAACCTTCTCTTGTAACTTTGTGGCTTTTTTACCTAATTATTTGCACTTCTGGATAATCAGATATAAAGGAATCAAGGCAGTTTTGAAGTACCAGTGCATTTAAGGATTGATGCTCCGCAAATCCACATTGCCAATTATTTAAAAAGAAAACAAAAATCCATGTCTTAAGCTAAATTTAAAATATTCGACTTAAAGTTCACCAATTTTATTATAATACCATCATGGTTTTTCCCAATTTGATTCTTTCAGCTTTTGAGACAAAATCTCTCCCCAAACCAAATTGGTGATAAATATAAGAAAAGCATTAGGAATGCTAATAAGGGTTTGTTTATGTAATATTTTCCTATACATTTGAATTTTATATGTGCCACTGATATTACTCTGCAATATATTTTTATATGGTGCATATGTACAACGGTGTCACAGGCAGAAGTTGACTTCTGTGAAGTGCGTCAAAACAAGTGACGTACTACACGAACTTTCTGACAACGGGTCGTCTGGTTGAAAAAGCATGCCAAAAAGAGTATTAGGGATTATATAATAATCGTTTATTATGCATAATTTTTGCTAAAATAATTAATGTTTCCGAAGTAATGAGAGGTTTCGCAATGAAAGGAGTATCGTTTTGAAACATTAAAAGTAAGTGCCTAAGTGCGTCAAAACCGAGGAGTCCTGGATAAATAATAATGTTTATAAAAGATTATAGATGTACGTTCGGAGTAACTTTAAAGCAATTCAAGATATTAATAAACCTTGCACACATGTCAATCTTGAACTGATTACATCTTTATGATTTGAAAGAATGAAAGAAAAAAATACACGAGGACAAACGTTGCACTTCCAGTTAGCATCTCACTCTCCCTCTCTAACACACACACACACACACACACACACGTGTATATAATGAAAATCAAAAGACACTTGCATTTACGTGAATTAACATCCAAATAATCCAATAATCCTATGTGTCCTAATCACAAGTCCTAAATAAAGAATGTTCCGAATGAATGAATGTTCCGAATGAATGGGTAGTCTGGAGTGTCCTGATGTACCAAGAATAGTCTTGAATGTACTGATGTACCCCAATAATGTAATCCACATCATATTTGAGAATGTCCACAAGTATCCAAAAGTCATATATTTAAATCCAAAGGTTAATCAGTACTTTAGGCAGCTCCAACGAATGTTCCAATAAATAATTCTTTTCGAATTATGTGTACAGCATTACGACATTACAGGACTAAAAGGTTACAAAATTACAGCACAGCTATGATTCCGAACAATCTGATGATTCCAAAAGCTGATCGTAAAAAAACATGAATGTTTTTAACACTGGATTTAAAATTGGAATGAATATAATGCGTATATCAAGATCTTATATACTCTTTGCAAATGGCCCATTTCACAACAGGAAACGTGTCATTAACGACCCAGAATGCAATACTAAATGCGTCTTTCGAATGGAATTATTCTCAAGAAATTGGTAAACAACTCTGACCTTGAACTCAAATGTAGTCAACGTCCTCTTGACAATTTTAATCAAACTTAAAGTGCTACTTACTATTTGACACAATTTTAAAGTACAGTCATAGACCAAAAGTTTAGGCTATTATTACAGATTCCATATACATAACACCTTCCTTCAAAAAAAGAAAGAAAGATTTATGCAATAAAGCTTTATTGTTTTACATATTTAGCAAATATGTATATAATAATGTAATAATCAAAATTACATAGTACTTTGTCTTATGAATGACACTCAACTGAATTACACAGAATATACACAAAATAAAACAATATAGTACTTCTATATACTCGAGAGTGCAACAGTTGTTTTACTTCCATGCACCGGGAAAAATTGAAAATAAAAAATATTCACTTGGTCTTAGGTAAGGGACCGACACAGACTAAATTGTTCGTCAAATGCAGGAATAGGCAGATGAGCCTTGATCTCTTCTGATTGGGTTTTCCCACTAAGTGACAAGCATGACAAGATCTACAGAACATAACTTTTAAGTGTCAGCCAATAAAAATGATTTAAGATCTTGTAATACCTTCGATAGGTAAAGAAGTCACTTCCCAACAATCACAGGTCCAGAAACTAAGTCTGATGCTAAATTAACACAATGGAGATCATCATTTACAAAGCCGCACTCTAATCCCAGAATAAGTACACGTTCACTAAAAGAACACTTCTCATACAAAGGCAAAGTACCTTATAATAAAAGACTCTGAGAAGCTCCCATGTCCCTTAATATTACAGTAGGTTTGGCAAAATCACAAATAAGTGATATAGAACCTTCTGACATGAATGGTCCATAAATCTCCAAAAAAGAATCAGACTTGGGTTTGTTTGACCCAACAAATGTATTGCTTTCAATACAAGACCGTGACCTTGACTTCTGTGAAATAAGATCATTTGGAATCGCTCTGTATTTATTCCGTTGCTAATTTTTCAACCTGTAGCAATCCGAAATAACATACCCTTTCTTTTTACAGTAAGTGCACGTAGAAAGAGATAATTATCCCTAATCAGTCTTATCAGATCTTTGATCTCTGAAAGTTGTGCCGTATAGAAAATTTAAAAGTACTCATAGACTGTAATCCTACCCGAGTAGGACTTGAAATAAAATTCTGAATATTACATGACATTGTGAATGTTTGCTGGTTTCACACACAAAAAAAAATGTCCTGAAATTAAAATCTTTGCCAAAGACAACAAAAATTCCGACACAAAACCAATATCAAATTTCAAAGATAACTTTAATAACTCTAATATGCTTTAAAGAAATTCAGATCAATCCCGAAGGAGCTCCCAATTTATGTTACGACTCTATGGTCTTACAATAATGTAACAGAGAGATAGTGAAACCAACAAATCAAGTAAAAATCAACAAGCAACTTATTTCTAGATAATCAAAATGAAAACCAAAAGACACTTACAGTAGCGTGAATTAAAATCCAAATAATCCAATAATCCTAAGTGTCCTAATCACAAGTCCTAAATATCTAATGTTCCGAATGAATGAATGTTCCGAATGAATGGGTACCCTGGAGTGTCCTGATGTACCAAAAATAGTCTTGAATGTACTGATGCACCCCAATAATGTAATCCACATCATATTTGAGAATGTCCACATGTATCCAAAAGTCATATATTTAAATCCAAAGGTTAATGAGTACTTAAGGCAACTTCAACGAATGTTATAATAAATAATTACTTTCGAATTATGTATACAGCATTACGACATTACAGGTCTACAAGGTTACAAGATTACAGCACAAATATGATTCCAAACAATCTGATGATTCCAAAAGCTGATCATAAAAAAACATGAATGTTTTAACACAGGATTTAAAATTGGAATGAATATAATGCGTATATCAAGATCTTATATACTCTTTGCAAATGGCCCATTTCACAACAGGAAACGTGTCATTAACGACCCAGAATGCAATACTAAATGCGTCCTTCGAATGGAAATATTCTTAAGAAATTGGTAAACAACTCTGACCTTGAACTCAAATGTAGTCAACTTCCTGTTGACAACTTTAATCAAACTTAAAAAGTGCGACTTACTATTTGACACAATTTTAAAGTACAGTCATAGACCAAAAGTTTAGGCTATTATTACAGATTCCATATACATGGCAATACATAGGTAACACATTTCCGGCTTCGACGGCGGATGAAGAGTCATCAATGTTAATGTTGTACGCTTACATTTTTGTGTAAAAGTTTTTTCAGGATGGATACATCAACACAGGTTGCAGGTGATATTGAGTTTCCCGGAACACTTGACTTTGGGAGCTACAGTCATTTTATTTCTTTGTTGGCTTCGTCTGCATGATCCATTTGTCACCATTTTCTTCACTCTAGAAATTCTTTGATGTGCTAATGTGGTCAGTATATTTAGGGACATTTAAGAACATTTTCTATGCATTAGATTGATATAATGCACAAAAATGGAAATATAAATAATCGTTTTTAAAAATGGACGGAAGAAAGAACGACTTGTCACATTCCTCTTAATCTGTGCATTCTCTGCATTCACAGACAGCTGTAATAATTAAATGGATGACTTTCAAAATAGAGATGTGCGAAAACGACGAGATGACATAGAAAACACAAAGATATTGTAGTTAAAACGTAAACCGTAACGAAAGGCACGAACAGTAAACCAACAGATAATAAATTGTAAATGATAAGGTTCTAGCTTAAACGCAAACATTAAATAAATGCGTGAACGATAAATGATGCAATAATACACGATAAACAATGAGATTCTAGCTTAATCGCGAACTCTAGAGAAATGCATAAACGGTAAACGCTAAGATAAAACACGATAAATGATAAGATTTTATCTTAAAATGCAAACGCTAGTTTCAAACGCAAAAGAAGTGCATTTAAAATTCATTTGAAATGCATTTTTGGGTACATAAATATCTCAGGTTGGGACTGTAACTCGTTCGAAGACGAGACTTAGAATGTATGCCTCAAGTATGGAAAAAAGACAAGACATACTATTATAGCCGAACAGCCTGCTTAACTCTGTAAGACACGAATTGTCCTCAGTTCAGAGAAATCTTTAACATTGAATGAAAAATAAACCTTTTTTAAAAATGATTTTCAAAATGGTTTTGACAATAAATACATTCCTGGTCCCGTTCATGGTTACAACTAGTCTAATGAGTGTGATATGCGTCATGAAAAGAAACACGCAAGCCAGTTTTAGTTTTTTTAAAAAAATCACATATTATGACCTGTAAAACACGATAATGATACATTTGATAGTCGATGTAAAATATGTATTCAATGTAACTTTTATCAGCTGTTTGATTTATTAGAAAGCGAGGATGTACAGTTATAAGGAAAACATCAATGGCATGTGTTTCGTTTGTGAAATAACAAACTTACGTTAACACTATTGATTAGAATATCATCTGTAATGGAACACAATCAAAACACAGAGCACTATTTTGGCAGATACACATAAATTGCTGATGACAGTTGTCGTCAAGCTCCCGAATGTCATAATATTGAATACATTGTGTAAAAAAACTTACGTCACACTTCTCTAATTGAACTATTTATTCATGAATTTAAAGTGCGCCCTATGGATATATCTTGACAGAACAATGTATTGTTTTACCTGAATGTGTGTATTTACATTAAAGTATAACGTAATATCTATAAAAGCCTTATTTGATTTAAAACAGTATAGCAATTAGGTGTTTAAGCATTTACGATTGTTACTTTGTAATGAGGTGCCGCAAAACACTACTACATACATACATATCTAATTGTATTGGTAATCTCAACATTATGAAATAAAACAATATAGCTGCACTTCTAAGCATAACCGCATTTGTAGTCATAATTTTAATCTTCAACTGTATCATAAAGCAAAAAGATACAAGAGTTACCTCCACTTTACCATTCGTATGTCAAACCCTAAAAATGCATTATACCAGTTGCGTAAGCTTCGGAAGCAGCTGGATGAACACAATTATCATAAAATACTTCTTTAGTCTTATATCTTCCAATATAAATGTCAGTTTCAAGTTAACAGCCTGATTGTATATCTCAGTTTGAAGCATTGGTCTGAAACACTTTGACTAAAATTATCTGTGGTTCAGCCGTATTTATTTAACTGATTCTGCTTTAAGAATTTTGTAAGATTATTCTAGCCATTAAATCACAGGCCAGGAGAAAGAAATAATGGACTCAGTTCTATAGGTGAATGTATTTTAAGTCGACACTGGACAATGCTTGGTATTTGCAGCTGATGGAATGAGTAACTCGAAGAAGTAAAATAATTGTTCTTTCAAGGGTGTAAGCTATACAAGTATGTGATGAGAGATCAAAGTATAAGCCCAATGTGCTAGGTATGATTGCCTAGTCACAAAAAGTAGTGCCAATAACATAACAGTCTTGAGTCTTAAATCCTTGATACTAAGGTCTTTGTTTTCATTCCAGGATTAACAAATTGCTCCAGGGGAATGACTACTCTCTTTGTACTAGGGGTTGTAGCTCTGGATATAAAATCTTTGCACAGTCTCTTCCAATCCGATTTTCGCATGGGCCTGAAAAAGCATAACCGTCATAAAGCTGCATATGCCATTTTGAGCTGAAATTGAAATTTAGGTCTCTCAAATGTGTGTGCAAATGAATACAAATAATCTGCAAATACAGATGTTTTCTTAACACCAGGAGGGACATTAAGATTTTATCAGTCACAAAACTCCTTAAATTAATGTGTATATCTTTGTAATTTTATGATATATGAATGAACTGCTTTACTGCACGTATGATCGAATCTATTGCTTTTAACTTTTGTTCTCATATAACATCGAGGCGGAGATTACCAACTTTGCATTTTTACTTGAAAAAAATAATAAATGACTTGAGGCAGTTTTGCATCTTAATAGGGTGTGCTATTGACACAACTTTCAATGTCTGTAGCCATGGTTTTGCTTTCCAGATGGTGGCTATCACTGTTGTAAATGCATATTTGGTTATGATGATATCTATACTTCTGGGAATTATTTTTAAGAATAGGTTCACAAAATTGTTGTGACCTTGTCTTGCCTGTTGAGCTAAACACTAGTCTATACCCATTCCGCGGGGACTCCCGTAGATACCACTGTACATATAAACTTTTGCGTAAGAAAGGATGCGCAGTTGCCTATTGTATGTTGGCCACAAAGCCTTTCTATTCATTGAAAAATCCTTGGTTTTAGTATCCAATCTAAACTTTGTATTCTCCTGTTAAACGCCTCTGCATTCTGGTTTTGACAACCTAGCGTATGTTTGGCGGTTGATGCTATGTTCAGACTTGTCAACCCTGCACTGATACGATCGTGCTTGTTGCGGTTTGCTACTGTAGATATACTGTCGTTCAGAACTTGAACCACTTTTCCGTGAATTTATCCCTAATCGATTTTAGACCTGATTGTACAGATATAACGTTCTCGATCTCGAAATGACGGAGTGGCATTTTATGATTATCTAACCCCAGTGACTAGCCTGTCTCTTAGCACTGCACTGCAACCTTGACCTTGACTTTAGGCATCTGTCATCAAATATAAATATATTGCACTCTCAACCAGTTTTTCTTTTTGTGTTCATCCTTATAATTAGAGCTTCATTCCACCACTAAAAATCTTGAATACAGTGTGTCTTGCCATTCTAAATTCTTCCTAAGCAACCTATACACATTCCTCAAAAACAATAACTTGCGCGGCAACATTGCACTTGCCATTGTAAGAAAATGACCAGCTACACGGGTTAGAACCCTTGCAGTGAGTACACATTGTTTTCAAAGCCAATTTTATATCATGCCGCAGCTTTGAAATATGTTTCCCGGGAATAGATACTCACACGTTACCATCCTTGTTAACGGTGTCAATTGTATACCTTATAAAGTACGTTCTAATTTATGGAAATAGATTCATCAAAATTAATACTAATACCAAATTTCTGCAACAAAGAAAGAATCTAGTCGCTGTGACGCTAAAAATATCACTAAATTTAGAGGAAAAAAGAAATCAAAACAATGTACCACATAAACAGTAATTCACACCCCTAAATTTATAAATGTGTAATAATAGCTACCAAGGTCTTTCAGAAAAAGTATGGTTAAAAATCTGGATTCTCCGACATTTTTGTCAGTCAGGTCTAATGGAAACAGGATGAAAACCTCCTAAAGATCAAGAGTCACTACATTATTCCTCGGGTTTGAAAATGTCTTTAGCACTACCTAAGTATTGGTACTGAAAGTATTTTAATCTATGAGATTACTCATAAATTTCAGATCAACTGCAAGTCTATGACTACCATTTTCCAGTAGTACACATGCTACAAAAGGTATACAAACTGGCTTTAAAATGTTAGTTTTCTAACATTCAATCAACACATCATCATTTAACAGCTCCTAATCTCAGTAGATAAAAACTGGTCTTCATTTACAGTGATTTTTATATTTCTTAACTCAGACTCATTTAGAATAGTCCTATAAGGAATCTCAATGCTATTATTGATCCAGTTTAATACATTAGGAGAAGCATTAATTCTTTCCCATTCTGAAAACAACTATACATTTTGACTGACAGATCAATACATCAACAATAAAATAGACTATATGAAATCTTTAATACTAAAAAAACTTAATCAAGTGACTAACAATATAACTCTGATACACCTTCGTGACACGTAATAGATTCTAATTGTCTTCGGTTCTTTCTCTTTATAGAAGGTATTTTTCACTAACAGTAATGTATATTCAGTTTGCATATAGTTTTTGTGGGCTGACAAAATTATGTACAAACGCCCAGGTTTGGTATTGGTGATGGTGGAATTCCTCAGCCTTTTTGGGGTAAGAAGCCATCTCAGAACGTCTCCGTGTATCTTCTTGATTTTCTCATGCACAATAGTGATTATTATCAGCTTGCTTAATACCCGTCATGTTAACAAGCATTTTAGTTTGTTTGACAGTTTAAGTTTATTTAACAAATCTCCAAGACTCTGAACCTCAGCAACACTGCCTTTATGTACACCAGGACTGATTTTACTCAATGCACATTTAGAGTGAGAATCCTGACACACGCCGATTTGTCCCAGAGATTGCTGGCGGTCCATAACACGTGGTGTTGCAAGTTGATTTTTCTCCTTGACTTTAAAAATCACGTTTAAAAAAAAACATACTTTTATTCAAAGTGGCATCATTTTACTTGTGAGCCTTCACAGTTATTTGAATTTGAATTTGCTGCAAATATCGATGTTTTGGTCAGAACTTCTTGGCAAAGAAATATACATTGATTTAAAACAGTCGTATAACTATTGAGTGTCGTAATGTGGAATATATTGTGGGACTACAGTCACAATAAAGTGGAATTTTCTCTCACTTATTTAATGGAGAATACATCGACTTGTACGTAATAAAAAAGATAAAGAAACAAACATGCTTAAAAAGAGAAGTGAATGCCTTCAGAACACATGACGAATACAGATCGCTAATCGTCTTTGTGAGTAGGAATATTTTGAGTGATCCGTGATTGGATGCACAATACTTCTTGATTAAATGCATACAAAGTATTAATATGCACAATAACGAAAGAATACAGATCGCTCATCGTCTTTGTGAGTAGGAATATTTTGAGTGATCCGTGATTGGATGCACAATACTTCTTGATTAAATGCATACAAAGTATTAATATGCACAATAACGAAAGAATAAATATAAATAAACTTTAACTCAGAATAATAGATATATAGATAAATAATAAATAAATCCGATAAGGAACAATTACTTGCGGTGAGGCATTTCAATATCCGGAAACTTATATATATATATATATATATATATATATATATATATATATATAGAGAGAGAGAGAGAGAGAGAGAGAGAGAGAGAGAGAGAGAGAGAGAAAGAGAGAGAGAGAGAGAGAGAAATACAAAATATGTACCAAACAGAGCGGAAAGTGCTATCTCTAGATCCTGCAGGAAAATGCTTGATAACATTAACATAATTTTAATATTATCATTCTTAATTCATACTCTACGGAGATTCGAACCCGGATCCGCGGGTTACGGCACCCATCGCCTTGCCTTCACGCACCAACCCCAAATCCCCCCCCTCTCTCTCTCTCTCTCTCTCTCTCTCTCTCTCTCTCTCTCTCTCTCTCTCTATATATATATATATATATATATATATATATATATATATATATTTGTTGATAAAATGAATAAATGAAGCAATTTGATGGTCATTTCAAATTTAATGAATTTAAAAGCGGTTAGAGCAACCTATAAACGTGTCATTATGTTTATTGTATGACACTGCCGTCAGAGACTGGCTTTACATATTTAGCCTCGTTTTCGATACATCCTCAGGAATGGAGGCAATTCTTAAGTGAGATTGTGAAAAATATGTATATTCGTTGTTTTGTCTATTCTATAAAACAACTTATACTTTCAGTCAGTGCTCTATGCCAATATTTTTCCCGGTTTATATCACATCAAGCCCATCAATTTAAAAGTCAATGACTATAATGATCACGCATACGGACACATTTATGAATAGCAATCATACCTCCGACTGCGATAAGTGAAACATGTATTAACAGAGATACATTAGCATCTCAAGTTTGCATCTCAAAGGGCGCCATCGTAGGAGATCTTTCCATTTCTAAACAATGCCTTAATTGGCTAAATTTCTGTTCAACGTTACGTATGGAGAAACTAGAAGCTTTCGGACATGGTTAAAATGTGTAATTGCCCTCTAAGTGCAGAATCAAACCTAGATAATTTCTACAAAACAGTTTATTAATAGAACCAATCGTTCTGCTTGACTTGTGCATTGAAGCTAGTAAACTAGGTGTGAAGAGGGGTAGGATGGGAGTCTGTGGAGCTGTTTGGAGGCTGCGTTTGAACCGAGGGCTTTAAGATAGCTGTCTTGGGACATCTTGGAGGACCAATGATGGAGTAATCTTAGTCTGATTGTACGTTGCATACTTGTCTTTTAACGGTGATTTGCAAATATGAAAGATTTTACTAATTTTTCATGATGCATGGGAACCACATCCTTAAGAAAATGTTAGCCTAGACTATCTAATCAAATGACTCAAATCCTTTATGTAAACACATATCAGCTAATAACTGCTAATATTCAAGTTTCAAACCGGTTTCCAAATCTAAATGGTGTTAGGAACAGTACCAGTAATAGGCTGCAACCGGATATAGAGGAAACAGTGTGCCATGATTTTAAACGCGTGGCGGTGAAGGTAGGTGATCAAGATCCAGTCAAAAACCCTAAAACTTTACTTTGAAGACTAACGTTTAAAGTAACTACCTCTTTTGAACTGATGTGTTGAAGGACAGGAGCATTGCTGGGACCGATAAAAGGTTCTGAAAATATTTATGAGTGAAACGTTCTATAAACATGTAAATCTGAAAAATATACATTTTAAAAAATCTAGAGAATCAGGTATGTCATTGTTTTCAAACTTCAGAAAGATGCCTTTTCCTCCCCTACTCCTGACATTTTCTGTAACGAATCTGAAACTGCGACAATTGTTGTGTTTTTATCGCAAGCATTGATATCCTTTTGTCCTTAATACAATTTCTGATATTGTTTAGGATATGTAATAATATCTATCATTGCTCTGTCTATATAAAGAACAAATTAATTACCCAACATCTCTTTGGCTTGCATGGCGGTAAAGCTCCCTCCTATATATCCCAGTGTTGCAAGCCGCTGCTGAAAAACTGCAGACAACTTTTGTATGAACTCCTTGTACACATCGGCTGGAAATTAAGACTAATATTCAACAGCGTAGGCGAAGGACGGTAAGTGAAGATTAACGGTTTTAATACTCAGAATAATCCTTGTCCAGATTTAGAACAGTTAACACCTGACATTTCCAATTCCGTACTACTTTATAACTGTTACCAGGAGAGACGAAGCAAAACTATATAGATATTTATTAGCATAAATGTGCATCTATTGTATGCATACGGTATTTGTAAGTATGTTCGCCACTTTCCGTAGGAAAGATGTACGTATATACGTTAATTACGTAGGCGTTGCAAAGAGAAGGTTGTGTAGAGAGAAAACATTATGCATTATTTCGACTAAAGATAGACAGATATCATATAAAATTAGAAAGGTATATGTGTTTCGAAAATTACGTTTTGGAACTGATTGTCCTCTGGTTTGACGATACAGTTTCATCTGGAAATTAATGAAAGGACATCTAATCATCGATGACATTATAGTTAAGTTTCGCCTAGGTTTAATATGGTTTTAACTGTGAAAAAAATTGAAATCGTAACTTTAGACATGTCATAAAATTACCGATATATATATATATATATATATATATATATATATATATATATATATATATATATATATATATATATATATTCATAGATGTTTAATAGTTTATATCCCTTCTCGTCCAATAATGCTACGGCGTAACTTCAATTTACCCCCCACTTACGCAAATAATTTTCAGATTAAAGAGACATCTAAGCAAACAGACGGCATAAGGACTTCTTGGCTCTGATTTTGAGGCAATTGTTACAAGCGAGACAAGAAATTACAAGTGTGAGGATTGGATGCTGTATCTTAGTTACCTATCCTGTCTTCAGCTGGGTAGTTCTCCCTGCTAAGAGCCCGAAGACGACATTCAGTCATAAGCTCCACCATATCTTCAGGCTTCAATATTCCTTCATCGGCCTCAAGCTCTGAACCAACCATCAGAAGAGCCAAGGGGAGACCACCACATAGATCGATTATCTTATCCAAATGTTTTCCAAAATCGACTCTTTTGGTTGCAGCTTTACGCAACAATTTGGAGTCTGTTTCATTCATTGGGTGTAGAGTTTTGGAATAATATAATGATTTTATTTGTGTGAACAGAATTTCTTCTGTTGACGTGATGTACACATGAATATTTCGCCTGATCTTGGCCAGTGTAACAATACATGATTCAAAGTCTTTTTTCAAGCCTGGTTGCATCACAGCTTCACAATTATCAAACACTATGATGAAAAACTGATCTGAATATTGTCTAATATGTAATTTAATCTGTTTAAATGATGCAGTGCGCTGGTTTTCAGAATTCGATGTCTGCGAAAGGCCAAGCTTTTTGCACATCTGCTCGTATAGCTCTTTACTAGTTGTAAGAGTCTTCATGTATATATTAACTCTTTTGACCTGTATCAAACTGTTTTCTTGACGTATAATCCCTTCCACAGTATTTCTGTGTTTCTTCATTGTTCGCAATTTGCCAACAGATTTCATTCCAAATATACCGAAAACAACAAATCCATGGACCTTCCATGCATTCAAAAAGTCTTTAAGAAATTCTTCTCTCCCTTGGAAAGGAACGTCATTATAGGCTTCGGTATCCATCCCTGAAAGAAACAAAATACTTACAAGAATTGTAATATTTGTGCATTTGCAGTTTTTGAGCTACGATTATAAATAGAAAGGAGAACAGAAATTCTCATCTGTTGCTATGTATCGTGGCCATTTAGTACTAAAGTAAGGTACACACTATTCTAGGTTAGAAAGTCTACATTAGGCAGGTCTGTCATTAACTGTCCCGTAACATATATCGATCAATTTTCTTCTACCCCGTACAATGATATTTGGCCTCAAACATCACCCATATCTGAATTACAGAGTGGTCGAAAGACTTTCCTGAAAGAACCATAAATTACTGACACTATTCCAGGCAAAAATAAAACAATAACAAAAGTGGTCCGGACTACAAATGCTAGATATATTCATTTTCTTTCTTTCTATATGTCAAAATTAAATCATCTAAGTTTTATTGTGTGATGCTTTGGAAAAGTAAATATTTGATTTGGATTAGTTTATTTGGTGAGAACTTTTATTTTTCGACAAGGTATTGACTCTCATTAATAAGAGATGTTGTCATTGACTTAGAATACTTTTTACAGTCAAAAGTATTAGTAAAAAGTAGCCTTGTACTCTAATAAAACTGTAAGGAAAAATCTTAATTACTTTCACGGAGACAATAGATACAAGACGAATAAATGACATTGTCATGAAAAAACATACGTCTCTCTCACTTAATAGGGAGTTAATCCCGGGCCAAACAAATTTAAGAAACAACGTTAAACACAATGTAGCATGAAAATTATTTGTTGTAGTTGTACGTATAAAATTGTCTGCGATGATAAATATAAATCTGTTTGTGTGCGCTCACTGGAGCACAATACCGACGCACCCTGCAACTTTCTAAAATGCACAGAACATCGCATCCAAGATAGAGAGCTAAGACGCATAATATAGTTATTGAATCAAAACGTAGGTTACTAAAATTTAGGTCTGATAGCGAAGTCTAGGTTTTTCTTCATGAAAGTAAAGAAATCAAGTTTCATAAGTCTAAATGTAAACGTGTTCGTAGATATAATGCATGAAAATACTCAGTAATGCATACATAACAATATAACGTCGACAACAAGAATTGCAACTGCAAGAAAAACAACACTAACCTCGCAAAATGTAACTCACGCTTTAACGAAAAGAAGCTAAATATAATTACCATATGATATTACACTATAAGAATATGCTCATCCTACATCGATAATAAGCATCGATATAAGTATATATGTATGGAAATGTTCGGAAAGTCTGTTGCCACTTAACCAAGAGTATGTACTTTAAAGCTTTTTATAAACTGATCACAGGGACAGGCTGTCTCGTCCATATGACCCCAAATAATGGACATATTTAATGCCAATGATGAAAGATGCATTTGCTGAAAATCTATTAACGATTACAAAAGACATAATGCCGGCTATAAACTATTCATTTCACTCGCAATCACTAAAGATGGCATATATCATTATATAAACTTAGGCACACAGAATGAGAATATATTTCGGGTCATAGAAAATAAAACAAACTGAAACAAAGAAAACTGAATCGTTTACCTGTTACCAAAAGATTGTGAAGGCATTGCTTTTGAAAAATTACTGAATCTTTGAGTAAATTCATGAAATCCCCGATTCACTTTGCGGTTTCATGGGATTGCTGAAAATCTTAGAGATTTCGCGAAATTAGAATAATTAGATAGACGGAATCGCACTTAGATCAGTATGTTCTCTCTCTTTCTCTCTCTCTCTCTCTCTCTTTCTTAGTTATTGTTTGGGTTTCTACTAAACTTGTAGAGTTCGATACCTAGCAAATTGCATGAAATATTTCAGTAAATTGTGAAAATATTGCAACTTGTGCAACATTTTAATTCAGAGTGATCGTTTTTGTAAAGATTTATCGGAATGTGGCTGCATGATGCTGCTTTACTACCAGATGAGTATGATCTTTCTTTCTTTCTCTGTATATATCTCTCTCAAACCAAATTCACAATTCTACAAAGAGCGGAAGTAACACTAACTGTTGTTAATGTTAGCAAAACAAAACAACACTTTATTAATTGGCTGTCATGAATCACTTTCAACACATTTGGACAGTGCCTACTTAGAAGAATAATGCCAGGAAGTAAACAACGTTTATGTTATTGAATGAAAAACTAATTTCACATTTTTCCCAGAGATTCTATGTAAAAACAACTTTGTGGAGTTCATGAAACATAGGTTATACTGGGGTTACAATTTCATCCCTTGTTGATTTGAGTATATTACGATTTGCAATACTGCAGTAGATATGAAGAATACAAATCATAGAACGTTTAAAAATAAAAACATACATTGCATAAAAATGGTTATCAGTGAATACTTGGAAGTATTTACATTTTTATTCCATTCAACCTATTTGTGTTGTAATCAAACTTCGTTACAAAATAAACAATAACTAAGCATTAATGATAATATGAGAATTCTCCTAAAGAACATAGAGATAATGACATTGTTTTGGATTTGTAATAATTTTGATTCAAGTGAAATTTCGAATAAAATTTCCAGTCATCAATTTAATTTTATATCTCTATTTGTTATACTGCGAGATTTGAAAAGAGGCAATATTTTCACAATTTACTGAAATATTTCGTGCAATTTGCTAGGTATCGAGTCAACCTTTTTAAAGTAGAAATCGAGTAATTTTTTAACCAGAGTTTTAACATTAAAATCAGCAGAACATGCCTCAATTATAATTGATAGGAGTACCTATATTGCAGTATTGTAATTACAAGTAGGTATAAATAGTTAATTCGCTGCCACTTATGTCTTTTTTTTTTTTTTTTTTCTTCAAAACTTCACCAAAAACTTCACATTTAGCTTAGAATTATCCCCTAAACATGCATATGTAAAGTTGAGGTTCCTCCCGCGTAATATCAGCGACCACTAAAGTTTTAATAGATGAACGCTAGGGTGTGAAGACACCTGTGCATGTTCTTTCATGTATATTTCTATGGGTTGTTTAAAATAGTTTTGAAATGTTTTCGCCTTTTCATTTTCTGGTGAAGTTTTAGAAAGTAAGAAACGTTTAATTGCTTGTTTAAGAGGCAGCTGAATAACTATTTTACCTATTCGTAGTTCCAATACTGTATTCTAGGTGGTACTTCTACCAGTTAAAATTAATTACAATGAATAACTTGTACTGTACTCATGTGAAGTTATACGGCCAAAATACATGGTATAATAATACTTTAACAGTGGGATAAACCCTGTCTAGATAGGTTTCGCAATGAAAGAAGGTAGTTTTGTTCTTTATTGTCAATTGTGCTTCTTTAGAGGAAGTATATGTACAACGTATTACACTATATCATTTTAAAAACCAAGAACCTCAACAGTGTTGTAGAAAATTGAAGAGTTAAATCGATACACATTATAATACATTTACCACGATTTTATCTGTTCCGACAAAAATTCTTTAATCTATCCATAATTTGTTATATCCTTATTACAATGTATATATTCCACTTCATCATGTATAGAAAACTATGTCATATCAACCACAAAATTCGTTGTAACCGTGATGGTAGAAGCTTATGTTTACTGAGTTTTTGAATGATCTGTTGCGGAGAAAGAATGGGGAGGGCATTTTCATTATACAAAACGGTACATCGATCTACATCTCACCTCTCCATTATATTCTGACAACGAGAAGGCGACATGGGCGTACCGATACATTTATAGGAAATACAATTATTTTTTCCTTTTAAAATCAGTATATATATATATATATGCCTTGAATAGAGGATCAATATTATTGTAAATTTATGATGAAAATAGTTACAGTAAATCAAGGATTGAAAAAGGAAAACACTGAGTTACCTGAACGTCCGGAACACCAATCAATACACTTAAATCATCAATCTCTTTGGTGAGATATATGTTATTGAAATATCCGACCTTGAGTTACGTATATTTTCAAGGCATTACACGTTCTTTGAGAGTAAATGAATGATCATAGGTTTTGAGAACCTGTTCCCGAACAATTACGAATAAATTATAGATTCAGATAATGTCATTCAAGACCGTATTTCAAGCTCGGACGGTTTATTACAATATTGAATAAACTGTGATGTATATATGCGTGACTTTAAACTGTGTAAAATCTGGCAATAGACATAAATTTAAGATCGATTTCAGTTCTCTATTACACTGTCGAGGCTTGGGCAGGTAATATTCTTGTAAACAGGTCTAACAATGGGTACAATGAAACGGAACAGGTATCTCTTCATTCTGCTGTAAGTCCTGTGGGCTGACTTATGAAGTACAATTCACTAGGAGGAAACCGCCATTTTGAATCCATTGAAATCACCACCTCCATTGCAGAATCATTGTGGATCAGTGCTTAGCGTGTCAGATTCACGACCAGAATGGTGCGGGTTTAAATCCTGCGCAGATAAGACCGGTAGCCGGGGTGTATCTCTGGGTAAGCACCCTACTAGAATGGCTTCAGCACGATATAGCCTTTCATGTCTTGATGTGCCGTTAAACACAATCAGTGACTCACCACTACCTATTTCTTTCTATCGCCAGTTCAACGAAATGCTATATTCGGGATACAACTTTAATTGGACAGTTGTCGACAACTTTTAGGTGGCGCAAACATCCATGTAAAATATGTACAGTGTTTTTTTTTTTTTTTTTCTTTTTTTTTTTTGCTCTTGTCTCGTTTGTATAATCATCCTAGGTAGCTTTGTGCCCTTGAGAAAGAAATCGGTAGATTCAAATGTTGGTCAAATTATTAGTTAGTATTTACGTGAATCTGAAGTAATCTAGTCTCAGTAGATGTGAAATGAAAATTTGAGCCCCAACAAAGACCCCCTGACCAGTGCATATGGTCCAAGGACAGTTATCATTTTCATTGAAAGTGACATACTATATGCTTTCAGTGTGTAACATTTTATATTTGGTGGATTACTTTGTGCCAGCATTAAGTGTTTTGAGTAATTCATTGGACTAAACAGTTTTCACACATGAGTGTACACGTCCGTAAACTGAAACCTCGAACTTGACTTTCACTTACACCTTCGGGTCGTAGCGATTTGTATCATAATGGCTGACAGATTGTTTTCAAGAACACAGAACTTCCCTGCGGATGAGCCCGAGAAACATTCTAAAAATAAAACTTGCAGTGTAAGCACTGCTTCAAGTGTTCGCGCTATATCACAAGCTGGAAAATCCACACAAAATGAGACGATTTCGTGCGCCGAATCCTTATTTAGAGATGCGTGTGAATTGTTCAGAAAATAATCATAATCTGTAACAGGTTATTGATTAGCTCTGTTGATATTTTTGACGACTGGTCATTTGAGTAAAACTGTAAACATTATATCTTCACTGCTTAGTTAGCACAGAGTATCGTTTCAATCTATTAATATGCATTTTTAAATGGGAATAAATTCTCTTTTCAATTCGTCTAGGTACACGTGAGCTCTGATTATTGTTATATGAATACTGTTGATTATCCATAGGATATTACTAACCTGCACCTTGCTTATCAGAAACGCCACCTGCAACCAACGCAGGAATCACACCACATATATGCAGCAAGGATATTGTTCCGTTTCATTTTCATACACTTGAAGCAGGTAGGTAAAATATATAGTTATTTTCATTATGAATTGCAGGGTACTGGATGAATATCATATTTTTAATTTAAATTTGTCCTCAAATGAGATACTGGCTATCTTAGAAGAATAAATTATATTTTTAATCTATGTTCAGTTAATGTTCTATTGTACCATTCCAGAGCAGTGCAGTAATTTCATATTGGTATGGGTATTGAGTTATATTATCATTAGTACTGAACATTTATTCAGTTAGTAGGTAATGTGTTCATGAAGCTAAATAATGAATAAATCGTGCAATAGATTTTTCGTGTGCACATTTAAACATGTTGTTGTATATATGCTTGAAAAATGGTTGTAATCGCAGCGATATATGGCGGCATTCTGAAGTCGACAACAGTGAGTTTTGTTTCCCTAATGGTGCACTGTGCTGTTTTGTTGAGTCACTGATGATAGCTTGTGTGACCCAAAATGAGTAACGGGGTTTGTCGCACAGGGATTGGCGGAACTCGTAACGCCCAAGTCCTACGGCCCTCGTTATCATGTGAGAGTACCGGGGAGATGTATTTTCCTTTGGACAGGCATGATAGAACAATTCCACGTCAATACTAAGCAATCTCTATGCTAATTATTGTATTAGGGACGCTAACTTAGTGTAGATCAATTGTAACTCATATGATCATGTGGATACGAAACTTATCATGTAAGTATTAGATTATTCTCATTTCAACAAGAATTTTATCATATAATAGTTGACATACAACAAACATGCAATCACATGATTGTAACTGTGCCCGCCTTTTATTCAAACGAACAAACACATTCTAAGTAGTAAATGGTCAAGATAAAATGGGACGGGAAGATTGAGTCATATATAATTAGTAAGTCTGTGGTACCTCAATTGATCTTATGATTGCAATTATTGGACAAGCAAGCAATATATATATATATATATATATATATATTGGGTAGGCATGCAATGTATGGGTTCGTTGAGGTAAAACCTGCATAATAAGTTTTAAAATATTGTTCTCTTTTCTATTAAATTCTACTGAATTGTTATATATCGCCCTTTGTCTTTCAACAATCATGTGCCTAATCTCTTTATGAGAATACTTACAATTACCCTAGAAAACATTCTATGCGAATGCAGACAGTTTGAAGAAAAATTACTAACGTAGCGTAAATCCCTATCCTGTAATTCAGAATGGGGCCGAATGCAACACTTTCTATTTGCCCGATAGCTGTAAAAAAAAAAAACATCTCTCATATTCTTGTTGAGCAATCTACGAATTTATCTTGAATCCATCATGGCCCCCCTACATTTTATTTTACCCTCGTTATTCCATTTCATTTAATTTGTTTCTTTTCTTCATGTGTTTATCGATCCAATGATACTTCATATTTGAATCAATATATTTGGATGCTATTAGAGTCTGTATTCTTAATAGTCTATCAGATAATTATGGATGTTGGACCTTTTGTATGGAACTTTTGATGCACTAGGTTGCTTGCTTTAAAGGTATATCTGCACACAGTGGCTATTCGAAAACGGGGCTTATTGTTATATCTCAACAAGCCTTAATTTCATTGGAAACTTAATAAAATAATGAAGCGAGAGAAAAAGGATGCATCATTTGGAACATTTAATTCAGTCAGCTTTAAAGCTTCATAAATATTAACACGAGGAAAGAAGACGTGCATACCCCTGATCAGCTTTTACTCAAATGTTAAACAAGGTAAAGAAAACAAACACAAAGAAACCATTCGTAATTTAAACATTTACATCATGCGCATTAATGAGCATATTTTAATTGCATCTGTAAGCAGCAATAACAGTCCACGATGTACCCTTGAAGCGTAATTAAGGGCAGTGTTATCGTCTGCTCAAAATAATATTTATTATGAACACACCTCCAATTACACCTGTCAAAGTTTAATATATTTTGCTTCAACAAGGGAAAAAGAAAATCATCGTAACGGAACAAGAGGTTTATTATTGTGGCGGTATACGTGTACCGACAGTCCGGGGTGATCTTTTGTTAAGGTGTTATAGATTTGACACGCACTCGTCTGATACGTGTACACTGATCTGTATTTGATTCATAAAACGTTAGATACTGGTGCAAGTAGAGAAGTTGTCCCAATGCTTCTACTAGTTAATAACATTTCGAAATCACAGCTCTCGGTTGGAATCTGCATTTTACCTAGTTTACACAGAACTTGAAGTTTCGCGTGAGCACTTGGTTAACTTTTTCAAGGTAATACCTGAATCAGGAATTAAATGACACGCTGGACAAAGTGAAAAATATATACTTATATTTTCACATGTGAAAATACAAGATTTCCCATTATGTCATGCGCGAAGCTTGATTGTGCGTGTCTACAGAAGTTATACTTGCTGCAACAAAAGCGAGCACTTTGTGAGCTAGAACAAATAAATATGAACTGATTTACATTTGAGACACGTAAATTATTTTTTGTTGAAATTTGACTCGAAGTCGTTCGCGTCTCATGAAGTTATTTCCTCTTACTTTTGTGAGAGCCATGAAAAACCCGTTGTGATGCATCGCTTAATCGGACTTACTTTGTGGACAGATGAGGTAAAATAGTTTAAAAACTGTCAAAAAATGTAATTTACTGCGACAGATGATGTCATTCCAATCCTAGCGTACTCTTAAGTTGCTGATATTTATATGAGTAGTCTATGACAGTGATGTAAATTTACGAAAAGAAGGCTCTTGCACATACATACATACATACCAGGGAATTATATATCCTTCCAACAGTATATTAAATGGGTCCAGTGTTTGCAGTTATGAAAAACACATTGTGCGCACTCTGTGAAAACCAAAGAAATGCAATTTTTCAGTTCTTTTTTGTTTATATTCCTTGCAAACACAGCAATGTTCACTATCCTCAACAACATCTTCTGCTTCACTTTCTGATGACACAGGGACCACCTGCAACCCTGAAGGGCCTGGTTGAATAAATGATGATAACTCTTTATTATGGCTTTCTTTTAACTTTTTCACTGGTTTTCTTATCTTTCTTGGAGATTTCCTTTTCAAGCTTTCATTTTTAATTTTATTTGGCCATTTATGTTATGTATATTGTGTGTACTTTCCAGTTGCTTTTCTGAAAACTCTTATGAGGGTAAGTTATTCAAGATCAAGTGATAAAAATGGAGAAAAGCGTCTACATTGAGATCATAATAACTGTCTAAGGTATGAAGAAGGGCGTCTCACATGACATATGAAGAACATACATATTATAGATGACCTTGTTAATTTCTCATACAATTAAAATAATTGTTTTTGTTCACATTTTGCAAAGAGTTTTTATATTATTTCGTAGACCGAGAGTTGTTGGATCTGAAGTTGCGGCATACGTGTTGCACAAACACAGTTCTAGTTTTCTCTGTCCAAGATTTTAGCCTCCTCGATCCTTTTTTGTACACACCAAACTTATTCGGATTGTTTAAACTTTAATCCTTCAGTATGCTTCATAAATTGTTTTTCTCTCTCTCTCTCTCTCCTAAGTACTGAATATAAAGTGAATTAAAATATATTTATTAAGATTTTGCAACGTTTGACACGCATTAATTCAATGTATGCTTTATTCAGTTAAAATAACACGATCAGGTTGAGCACGTTTGAACGGATTTACTTCCCGCCGTGTAGGTATGTTCTTGTTGTTGTTGTTATTCTTGAGGTCCTTTCAGTTAATTTTTGTTTTCAATATGAGACGGGGACAACATATTACCACTATGTGGGCTCAGTCCCCCGACCGCCAGATTTAGATATATTAATTTCAGACCAACTTCTTATCCCATCAGATCATCATTCAAACCTCGGTTGACTGAGATGTATTTACTGTTAAAGTATTTGTTGGAGCCGCACAGTCTGTACATTTTATACCCGATCCATATCATAGGATTGAATATTTATATTGTGTTATTTTACGGCACCTCAGCACAAAAGTGGCTATGTAGTGTTAACAAAAGGTTAAGTTAAAAAATGTAATATTGAATTGCACAAATAATTAGGAAGATAAAGCCTTCCAAAAATAATGTATAATTAAGTACAACAAGATAAAATATAAAACGTAAAGATGTATAAAGTCTATAAAATATATATAAAATAACAGATAAGGGTAACACATATAAAATTCTAAAAACATTATTACAATTTGTTGCATAAACCGCATTGCATTAAAAAAATTACCAGATTCTCTCGGGTTTTATGTCCTTATATAGTTTCTTCAAGCAGTTCACATCAAAATACATCTGTCTCACGGGGTCGAAATCAATACACTCGAAAAAAATGCGCTCCACTGTCAGTGGGCTCTGACAGGGTACATACACCGGTCAAGGTTCACCCTTCAGGAGGTATGCATGAGTCAAGTATGTCTATCCAATAAGAGATCGGCACAATGCCCCCTCATCTCTCCGATTTGTTATATACGGGGGATGGCACTCTCCAATAGTGGACTTGATGTTCTTAAGTTTGTTTGTGGAGTTTTCATTCCACATATTGTGCCAAGTGTGACGAACATGCTGATTTATACAATATTTTAAGTCAGTATATGGAATCTTGCACTCATAAATGGGTGACTGTGTGGCAGCTTTTGCTGTTTTATCTGCCCCTTCATTACCCTTTATGCCAATTTGTTTAGGCAGTCAACAGAGCAGAATACTTTTCCCATATTGTGTGAGAACAACATGTTTCTGTAATATCTGGGACATTAACGGGTTGTTAGATTTAAGATTTTGCTAATTAATGTGGAAAGGGAATTCGAAAAACTGATATAATTTATTTTTGAGAGTTCCTAACGTAGTTTAAATCTTTGAGTATGGATGTAATTTCTGCAGTACAAATTTAGGTTTTATCTGGTAATCGGTTCGAGACTGTGCCATGGCGTGTTGAAATGTCAGTTCCAAATTTGTCTCCATCTATCGAACAGTCTGTATAAAGGGATGCAAGGCTACGATAGGAAAAATAATCTGAAAAAGGAGAGAATTAGATGAGGACGTTTTGGAATTGCAAAGGTTTTTATTATTTTGGGAGGTTTTGATAACCACGGTTCGTAATTGGGAATACAAAGTTTTGCAGATGTTTCAACGCTAATTTCTGCTGTTTCTAAGTGAATACAAATTAGTATGTCAAATGAAGTTTGGTTTCCGAACGTATTAGGTTTGGTATTTCAGTCTAAACACTACATCATTTGCGGGTTTAGATTGATTTGTAGATAGTTTGGTAGCATACTGAAGAGCCAGTTTCGATCGTCTGAGTTAAAAGTGATGGTTCACGTGCCTCAACATAGAGACTTTCTAAAGGGTAAGTTCTAAATCCACCCAGACGGAGTATAAGTCCTTAATCGTGTATCGGATCAAGCACCTGCAGGTAAGATTTACAAGCTCATTCATCAGTCGGAATTGTCAGTCATAGTTGAAAATACAGGGATGGATACTAAAGAAGTACGGATTTTCTTTTTCAAAATTGAAATTACTTTGCAGTGTATCATTTCCTTAGAATTTCTGCATTTATATCTACATTTTCTTTCAACTTATCTCTGGTAATTAAACATTTTACAAGGTCAGAGAGTTTCCATTTTTATTTAAGAGAGAAAGAGAGATTCAATCGCAGCTACCTATGCATAGGTTTGTGGCGAACATTATTCCTTTAAATGCCCACAAACATTAGTATGTAACCCTCAAATACCTTGAATATCATGCCAGTTCTACCTATATAATCGATCTGATTATATATATATATATATATATATATATATATATATATATATATATATATATATATATATATATATATATATATATAAGGCAACTATTGGTCAAACAGCATAGCAAATTTTCTAGAGATCACGTTATACAGATACATCCTAAACGTGATTTCGTCGCAGAAGGAACGAAAAAGAAAAAAATAAAGAATATGCGTTTTATTGCAAGATAGAAGGAGAGTAATTAGGAGGCTAACTAGCTAGACTCCCAGGGGTTTAGATTAACTAGCTAATCTGATAACCATAAGGTAAATTATTCATTTTATAAGCTAAATAACTTTTATCGCCATATGATAAAAGGGCGAGCTTATTTATCCTGACATTGTATTTCTTGTGATGGCATGATATACTTAAATGTATTTCTTGGTGATTTATAGTTTGGTTCAATATACAGTCTTCGTGCATATAAAATTTGAGATTCTTTTAAAAACATGTTTCCTAATAACGGTGCATAATTGTTTTCGTACTTATTATTTATTAGTGCTAAAAGCAAGAAACTTACGTCTAAGATCCCAACATTTTCCCATTTGTACATCATGTATCTCATCGTTTGAACAATCCAACAAATTTCTTGTTAGCTAATGGTATTCCATATATGTTATAATTTTGTAAACGTTTATGTCGTAAAACTGTATATTATGTTTCATATCGTAGTAGAAATGACTTGTTTCAACATTCTTGCGCAGAGAGTTTGTGCCTGTCGTTTTTAACATCATTTTATCACTATATTTGTTCCTTAGCTGTTTGTAGAAAAGTCATCATCAACAACTTATTTACTTGTAACACTGCAAAGCCACCATAAATTGCTTTGGCTAATTTTATTTGTTTGTTCTTTAAATTAACTTATACCATATTTTCAGCTACTTGTGTTCTTCTTGCAAATTAGATATCCTATTCAAGTTTACAATATTTCTTTAAATCAGTATATATTTTTACACTAGTTATCTTTCTTAAATTACCATTTGTTTTCCAAAGACCGCATTATTCATCACGTTAAAAAGTCTTTTTCAAAGTCAAATTTTGTTTTTTGTCTCATAGATATGTTAAATTCAATGTATGATTCTACTCAAGGCTCTTGATTGATTATAACTGCTTTAAGGTGGATAGAGACGGGGAGTGCCATGTGGAAAAAGAACTGGCATTTAAATAAAAGAAGCGAATAAAACTTGGGAACGGTGGAACTATTACATCCGTGGAGCCTTATAAATGTGTTTCTGATATAATGTGTTCATAAACCGACTTCTTGAAAAATTCATTTGTTGGGCATATCAGGCTTTCCCTATTCAGAAATGAGCGAATGTTCGAATAGTTAGTCACAAATTATTGCATCTATTCAAGTACTTGTTGTCTAATAGGCGTTTTAATAGGTCTCTTGCTTGTCTGAACGAATACTATACAATTATTGGAAATTCCGTCCGTGCTTCCGTCCAATTATTCACTGGACAACTTCATTACTTGTCCAAAACTCTGTTCACTCGCCTGTGCGTTTTGTTCTCCATTTTCTATCTCAATCTGACCATCTGTTTGTCCGTGTATAGGCCCGTCCTTCTATATGTTTACCCATCTGTCTGCACGACATTCCATCCTTTTATTCGTCTATAAGTTTGTCGATCAGTTCCTTCAGCCATTCGTTCGCCAATTGCCAATCTATCTATTCGCTCTTTGCTGATCCGTCCGCTTGTTTTTTTTATCTCTTCGTCCTTCCGCCCCATCGTCGGCCCGTTCGTCCTATTTTTATCCATCTATTATTGTGTTTGTCTGCCAATCTAAATATCTGAACAACCGTCTGTTTGTATCGACATTAAGTTGACTGTTTATGTCGTTTTCAGATACCTTTTCTTGAAACAGAAGATATACTAAAAATGTAATACACCACGAAAGTTTGCTTTCTTTTCATGTTTGTACCTCCCGTTTGGCACTTTAAAGGGGGATTGTTAAACTTGTGAAGGAAATTAAAAGAGGAAGCTATAGTGAAAAGAAGAGATTTTATTCTTCATCGTGTGCATACCTGCTTACCTACATACATGCACTGTACATATATACAACAACTGCATATTTGGAAATAACTATGAATGCATGTCATTTGAAAATAATAATTTGAAAATAATACTTCAAACGCACATGCTTAATGTTGTCTTTATTGTTTCCCATTTGGTCGAACATCAAAGCACAGCAAAACTAGGAAATAGCAGCTAATCTTGTACGCGATTCAAGAAATACATTAAAGGTGAGAAGAAGCAAAATTATATTGGTGCATGAAACAACAAATTTGCAAGTGTGTGTGTGTGTGTGCAGTGTAGTGTAAGTGTTCCACAGAGAGCGAGTGTATGCGTGTCTGTGTGTGCGCGCGGGCGCGTGAGTTTATATTTGCTAAGGGATGTCGACAAAAACAAATTATGTTGCTTTGACGTGTAATGCGATCAGGTGTCCTTCCCATAATTTTCTTCTATGAAATATATACCCATTCTAATGATCCTACCTTCATTCGGACGATCTCGGCTATTCATGCGAAACAACAAAAAAATGTTTTGGATGTATGTCAGCGTAGTAATTTGCAGAAAAATTAAATATTTTGTTCGCCCGAAATTTCCTCGCAAAAATAGAAACCGCAGTATATTCGGACCAACACGGTATTCTTAAGATTGGCTTGATCGTAGGTTTGACAGAGAAGCCGCGAATAAAAAATTTGATGCATTCGCAACTTCTCAATTAAACCTTGTTTAGTAAATAACAGAGGTGGTCCAAAAAGCAGCTAATGGCAGTTATTGGCATACATTCGAGGTATGATCCGTAGGATTAACAGAGAAGTCACGAATGTCCTACCCATAAAATTACAGTAAGTGGCAGTAACGTCCAAGGAAACAAGGGAGTTAATAAAAGAAATATGCTGAAGAAACTGTTTATAGCCTCTCTCTCTCTCTCTCACACACACACTCTCTCTCTCTCTCTCTCTCTCTCTCTCTCACACACACACACACACACACATATCCACATACACTAATATGTAGCTGCAATTATATATTATTATTCACCATGATTTCCAGTAATACAGAAAACTTACAATGACGATTAAACTGTTTGAATTGATCAGTTTTTCTACGAAGGTGAAGAAACATTACATTTATTTTTCTACTAAAGTAACTTTGATCTTCTTAACTTATCGAATATTAGCAAAAATAAACACCCTACATTACTAAAATAAATCGTTTGTATAAATTGATTAATTTCACCAGGAACACAATTCCCAACGACACAACTGAAAACCGTCGACGCCTGATGCAAAAGGCTTTATAAAAAATAAGAACATATTGAATAAACCTTTGGAATAATATAAATAATAAGAAACATATCTGTTTTGATAAATATTAACAAAAAAAAAAAGAAAAAGAGCATTAACTTCTTCCTCTCGTGCGTCTATGTATACATTGTAGTACACAAACAGAACACGTCACTGATATTTTTGGAACGTTGATGCACGTCATTTGATGTCATCGTCATTTTGCATTAAAATACAGTAAAAAGTAATATCCATGTCAAAATTAAAGCTGTTCGATAGAGTACCCATGTAGTAAATACATTTGGAAAACTATCATTAAAATATGACATAGGGCCAATTATACTCAAAAGCAAACCTAGTCCTTTATTAAGATAGTTAATATCTTGAATGACCTGGTATTAAATCTGCGTGGATTTACTCTGTGTGATAAAGTAAAACGTATAGTTTTTTCATAGACCTGGACATGTTATGATAGTACAGATGATCTGACAGAGCCTTTAAGACGTGATGACTGCTTCTCTGTAGATATTATTAATAAAAAAAAAATTATTTATGTAAGCAAAATGAGAGTGTATTCAGTCCTCATATAGGCTGGAAATTATAGTATTTATAACTGAATAATATGGGCCAATCAATCCAAGCGTCATACTTGTAAACAAAATTGTGGTGGATTGAACCCAGATTTCCGCCTAGAATAGTTTACATATTTAATTGACTACCACCTTACAGTCCAAAGGTACCCGCATACAAAGCAGATCAAATACACACTACACGATTAGTTCAAAAACAAAAATAATTTTTAAAAAAATAAAATAAAAGTTGCTATACTAATTGAAGCAAATTAGCCAGAAAGTGCTGGTCTTGTGCAAAGTACATGCATTCGGTGCCTTTTAACACAAAAAACAAACAAATGGCGAATGAGCCACCATGTGTACAAATGACGCAGCACAGGTTAGTCAGATTGTAGCTGGAAAGGTGTCGGTAACATGTATATATAACCTGCATGTATAACCGCGTGAAACTAGCAACACGAAATGTCCTAACTAATATCGGACAGGAAAAAGATTTGCAAAAGAAATGCTGCTTCTCCAGCGTAGGAAAGTTTTTTTTTTCCTATGTATATTGATATGGGAGAAGATTTCGGTAGTAAGGTGGCCATTTTGCAAAACGTTTTCATTTATGGAGATAAGCGCTGACTTTTTATCTTATATTTTTTTTGTGTCAGTGACCCTAATATAAGAACTGAACTATTGTGATGACTACTTGAGCTAGGTTTCTCTCATAACAAACGAGGACCACTGAAAACTACGCTCATAAAAATGTGTGGGTTAGTATCCCAGGATTCTCGTATACAAATTTTAACGACCTATGAGCCAGAGGTTACTCTCATAAAAATCTTACTACTGAAACAGAAGTTACTCTCATAAATATTTGACGAACAATCTGGTTAGCCAAAAGGCAAATATCCTACGAGGGAGTCAGTGGTCTGGGTCTTTATTAAAATTTTAAGGACCAGTGGCCTTAGAGGGGCGATCAAAGGTCAAGTGAGTCAGGTTTTTTTATATCCATAAACAAATTCTTACTACTACTGAGCCAGAAGTTGTTTCCTTTATTACTTTCGTAGCCATGTTTTTCGTAACGATTGGGAACAGGATGGTGTTCTCCTTGATCTTTTGGAAAGCTATGTATATGTTCATATCAGTACATATTCCTGAGCAAGTTGAGAATGAATATTCAAACCTGTATGAACTTTCTGGGTCCAGATGTCCGTTTCAATACTCACAACATGTTTTATTGTCTTAGAACTCTAAACGAACATGATAAAATCTTGATTGGACCTAACAGAGTAAGGATATAGACTACTAACAAACCATGAAAACAGAAACAATGAAAATACCGAGAGCTTTTCAATATGATCCCATTTTGTTATTTTCCACCCATTAAAATGATCAAGGTCCATTATTTATAGATGTTTTGTTAGAATTAACCCCAACTGAAACTAGAGAGAGGGAGTATACAGCAATTCCATTAGTACTCTGACTTCATCTCTAATTTCCACGGCCCGAAATAGGATGTGGACAAGTGCTTGCGACAATACTTGCCAATTGATTGTCAAGGATAATTCAGCTGCAAAGCTTCAGCAGTTAGAGTACTCCGAGGAAGAGATATATGACGTTTCATTTTTTTGGAGTAAAGCAATTGACGCTGATTCTAACCAAAACTAATCGCAACAATTTTGTTTTTCACACTCTCAATTAATATATAACTTTAGAAGAAACATTTGAAATATGCGACTCAGCATGATTTAGGGTTGAAAGTTGAACGGAACTAATATATAGTATGTCAAACATTGTTATACATATAATTGAACACATTTTAGCCTACATTTATAACCTTTTAAAGCTTAAAATATATAATCTGAAATGAATAAAAAAAAAGTTGCATAAGGTCTTATAAACAAATAAATCTTATTTCAACATTGTGCAGATTTAATTTCGAGTTATTCTTTCTTTCGGTGAGAAGATCCTTTCTGTTCATATGATCGGAGCAGACCCATTAAGAGGTCTGATTATTATTCCTTGAGTCACAAAATTTCATTTATCAATAAGTCTCCCTCTCAGCAGTATTCTGGGAAAAATCATCTCAATCTCAAACAAATATGTCTAAATTTCAAAACAGCACAACTGTTAGAAATCAAACATCTGATAAGACTGATCAGAAATTCTTATCTCTTCATACGTGCACTTATTGTAAAAAGAAAGGGCACGTCATTTCTGATTGCTTCAGGTTTGAAAAATAAGCAACATTATAAAAACAGAGCTGTTCCAAATGCTCGTTTTTTCAAAGAGGTCAAAGTCACGGTCTTGTATTGAAAGCAATACAATTTTTGTTGGGTCAAACAAACCCAAGTCTGATTCTATTTTGGAGACTTATGAACCATTCATGTCAGAAGGTTCTATATCACTTATTGGTGATTCTGATAAAACCTATCCCTATTAAAATATTAAGAGACACAACAGCTTCTCAGAGTCTTTTGTTATCAGGTACTTTGCCTTTGTTTGAGAAGTCTTATTCTAGTGAAAGTGTACTTATTCAGGGAGTAGAGTGCGGCTTTGTAAATGTTCCTCTCCACTGTGTCAATTTGGCATCAGATATAGTTTCCGGACCTGTGACTGTTGTGGAAGACACTTATTTAACTATAGAAGGTATTCATTTGTTACTAGGCAATGACCTAGCTAGAGATACGGTTGTGGTTAAACTGATAAGCCTTGTTTGGATCAAAGAGTTTATCCTACTGAGATTGAAATCTCTGATTTGTATCCTGCTTGTGGAGTTACCAGAGCTATGGCAAAAAGAGCTCTTTAGATTGATTAGGAACTTTATTCCTTTAGCTGACACATTTATTGCTCAGTCTTTTGATGAGGTTACTTTCTCTCTTGAATTGATCAATCAAAAGGTGTTGATCACAGTGATCTTCTTTTCAGAACTGATTCTCCCTATTCTAATCATGGTAACAAAAGACAATCACTCGTTGTTGAACAGGAACAAGGTCATGAGGTCACCTGTTTGTTTCATAGGGCTATTAGTGAAACTGAAGCCACACAAGTCCCAGATTGTTACTTTGTGAAAAATGGGGTCCTTATGTGACAGTGGATACAACCTGAGGTACCCGCTTGTGACGAGTGGTCAGTGAGTTATCATATTGTCGTTCCGATGTCATATCGTCATATCGACAGGATATTCTTAGTCTAGCCCATGAAACTCCCTTGGCTGGTCATTTCGGAGTTAATAAGACTTATCACAAGATTTTAAATCATTTGTATTGGCCGAAACTTAAAAGTTATGTTTCTAAATACTGCAGATCTAGTCACACTTGTCAAATGGTAAGAAAACCCAATCAGAAGATATCTAAGGCTCATCTGCAACCTATTCCTGCATTTGACGAACCATTTAGTAGAATAGTGGTAGCCTGTGTCGATCCTTTACCTAAGGCCAAGTCAGGCAACCAATACTGGTTGACCATAATATGTGCTTCTACAAGATTTCCAGAGGAAATTCCTTTGAGAAATATTAAAAATAAAACCATTGTAAAAGCTTTGGTAACGTTTTATACACTTGTTGGTCTTTCCAAATCTCTCAGTCTGATCAATGGCCCAATTTTATGTCTGCAATTTTCCAACAAGTTATGTATGAATTAGGCATCCAACAGTTTAAGTCGACCTCCTATCACTCTGAAAGTCAAAGAGCTTTGTAAATATTTCATCAAATTTGGAAGCATATGATGCGGTCATATTGCTTTGATACAGGAAATGATTGGGATGAAGGTGTTCATTTGTTGTTGTTTGCTGTTAGGGAATCAGTTCAAGAGTCATCGGATTTCAATTCTTTTATACTGGTTTTGGGACATACTGTTCGTGGACCATTGAAATTATTAAAAGAGAAACGTCTTTCAAATGAAGATTCATAGATTAATCTTCTTGACTATGTCTCTGATTTCAAATATAAGTTGTCAAAGCCTTGTGAAGTAGCTAAAACTAATCTTCACTCTACTCAGTTGAAAATGAAACTAAGGTATGACAAAAAAGACACAGGAAAGGAGTTTTCAGCCTGGTGATAAAGTCCTGGCTCTCTTGTCCATACCTCAAAATCCCCTACGGGCTAAATTGTATGATCCTAATACCGTTGAAAAGAAAATGAATTACTTAAATGATTTCATTAGGACTCCAGGGAGGCAGAAACTTAAACAACTTTGTCACATAATTAAGTTAAAGGAGTATTTTGACAGAGATAGTCCAGTTAAATGTCCAATCAATTTAGTTGTACCTATCCCACACAGTGAGAATGTAAACCATGGAATACAATCTGACTGTAATGACTCTGGTTTATCCAAACGTCGGAATTCAGAAATATTAAACAATCTGGACCAGAAATTGTCACATCTAGAACCAAAGAAAAGGAGTGAACTAGAACGGCTATTACATTAGTATGAGCACTTGTTTCCTGATGTTCCTACACGAACAAATACAGTCTATCATGATGCTGACATTGTAGATTCTACATCTGTGAAACAGGATCCTTACAGGATGAATCCTCTCAAACAGGAATATTTGAAACAAGATATTCAATATTTTACTGGATAATGATTTTATAGAACCAAGTAAAAATAACTGGAGTACACCTTGTAGTCTTGTGCCTAAGCCAGATAATACATTCCGCACGTGTACTGACTATAGAAAAGTCAACAGTGTCACCCAAACGGATTCATTTCCAGTACCAAGAATGGATGATTGCATTGATAAAATTGGAGATACGAAATATGTCACCAAGTTTGACCGTTTTAAAGGATTCTAGCAAATTCCATTCACAGAAAGAGCAAAAGAAATTTCAGTATTTGTAACTCCAGATGGGCTTAATCAATATAAAGTGATGCCTTTTGGTATGAACAATTCTGCGGCAACATTCCAGCGTCTTATAAACATGATAACATCTGGTCTACATAACTGTGACGCATACATCGATGACGTCATCATCTACAGCAACACTTGGGGAAAATCACTTCAAAACCATTCGGAAATTCTTCGATCGACTCAGTGATGCAAGTGATGTAAGGGTTGGTTGAGTATTGATTCAAGAAGACAAAAATAGTGTGGATCATCCTGTGTGCTATTTTTCTAACAAACTAAAGAAGCACCCAGAAAAATTATTCCACAATTGAGAAGGAATGTTTGGGCTTTGATATTGGCTTGAAACATTCTGAAGTGTATTTTACCACGGCTCTTTCTCCGGTTATTGTATTCAGTGATCACAATCTTCTTACTTTCATTAACAAAATGGAGTTTAATGCTGCAAGAATACAACATTGACATTAGACACATCAGGGGAAATGAGAATGTGATTGCAGATGCACTATCCCGTGTATAGAAGTACCATATTGCTTTTTTTATATATATATATTGTGTAATTCAGCTGAGTGTCATTCATAAGACATGTTCCTATATAATTGTGATTATCATAGTATCAGATGCATATTTAAAGGAAAGCTTTATTGCATAAATCTTTCTTTTTGTTTATGAGGGGAGGTGTTATGTATGATGTTTATATACTTAACTTTTGTCTATGATTGTAAGTTGTATGGTTATTTGAAAATACATACTTAACTTTTGTAAAGTTGTTAACATGGTATTTTCATAGGCTTTTCGCAATTAAATTTTTGTGACATGTGTCAGGTAGGCGAGTATTGTCATTGGCCTTTCGCAATTAGACTTATGTGACATAGGTCATGTAGGCATGTGTATTTATATACAGATTTTGATAAACAAATGCATTACTGTTCAAAATTTTAATTATAAAAGATCAGTCTCTAAGGAGTCTATTATAGCTGTGTTGTTGAAATCAGATATAAGTTGAGAGGAATTATTTATTTACAATATTCATTGGAAATATAAAAGTGCTCATTGACTTTTGGATTAATACATGATTTTGGGATTATGTGAACTCATTCAAATACATTCTGGATTACATATTGTGATACATCAGGACATTCAAGGCTATTGGAATTAATTTAAACATTCTATTATTTTGGACTTGTGATTAGGACATTTAGGATTATTGGAATTTAACTCACAAATTGTAAGAATCTTTTGAATTTTCAGTTTATTTGTCTGGAAATAAATTGCTTGTTGATTTTACTTACATTGGTGGTTTCACTTTCCTTCTGTTACATATTTTTAAGACCTAGAGTCGTAATAATACGGTGGTTGATAACAAAGGTAAAGAACAAAAGCAGTATCTTCTAAACAAAGCAACTCAGTGCCATAAACGTTAGCCCGTATATAATTTAACACGTCTCAATTCGAACATGACATCATTTATGTTGATGACGTCACATACTTAGTGGCGTCATTTTTCTCTGCGTCATATATGTAGGCACGGTGACGAAATGGCAGATGGGTTCATTTTGAACAGAGAGTGATTACGAAATTTTAGACAAAATTAGGAAAATACTTTACACAGATAAATGTTGATTTGATGCTCTTTACGTATCTGAAGGACTTAGTGCATCTGAAATCAGCAGATGGATGAAACGTTTTAGTGATGGTTGTGAGACTGCTACAACTGATATACGAAAAGGTAGGCCACAGACATCTCTTTCAAAAGAAATATTCGATTCTGTATATGTGCAGAAAGACTGACGCGTTACTTTCAGAGAGGAAGAAGACAATTTTGATATTTCATACAGAAGTTCAGAGGAATGTCTGACAAAGGACTTTGGAATGCACGGGGTTTGTGTCCGTCGGGTGCGCATATTGTTTGATAAAGAACTAATGGGTTTAAGTGTAAAGATCTGCAGGGAATTAGTATACAGGTACAAAGTAGAAGGCTATCATATATTAAATACCATCATTACATGTGATTAAACTTGGATACAATACTATGAACCCAAGAGTATAATGCAAAGCAGTGTACGGATGGACACAAGTTTGCTATCTGTTGGAAAGGTTATGTGCATTATTTTTCTTCAGTACAAAAGGAATAATTTTGAACCACATGGTAAGAGAGAAAACCACAGTGAATGGACAGTACTGTGCTACAGTACTCAGATATAATTTACGTGAGTCTATTTGCAAAAAATGTCCAGACCTACTGAGGGGTAGCTTTATTTCACACTAGGATAAGTTTGTAACGCAGATCTTATACAAACTTGGCGTTGAAGCCCTAAATGACTCACCATATGTCGCAGATTTAGCTCCTTGCGACTTCTGGCATGTATCCAAAATTGAAAGATTCGTTACGGGGAAACCATTACGAAATCAGGGAAGAACTGACAGATATAATTATCGTTACGAATGCTGTCACGTGACGGGCTGCTGCACGTGCTCAGGACATGAGTTGCAAGATGGGGGAAGTGCATTATGTCGTACGCACATACCTGCGTTTCTTCCTTTGTGTATTTAAGTGAATTTTCATGGTCCTATGAGATGTAGATGCTCACAACTGTCCTACCTTTCAGCCCAAATATGAATGTTTGTCTCATCTGGCTTCTTGTAAAAGAATTATCTTCAATTGTTGAATAAACAAGTGCAAGTTATATGAACTTAAAGTATTAAATGAATGATAAAACGTTTGCATCGAAATTGATGTTAACTGAAATATATAAAGGGCAAATACTAGAACTTATCACTTGGTAAACGATTATTTTGAAACAAACGTAGATAATTTGAACAAATAAATAAAAGACACAACGAGTATTGACATGTACATAAATGCAGGTATTATATGGGCTGATATTTTACAGTGATTTTTTTCTAAGGCGATTTGGCATTGATATCATGCAAATGCAGTGTATTATAGCATTAAAAATCCATTAAATCACAACATACAGAGAAACCGTTTGAGGTTGCGCAACTGTTTTAAAAGTACTATCAACTTCAGCGAAATAAACCCACACACACTGTTAGCACATTTTTTTTTCTCTTTCAGTTACAATACTGTATAACATTCTGGCATTTGGATCCTTGCACCAAATTAGACCCAATCTTGGATTTGTCAATTTTTCTCATTGAAAAAAAAAACGAATGGTAATTCAAATCTAAAAGATGTCTGATTAAAGACTTAAACGTTTGAAGAAAAGTAAGAGAACGTCTAAATACTTCTTCAATATTAACAAGAGCTCTAACAATGGATGTTCAAGTTAATAATCAAAGTGAACAAGGTAGTGTCAAAAATCTAACACATAATATTAACTGTGCCGATTACTGCTCGAACGTATAATCGAATTAAAATAATCATTAACCATAAAACTAAACTTTTCTTTCTCCGGTTTGTATTACATTTCAGATATTGTCACTAATGTCATTAATGTCAAACTTCAGAAGGCGCGAGTAAAAGTCCCACATGGTGTTATTCAATATAAACAATTGATTTGATTTAGCAATAGTTCGAGAGATCGATCCAAATTTTTATTTTGTTCCAGAACATACATATTAAATTCCATCGAAACACCATCCAGGAAGTTTGAAATTGAGATAGGCTTTGAATGATTCGCCTTCCTAATCAAAATTAATTAATAGGATAGAGGAAGTGCTTGCAGAAACCTGAAATGGCAGACAAGGATCATACGATGGTTATATATAGAAAAATGAGAACCTTTACTGCAAATATGCCATATTATTTAACAAAGTTATAATTATAATCTGCCTGATATCTCATGCTGATTGTTCATATCCACCAGCAACCAACGCAGGGATTACGCTACCTATATGAAGCAGGGAGAGTTTTCCTTTCATTTCATGCATTTGAGGCAAGCTAGTAAATTATATGCTGTTATTGTCGTTATATATTGAGTAAAACATCATGGATAGCATGCTTCTAAATGAAAGCTGTACTCGCCGGAGATAATGTTTAATTTACAAGAAGGAATGATATTTTTTAATCTATGTCCAGTTGATCTTATACTGTACAGTGCAGTAAAATTGATATTGATATGGGGATTAAGTTATATTGTCGCTTGTACTGAACATTTATTTCAGTTGGTAGGTAATGCGCTAATGGAGCTAAACATTTAATAAATGGTGCTATCACTCTTTCCTGTGCACATTTTTGCATATTATTTTATGTATCCTTGTAACATTGTTGTAATCTCAGCCACACTACACACTGTGGCGGTATTCTAAAGTGAACAACGATGAATTATGTTGCCCGGCTATGTGTTATGCTGTTTAGTTGAGTTACTGATGATAGCTAGTGTGTGACCGAACATGAGTAACGGGTTTGTATCACGGGGCTTTGAGAAGCTCATGTCGACCAAGTCCAAAGGTCTTCGTTACCCTAAAATATTCATGGGGAGTTGTATTTCGCTTCCTACCGTTATAGTACTATGAGTTCATTGTGTTTTCTCTGCTAGGCTATATGATGGACGTTGATACAAAAAATAACTGTGATAATGTTCTAGTAAAGACGCTAACGTAGAATATTTAGTAGCATTCTGAAGTAAAGAACGATGAGTTATGTTGCCGTATGATTACCTATGCTATTTCGTTGAGTCACTGATGATAGCTTGTGTATGCCCCAAAATGAGGAACGGGTTTGTCCCACATGTCTTTGAGGAGCTCGTGACGACTACGTCAATTGGCCCTTACTACCCTGAGAGAGACCTGTGGCAATGTGTTTCCCTCTAGACAGTCATGGTAGGATGATTCCATGGTGTTTCCCTAAACAATCCTGGTGCTAATTTTCAAGTAGGGACCCTAGCTTATTATAGTTGAATTTTAACTCATATTCTAATGCGGACAGGCGAACTGTCGTGAAAATAATATACCTTTTTTCATTTGAAACAGCGTTTTATCATATAATAGTTGATATACAAAAGCCAGAACTCACAAAATTGTAACTGTGCCAACCATTTCGTCAAATGGACAAACAAGTTTAAAATAGTAGATATTCAAGATAAATTCTGATGGAAATAAGTTCAGTAATACTAGTTAATAAGTCGGTAGTAGCTCATTTCATCTTGTTATTGCAGTTATTGGACAAATTGAGTAGACGTGTTATTGATGGGTTCGCAGATGTAAAACCTGCATGATAAGTTTGTTAAAAAAATATAAAATGTTCTCTTTCAATGCAAATAATACAGTATGTTTATATGTCTACCTTTGTCTTTCACCAATCATTTGCCTAATCATTTTAAGAAGATACATGCAATTAGTCTCTAGAAACATCTTAGCAAAATGACTAACGTACCGTAAATCCCTATCCTACAATTCAGAATATGTCAATTGCTGCGATTCACAATGTAGGAATTTCTACTCACGCGATGTCTGTACCAAATAATTGAATCTCAGGTTCTCTGGTCGCTATTAAAATCTGTATTCGTAATAACCTACTAACACATTTATGGATATTGGACCTTTTGTACGGAAATTTCGATGCAATAGCTTACTTTAAATGTTTATCTGCAAATCATGGTGTTTCGAAAAAGGGACTTTTTGTTATATCTCAACAAAATCTTAATTTTATTGGAAACAATGAAGTCTGGGTGAAATTGGTGGCATCATTTGGAACATTTTATTCAAGCAAACGTAAAGCTTCATAAATATCGAGGAGAGAAAGAACGATCTGAATAACTCCAGACAGAGGCATCGTCTGCTTACAACAATATTCACTACGAACATACCTCTAATAAAACTTCTCAAATTATACGATAGCTTTTTAGCTTTTTCCAACGAGGGCGCAAGAAAACCAGTGTAACGGAACGAGAAGTTTATTCTGGTAGCTGTATACGTTTATCGACAGTCTGGGATTTTCTTTTGTTTAGCTGATGTAGATTTGGGACGCGCTCACCTGATACATGTACAAGTACCTATATTTTATTCATAAACGTTAGATACCTGTGCAGGTAGAGAAGCTATCCCAATACTTCTACTATTTAGATAACGTAGGAAAATCACAGTTGCAAATTTGGATCAGCAGTTTTTCTAATTTACTCAGAACTTGAGCTTTTTTTTTAGCTTTTGGCGTGAGCATCCGGTTTGCCAATTGATGGTCATACAACAGATCTGCTGAATCAAGAAATCAATGACACGCTGGCCAGTATTTCAAGAATAAGCATAAAGATGACTCCTACATTTATGCTGAAGGTACAGTATTTTCTGTCATTTATTATGTTTCCACATCACATAAATTGTTCACGTGCATTAGTAAAAGAGGTTGAAAACTTGTAATGGAGTCGAGTTAATAAGACAGGAGGCCGTTGATTGAATATGATCATCAAGAGATGTCTTGTAGTGCACACATACATATGCACATACATGCTCATTCGTCAACAAACACATTACGCACATTATTGGTTTGAACTCCGATGACAAAATGGCAGCCTAGTTTGTTTTGACCTACAAAAGAAGTAGCAAGATCGGCATCTATTTTTTTTTCAAATGATGTAACCGTAGGGTATATTCCTGACAATTCAAACAAAACACAACGATAATAATAATAATAATAATAATAATAATAATAATAATAATATGAACAAGAACTACAAAAAGGTAGTAATTATCAGTTAGTTAATGAATAACGGACTAAGTGAAGGAATTATTTCAATGAAAAAAATGGGCTCTCAACAGATATTGATTCTATTTTACTTTATCTACACGTTTAGATTCTTGATTGAAGCCATTTGGTTTCAGTGCTCTTAGGCGGCGTATCCAATAAGATTGTTTTTCTTTCCCAGTTTCGGAACTCCAGTTTCGGTTGTGCGCAATGGCAGTTAGTATAATGTCACTTAAAGTATGGCTAGGGGAAGAGAAATGTTCTGCTACTGGACTTGTGTCCAACTTCTTTGTCATTCCTTTCAGATCTGTCGCGATCATTGTACAAAAGTTTTGAAATAGGGTTTTTTTCCTATAAGGGCCATGGATGAATTGTCTCTGCAGATCTGGTTGGCTAAATAGCCTCTCACTTTGTTTTCAAATAGGCGAGCTAAAAGGCAAGAAATACTTGATAGAGGAAAACAACATACCCTTCTTGGAGACACTTTAGTGCATCCTTTTCTTAGTTCAATTTATATATTGGCCGTGGAACAAATACAGTCGAAATAAAAGAAACAGCAAGGGGGAGCGTGTGATAATACCTGATATTTTGAGAACGATGTGGCTCCCAGCACCTTTTGAGCAGGAATATACCCCAAAACGCACCCAAGAAATAAAGACAAAATAAAGTGTCCCAAGGACAAAACCCAACCCCCTCACAAGCCCGGACTCTCGTAGGTTGAAACTTATTTCACAATTGGTTAAGCAAAGCTGCACAAGTTTTTTTGAGTGACTATAGGTTGACAGGAGCTAGTAGGTCCGACTCTTCTTTGTTTTTTGATAGGAATTTAGTTAGGCATGGTTTAAATATCATATAGGCTGGTATTGAAGGTATGTCAAATTATAAAGAATAAAATATGCACTAAATTGCATTTAAATTTGTTTATTATTTTACCCGATTAGGGATTATATGACTACTGGGGGACGACGAAATGCATTGTCCCATACTGCTCCATGAACGGACGATTCTCTGGCGTTGCACAAAACCAACTCCATTATTGGAGGTCGGCCTGTCGCAAACATCACCCATACTATTGAGCTCTTTCGCAACAAAACCCCCGTCGTCTTTACACAGACCCACCGGCTCGCATAGAAGCACCGCGAGAAACATAACGACCGCGCGCAGACGTATCACGGTTCATCCGTTGGAGTGGCCAAAGGGAGTGGACGCCAGAGCGGAAGGGGCCAGAAAATATTCCCTTGGGTAGTTATTTGGGATGAAGTCTGCACAGTGCCCAGAATCATCCTCGTAAATTTTTCGGCTTTCTGGAGCAGAGAGGCTGCCAGGTCAGCTGCTTCTACGATCAGGCCAAACCCTATCCGTTGAAGGCGAGTGTCGACATAAGTGGCTTCAGGATTACATCCAGCACTATGAATGGGTGACAAGGGACTACCCCACCAAGGACGAGCTTCTGCAAGATCATAAGAAGAAGATGCAGCTCCAGTCTGACGAATTCAATTGTCAACTAATGCATAAGGTCCTACCTGTCTGTCTCAGCTGGGAGCGTGTCTTGAAGCAGTGGACCCTGAGCGACCTGATTGTGGCTTCGTGAACAGCAGTATTGGACCGGACCAAAAAGCTCCTCTTCCAACACGACCAACATAAGTTTGCAGACAGTAAAGTTACCCTGCTATATCACCCCAAGGATTCCCGAAGCAGAACTGAATGGTACCCATTACAAGCACCTGAGACAGACCGGAGTTTGAAAGACCCTTTGGAGGTTAGGATTGAGGCTGTAAAAGAGGGCTTACAAAATGATGACTTGCTCCTGGGCTACACGATGGTGGTGCACAGCACCCGTGGATGCACGACAGAAAATCCACGAAAGGTCTGGGATGCGAGTAACGGTATGCAGTGGAGCGACATTGCTTATCTTGCTGTGTCCCGAGTTGAGCACATGACTTAGCTGGCAAGGGCCACGTCAATGATGGATGAGGTGGTCGAGGTACTACGTAGACTAACCGAGTAGGGTCACCACCGGACCATCCAGATTACGTTTGTCGCTTACAAGTGCCAATAGCAGGCAATCAGTCTCCGCTATAAACCTAAAACTAGATGACAATTTCAAGCTGAAAGAGAAATAGAAAAACCGCTGCAATGAGTACAGTATTGAGATGCTCTGGGCCGACCCTCACAAAGACACTCAGCAGTTTATTGTCGATTGCCTAGACATCAGCCAGGGGCATGTGAAGAGAAACGTGCGCCTGACTTATCTTTAGTGCAATCAAAAGAGAAATGCTGCTGCTCTCAACGTTTGGCAACGCTGTGACCCGTCGTCCCTACTATCGTCAGAGGTAGCTGTGTATCTAGCGGCACGGCCAACAGCTTCTCACGCATAAAACCACATATGGAGTCCTCTAGCAAATAATAATGAACTACCTCCCCGGGCTTTCAATTGCTTGTTCTAACCTGTAGATGTCTAGAGACAACACGGAGTCCCCTGTACGACGCCGTCCACTTTCCAGCACGCCCATTTGGTATAGATACCGGATGCTGACACTGGACGGCAAACCTTTCTATTCGGTCCATTCATTAGAGTGGAGGGCTTTTGCAGTAAGCTCAAGCACCAGCTTCAGCAAGAACAGAGGACTGGGCTGCATTCCACAAAAGTACTATAAGTGTGTCAATGTCATTGATGGTGTTGACACCGCCTTGCTTCCAGCCAGTCTGGATATGGAAGAGCCGGCTGTGTAGGCAACCTCCCTATCATTATTGTCGCCCTATCGTCGTGAGGCCTGACATGGCCTCCGCAGCCTGTGGACTGGCCGCAACTGCATGAAAGTTTATTAGCCGACGCCTCCAGGTAAATGCTAAAAGAGATTATGATTTTCAGACCACACTTCTGGGACCTTGCAAGATGGACACATCTCAACAGAAAGAGTTCCGAATAGTCTTGTATAAGGTTACAAAGTACCACCAGATGAAAAATAAAGCACACGCCGCTGTGACGATTGAGGAAGTACACAAAACTCTCATTCGAGACTGAGTATACGCTTCTTTCATAAAAATATCTGGAGACTCGCAGTAGAATTCCGGCACTTAAACGAAGAACCTGCACCACCTCCGTATGCTGACAGAAAAATACCAAGCTCTCCACCTAATGAATGTTACTTTTCTCTGGGACGCTATGGCTGAGATATTACAGTATCTAAACTACTATTTCTGACAACTTTAGACGCAAAGAATCTTTTTGGTACAAAACCACTCATCCTAACAAAATAAAACTTGTTAATGGCTACATTTTCTTTTACACAACATGAGGTATTAGCTTTTTGACGAAGGTTTGCTATCAGATCATATTATTGGATATCGTCCTTATAATATGGGGTACATACTGAGAATATTTACTTTTTAAAGGAGTCAACGAACGTGGCATAATGTTGTCTTTCAAATCAATTCATTTATTATGCTTTGTAAATTTCCAAGGAGGGTCCATTTACAAACTATAGTCATATTTTGTCTTATCTGGCTCGTGAAGACCGCACATATAATAGCTTGAATGTATTCTCACACATAAAATAACCAAAGGAAACAAAAACACTTCTAGAACTGCCATTATTCCTACCACAAGCAACGAATTTAATGATAAATAGCTCAGAAGATGTAACTAAACATCTTATCATCCTTTAAGTAAATTGAATTCTTTTCGATGCTGTTTTATTATTTACAATTTCTCATTAATTAACAAAGATTCCGACCTTTTAAATCCTGGCTAAATCGCTATACTAACCCTTCCACATATAGCATATTGGTGCTATGAGTATCATATCCTTGCACATGTTAAAGGTTTATTTGTGTTAAAAACTTGCTGCTCCTAGATTCCATATACAGATTTGTTGTTGCACTTTATTTTTTGGAACATACAGTTGTACTATATTTATCGGCATGTTCGTACAGTCGTGTTCGAATATATATGTAGATAATAATGACTAGTCCGTTTAACCTTTCAGTCGAATATCCATATGGATTTGGTCTTCTCAAAATGTAGATAATGCTATGGATGCATCTTGCAGATCTAACGTACACCATTGCAGCAGGACTAAGCCCTAATGACCATACTATTGAAAGGTCGAACTATCAACCTATACCTGGTGTGTTGCTGCATTCCTATTTATCGAATTACATATGAAAAAGACCCTACTACTTTTATATTTTTATATACGGTTTGTATAAAATTACAGCTGTTGCTTATATTCACTTTATTCTGTCTGTCGGACACAAAAGAGAGAAAAGGGGGACAGTATTGCCAAGATCATTCGGTATAAAGTTCAAGAATCTCAACGATTCCCACGAAAACAAAGTTTCAGGACTATGTACAGAAACTGCTCCATACAGATGCATGAGTCATAGCTACATCTTGAGTATCTATGTCAGCTTCTAGACCATTCATTTAGACTTCCGTTTTCCGCCATTGCAGAGGAGTATCCGCTGTGATGTTTTTCACGGTGTCATTAGTCGTGGTCTGAAACCTGTAAAGGAACGAAAGTGACAAACTCCTTCAAACAGCATCTTTTCACTGCTTAACATGTATTGAATACATTGGTACAAATAAGAAACTAGAGGTTAATTATGTGATCACTTAAAAAATGATAATGACTGTCTATGCAATGAAAGTCTTTTATAGATACTACTCACATAAATTATAATAATAAGAATATTGTGTCTAAAGTAAAGTTAAACCTATGACTTATCATATAGCACTCATGCTTCAATCAGAGGACTGGAATCCACCTTTGCAACAGTCAATGATATTTATATGTGAAAGTCAAAGGTAATATAAAGACAATTTAATAATTGAACGCTAATATGGTAACTTATCAAGTTCCCAAGAAGAAGAATTTGGTTTAAATCAGCAAAACGACCTGTGGTATATTATATGACTAGTAGGATAATGCACCACGGAAGTGTGATGTTAAGTGCTCGTGGACTAGCGACCTGAATTTTACTTGCTGCATACTATAATTAATAGGATAATGTACCCTGAAGTGTGAAGTTAAGTGCTCGTGGACTAAAGCCCTGCTTTTTTCGTATTGTGAACAATAATTCTCACGTCAACAATTTGAATGCACACGAAAAGTTCAGGTATACAAATGTGCATATTACAAATTATTCATATTTGAATCGACCTAGAACGACGAAACTAACTATACCTAGACAGATATTATTTATGATCTGTTCTCTGTAAGTCTCTATATCAGAACAGCAAAAAGAAACACGCAACCGTTATGATTTTTGCTTTCTCTCGAAGTTTAAAGTACGATTGTATTATCAAACTATATCGACCTTTCAGTCAGGATGAAAAATACATTCGCTGGTATCTATGTTTTATTATCCCAATGTCAGCAAAGTAGCAATCATCAGGACTTTGTATTAGAATACAAAAATAATGGCAAAGTTCTAAAAATTAGAAACATAAATCATAAATCTCACAAGAAAGATTTACATGTGTGGAAAGCGTAATGCGTCATAGCTTTGTTAAAAAAAAGTTGACGAGATTGAGCAAAATGATTTTGTTTTGGACCCAACAATCTCCATTAAGGTACCTTTGGCCTAAAACGTTCAACAGCAGCGTATAAAAATGAACGAGTACGTTCTTGGGTTACAAATATTTGTCATCGTGTGATCAGCTAGACACATGCATTCACTTACAAGTATTTTAAACACGTAAGTTATCTAACAGCATGAAATAAGAACCACTGCAATCACAGCTTGTGATCGACACCCTTATTATATATTTTGTTTGGTTTATTGCCGATTGCAGAATGTAAAGCCTTGAAACACGAGTTCTTCAATGAAATTTATGGTGTGTCTTAGGAAAATGTATAAGTAACTTTACCTATAATTATCTCTACAGATTGAAATTTTACGCTTTGTAGGCGTGTTCAGTGATGTGGTAGTGGCAAAAGGAGTGATATGATACCAATTTATATTATCTTGTAGTATGCGTGCTTAAAACTACCTAAGTGCACTGAGATATGTGGAGATGAAAATGTATTGAAACTACCCATTTATATCGTCAATTATTCTATTGGTTTTATACAATCATGAGAAGCATTGATAACATCTGACATCTGACTCGAAATGCGCAGGGCTTTAAATATGGTTCAGCAGGCTTAAACTTTAAAACATAAAATGTTCAATAGTACACACAAGCTTAATTATTTAAATTGATTGTGAAAGGCAATAACTTATATTTATGTCAGCAATAGCTAGTAAACCAGCTCCACACGGAAGTTGCACGATTAAAAACTGTATCTTAAACTGTAGGAATAATTCCAGCCTTATAGGTCTTTAACAGTCTTTCCATTAAATTCCCGAAAATTTAGTTGCATGATACCGGCGGGCATCAGAGAAAAATGATGAAATAAACAATTGTAATCAGGGTTACCACATACATTTTTGCAAATATTTCTTACCTTTGTTGGTAGTAAAGGAAGATCCACATTTAGACGAAAGCAATATCAAATTTGAAGTCTTTAGCAATATTACATATAATTGATAAACCTATGATTTATATTTTGCCATAATTAATCACTCATCTTGTAAAGAAAAATTACTTTCTGGTTAACTTTTAGGAAACAAAAATCAGTTGATGCAGGATTCGGAAAAATGGATAAGTTAAAGATTATATTTTGGTCATTCAAACAAATCAGCACTTCTTAATTATCAGTCCATAAATCCGCGCAAATAGTACAAAATCCGTATAATGAAGAAGAATGCGGTGAAACTGTTGATTTGATATTTCAAGTCCTCATATTTCCGTCATGCTTAGGAGAAATGGTAACGATAAGGGTTTGTTTAGAGCCGTAGGACAATATTGCTTACAAAGAATTTTGCATGAACAATACTTTTTACAAGTGGGATGAATCTTGATAAGGATAACCACTGTGATGATTATTGTAATGTTAATAACAATGCTTTAATACTTCGTAACATTTTTTTTATCTTATCGGTATTTGATACACACAGACACACACACACATGAATACGTAACTAGCATTAGGGTGATATATGTTACAGAG